>JANHMN010000011.1:34114518-34202960 GCA_030674055.1 Rhabdomys pumilio | reverse complement strand
ATAGATAAATGGATAGATGATTGATAGTTATAGATAGCAGATAGATATAGCTATGATAATAGATAGATAGATAGATAGATAGATAGATAGATAGATAGATAGATAGATAGATGGTAGACAAATAGATAGAATAGAGATATAGATAAAAGATAGACATATAGAATATATTATATATTTATATTAATATATATATATTGTCTAATCACTGAAGCCACACTTTCTCCATATCTCTATGGTACGTATCAAAATACACAAACAGTGGAAGCAAAGATGAGTGTACCTATTGTTTTGGTAGGTTGATTGGTTTGGTTTTTTCTTTTTCTTTCTTTTTATATTTTAAGATTTGTTTATTTATTATTTATACAGCATTTTGTCTGCATGTATGTCTGCAGGCCAGAAGAGGGCACCAGATCTCATTATAGATGGTTGTGTGTCACCATGTGGTTGCTGGGAATTGAACTCAAAACCTTTGGAAAAGCAGCCAGTGCTCTTAACCTCTGAACTATCTCTTCTGCCCTGGTTTTTTTTTTTTCAAGACAAGTTTTATTTGTGTAATACTCCTAGCTGTACTGGAACTCACTTGGTAGACCAGTCTTGAACTTATAGACATCTGTCTGCCTCTGCTTCCCCAGTGCTGAGATTAAGGCCATGCACCACCATGCCTAGTTGAGAATGTAGCTATTGTTAGCATATTAATTATTATTAAGGAGACTTGCAAATAGAAAGATATTTTTATCAACGTGTGGAGATATGGTTATATTTCATTTGCTATATTAATACATAATGGCTTATCATTATCAATTAAGTAACAAGTATTTCATAGATTTCTCTAATTCTAATTTCTTTTTTTAAGAGATTTTATTTTTGTCTTATGTGCATGGGTGTTTGACCTGCATCTGCATCTGTACGTCTGGTGGCTTCAGAGAAAGTTGGATTCCCTGGAACTGGAGTTATTATAGCCAGTGGTAAGGCACCATGTGGGTGCTGGGAATCAAAACCAGCTCCTCTGAAAGAGTAGCCAGTGCAATTAACCACTGAGCCAGCTCTCTAACCTTCCGATCCTAACACCTAATATAGTAAACAGTGAAAGCTTTAATCTACTTATACAAAGGCTTCGTGGGTCTCAAGACAAAATGTTTGAGAACCACTGAATGAAAGCAAAGGGGAAGTCTGGGGAATTAAAAACCCACTGCTGCATGATCTCCAGCTAACATTTTTAAGGTGGTTTGAGTCAAAACGGCTTCCGTAGGCTCATAGAGTGGCATTTGAAGGCGTGGCCTTCGTGCAGTAGGCGTGGCCTTGTTGGAGGAAATGTGTCACCTCAAAGCTGAGGGTGAGCTTTGAGGTTTCAAAAGCTCAAACCTGGCCCAGTCTCTCTTCTGTCTTCCTGCTGACTGTCGATCCAGATGTAGAACTCTCAGCTACCTATCCGGCAGCATGTCTACCTGCATGCCATCATGCTTCCTGCTACCTCTAAACTGTAAGCCAACCTCAATTCAATGTTTTCTTTATAAGACGTTCTGTGGTCATGGTGTCTCCTCACAGCGATAAAACCCTAAGACACTTCTCTTTACCTTTATTACCTCAAGTGAATGGTGTTGATAATTTAACACATATATAAATATATAAACATACACACACACACACACACACACACACACACACACAAACACACACACACATATATATGCAGCATTTTGCCTGCATGTATGTCTGCAGGCCAGAAGAGGGCACCAGATCTCATTATAGATGGTTGTGTGTCACCATGTGGTTGCCAGGAATTGAACTCAAGACCTCTGAATCAACCTCAGGCAGGCAGTACCTGACCCTCTGGGCACCTCTCTAGTCCTGCTGTTGATAATTTAAACATAAACAATAGATACTAGTGTTCTTTACAGAACAATGTATGATACTTGTGGAAATATAATCTAAAAGCTTCTAATGTATCAAGACTCTTTCATAATCAGACCTTTAACTGAGTCACAACAGACAAAAGCCACATCAGATCCTAGCAAGCATGGTTCAGGTCTCATTTTCAAAAAGAAAACCTCGTACAAACTGGTATATAAGATATTGACTAGCATGTGAAATATGTTAAGTCTTCTGTGTCATTTCCTATTTCAGATTGCTTATAGAGCTTAGCCTACTCATTCCAAGGCAAAGCAAAGTAATGGGATTTTTTAACTTAAAAGTGGAGGAATCAAGCTATTTCTGTTTCAGTCTTTTTGACTTTAAACCAAATGATGGCTTCTTAATCTGCTGTCACCTCCATAAATCTCTGCAACACAGAAAGTGGAGAAACTTCTGTTCTTGTAAAGTTCTGGTTTGCTCTTGCCTTTCAAACATTGGTATTGGATTTAGTACTTAAGTTGTGATTGTTTATAAATATGCTTACTTTTGCTTAGGAACCAGACAGCAAAAGACTCCAGGGTTTATGTCCCTTTGTAAGCACAAAACTGAGCTACTAGATCAGAAAGGGGCTGGGTAACTAATAGCTTCATAAGGAAAGCAGGAAAAGTAGCCGACACTCTCAGAACCTCAGTTTTCTTTTCTTAAGATTATTTTTATTATCCTTAGAGGGGTGTGTGTGTGTGTGTGTGTGTGTGTGTGTGTGTGTGTGTGTCTGTGTCTGTCTGTCTGGATGGGTGGATGGGGAGAGTATCTATCTCCACGTGAGTACACATGCATGCATATGAATGTAGCTCTGTGCACTTAAGAGCTGGTGCCTAAGGAAGCCAGAGATGTCAGATTCCCCTGAAGCTGGAGTTCTGGATAACTATGAGCTACCCCAGGTGGACGCTGGGAACCATACTCAGGTCCCTCTGGAGGAGCAACAAGCTCTCTTAACCACTGAACCATCTTGTGAGTCTGAGAAATTCAGTTTTCTTAACATATGATGGATTTGTGGGTTACACATACCGGAGCTACTGATACCTTCCATGTCTAGCTGGTCTGGCAGAGGATTGGACAAATTAGAAAAGTGTTCTAAAAGTGATACTCTGCTTCAAACATGAGATCATTTGATAGTTCTGCCAACTTTGTTACTAAACTTTCTTTAAAGAAATGTTTGCCATTGGTCTTTGGCACAGGTTTTTGGCCATATAAAAACAGAATAAGATGCCTACCTGCATGTTCAGTGTGTTGGTACTCGTCCAGGTTTGCCTCCAGACAAAGAATAATCATGGTTCCCAAGTTCAAGGAGCGCCCTACCCATGGTTGAGCAGCTATAGGCCTGTCCTAGTATTTTGGATCCAATTTAGATCAATTTATATATTGTCCTTCTGCAGCCTGGACCACAAGATAATCTTTTGAGTTAGTATAACTCTTTTCCATCCCTCTCAAATATGAATATTTACTACATTTTTAATAAGGTAGTATCTGTTACTAGTTATGGGTCAGTCTATATTCTTTTCATATGATATGGACTTGGAGTGACAATAAGATTTCTGATGTTGAAATGTGCTCTGGAAGACCTTCCAGTCATCTGCAGTTACAGTTCTGTGCTTAAAAGTATCCTCTCTGAAAATTTACACTAAAAGTATTATTATTGGTATGTTTTCTTGCTCTTCATAATAAAATTTAAAAAAATCTGAGTCATATTTTGATAAATTCTACAACTTCAGGCTGTAATCCTGCCTTGCCTGCCGGAGGCCTATTAGGGATTAATTGGAGTTTTTAATTGTGCATGGCATTTATAGAGGGCAGGCACAACCTTGTTGCTGTTACAAATTGTTTGATTTGAATCATTTATCACTTTTTAAAAACTACCTAGACATGATTGTAATAACTGGCCCCTAATTTTTTTACATTAGACTGCTTAAAAATTACTGTTTGTAAATGCATTTTTAATTTAGAAAAAAAAAATGTGCTTGTTTGATGGAAATGTGAATTTGCAGGAGACAGGTAATTCCCTTTCCACTGTTCTGAACAGAGTACTGGAGCTTGGCAGGGGCGGGAGGGGCAGATTTTCAGTCTGGGAATCTCTCCGGGTCTGAACAGATCCGAGCTGCCCAGCTTAGGGTTCCACAGCTCCGCCTGAGGTCTTCCCAGTTTACCTTCCGAGACGCCTCGGAATCCTCACCAACAACGATCCAGTCATTCTACGGATCGGATCAGCGGTTCTCAACTTCTAGTGAGGGAGCGAGCACTTTCGAGATCCAATAGAATTTAACAGATCCCCGCTGCCACCCAGGCATGGCTCTATTTTAAGACTAGAAACTCCAATAGATACTGGTAGAATCGCGTGGTGGCTGAATATTTCATTAATGACAACATCTGCTTGCTTACATCTGAATTGGTACTGCGCCCTAAGTTGCACAGATGGTCTTCCACAAGGAACATCTTCAGGTGCTCCGAGTCTCAGCCCAAGGCCACGCAACTGAGGCTGTAGCTCGAGAGGCCACTGGTCCAGCCTGCTCACCCAAACGTCCAATTAGGCCGGCTTCCCACGGCCAGTGAACACATCGTAGTGCACCTGCTGCCCCCTATCGGCCACGCGAACAATAGCCCTACCCCGCCTCGCTCGCTGGAAAAGGCCTCTGGAAAAAAAAAAAAGGTTCCACCACCAGGCGGTCGAGGGGCGGGGGAGTTCTCGGAAAACCTGTTTTACGTAGCCAGCAAGCTCCCACTGCCTCGTTTTAGCGCGGTTATTCTAAAGAGATGAAGATGTGAGCTCGGGGAGAAGAAAGTGGCACCGCTTGGTGGGGGAGGGGCGAGATATCCAGAAGGTTCGATTTACAGTTTCCGCCCCCTGTTCAGTCATCTGGCCAGGGCTTAGGGGACAGCGCATGCCTTCCGTAGCGACCAGCACAGCACGTTCATTAGAGCACAGGGTGTTTCTCCCAGGTCTCAAGCAGCTGCCTTCCCCATTGCACCTTGAGAAGAATCCCCTGACTTGCTGCAGAGGTGACAAAGGCCACCTGCCCCGAGAATCCGTCCCCAGAGGCGTCCACAAGTAGGTGTTATCCCTCCAGTTCCAGGAATGCAAATAAAAATGTATCTCATGGAAAAGCACTAAATCCTGAGCTCAAGCCCCGGTCCCCACTGGCGCCTGTACTGTATGAATTTTGTCCTAGATTTGAATATTTAAAATTTGCCTCCACTTGGACACAGCCGAGCGGGCTGGCGGCTGAGAGCATCGCGCGCGTGTGGGGTTACACTCTCGGGTGTTTCTAATTTCGTTTTCATTATTTTCTCCCACTTCATTACCACCCTCCTCCCAGCGCACACGCGCTCGGCCGTATCCTAACTTGTTCGCTCATGTCCATCTTTGCCTTGGAGCTTTTGGCAAGAAGATATGAGAGAGATGGACGGAGGTGAGCCGAAGAAGGGAGGGCAGGGAAGAGGTAGAGTCAGCTGGCAGCCCCGACTGTGTTTGCGTAGGTAGGGGGACGGCGGCGGAGGCTCTGCGGGGAGGTGGGAAGGGGAGGGACAACTGAAAAACCCCGCACGCGCTCGTCGACTAGGCGCCTGCACTGTGCGGATGCCAGTAGGAGCCCGAGTCCACTGGGACCTTCGGAAGCTGGGCTGGCTCCGGTCTCCCGGACTGGCCGGGAACAGGCGGCTGCAGGTACCCAAGACGCGCATCCCCGGGGGGCAGAGAGACCAGGGCGGCGCCCGGATCCGAGAGTCCTGGGGCGCGGCCGTGGCTCCTGGGGCCCGTGGGCGCGGTGCTCCCGGGACGCGGGCGGCCACCGATCTGGCGGAAGCAGGCTCTGCGGGGAGGAGCTGCCTCGCCCCGGGCGGGCCTCAGGGCTCCGGAGGCCCGGGGAGGCAGGGCCGGGCTCCGCGCGTTCCCGCTGTGCGCCTTGGCGCGGGCACCCGGAGCCGCCCCCGGCGGGCGGCCACTTCCCGGATGGGGCCGCGCAGTTCTCCAGGACAATCGGGGCTCCTCCCCTCGCCGCGATCTTTCTAGGAGGCTACCTCCCCGGCGCTACCCTCGGGCTTTTCTCCCTGTAAACGCCGCTGAAGCACAAGCCGGAGGCTCGGCTAGGGACCCTCCACAGCCGCAGGAAGCCAATGGGGAACGGAAGTTCATTTGCGATAGCCCTGATTCTCGAGCTTCCTAAAAGTTACGTGCTCTGTTTTCAGCCTGACCAACAACACGGAAAATGTAATTCTGCTTTTTTTTTGTGTATTTCAAAATCAGTCGTACCTAGTGACTTTCAGAAGAAACGTGGATGGATCTAGGAGAGCCGTCATCATGCGGCAGGATCTGGCCAAGGAGACTCAGTCCCTTCCTCTCGGAGGCTCACCCTCTCTAACGGGAGTGCTGTCTTTCAATTATTTTTCTTAATTATTGTGAGCCTCACAATATAAAAGTATTCATATGACAGAAATTGGGCATAAAATTTAAGCAGTTCTCCCAAATAAGCATTACGTTTCTTGGGTCAAGAATACCCGGGATAATAGAGAATTTGAGTTTTACGACAACAAAGGAAAATTTACTCTTTAAAAGAAAGTTATTATTTAGCAGACACTTATGAAGATTCTATCTTGTATCAAAACCACCCATATACACACCACTGTATTCTGTGAACCATCTGCTGTGGTTCAATATACAGAGGGCAAGAACATCCAGTATTTTACTCTTCCGGATTCAATAAAAAGTGAATGTTGAGATTATATATATGATTGACTGAGATGTTGAGATGTTAGTTTTATGAGACATGGGAAGTGATAATTCGTGTTAGACCACGCAGCTAATGTCACGAAGGGACTGAAGCAGACTCTTCAGGCTTACCTGTTCATTTCATCCTTGGGCCAGATTTACAAATTTGTATATTAAAACCACTTCAGGTGGTTTTAAGCAAAGCTAGAGTAGCACTGAGGTAACATTCCCCCATTTTCCCAATGAGAAAAGAACCCCAATGCATATAACCAAAAGGAATTACTGTATCAAACAGATACTTGCACTCTCGTGATATTAACCAAGGTGTCCATGAGAAGAAAATGTATAATAAAATATTATTCAAACGTTTAAAAAGAACTAAATCTGGCTGGCCAGTGGTGGCCCACGCCTTTAATCCCAGCACTGAGGCAGGAGCAGGCAGATCTCTGAGTTGGAGGCCAGCCTGAACTACAGATCGAGCGAGTTCCAGGACAGTCATGACTTCAGAGAGAAACCCTATCTTGAAAAATAATTAAGTCTTATTATCTACAGTAGCATAAGTGGAACTGAACATCATTCATTAAAATTAGCCAGACACACAGTTGTGGAAACTAAAAAGCTAATATCTTGAAATAGAGTAACATAACCAGAGATAAAGAAAGGCAGATGGGAAGGGTATGGGGAGAAGTACTCTAAGCATCAAATCACAAGTAGAATTACTGAAGGTTTCTGCAGCTCTGAAATGTAACTCTTGGTTCTCAGGCTCTATGATAGGATACATTTCAAAATAACTAGCAAAATGTGAACGTTCCCACCTTTCACACTCCTATATGGTACTATTTGCTAGAAGAGTTTGCTGTTTCTCCAGTGCATATATTGTATCTATGGACTGAATCCTAAAATGTATGGACTATATCCCAAAAGATGAACAAACATTTATAACTCAGCAAAATGTATGATAATAATTTTTAAAAAAAGAGAGAGACCCCCCCCCCAAAAGATGATTGTCTGCTGACACGCAGCGAATTGCAGAATGAGGTCTAGACACAGTGAACTCCAAAATGAGGTCTAGAGAGACTTGTGCCTCTTTTCCGATTTCCTTTCTACTGCACCCAAACCACACTGCCGCAGCCCAGAAGTAAGAATGTGAATAATTCAGCAACTACAATAAATGGACAGTCCGGTCTCGATTGTCCCCTGCTTCCTCTGCTAATTGCTTGCCTTCTCCATATTTGACTGTTGATACTAGACATATTCCCTTAAATAAAACTTCAGACGCTGGATTTTAGTTTCAATGCCACTGATGTCTCCCTCAGTCACAAGAAAGACTTGGACATGGCTAAATGGGTGTTGCTCACTGAATATGCCTTCCAGACTTTTCTTCCTTTCTATCCCACTGGTGATAATTAAGAAATGGGAAAAAGCCGGCGGTGGTGGCGCACGCCTTTAATCCCAGCACTTGGGAGGCAGAGGCAGGCAGATTTCTGAGTTCGAGGCCAGCCTGGTCTACAGAGTGAGTTCCAGGACAGCCAGGGCTACACAGAGAAACCCTGTCTTCAAAAACCAAAAACAAAAAAAAAAAAAAGAAAGAAAGAAAGAAAAGAAATGGGAGTGAATGGGAGTGATTTACTGAGTTGTACTCTCGTTTGGGGGGAGGAAAGGGTTAGGTTGCGAGAATCTTTTTGTACACTGTGTGAAGATATGGTTCTGTCCTTCCTCACCTGCCTAAGGCATTCTCTGATTGGTTTAATAACGAGTTGAACTGCCAATAGCTAGGCAAGAGATGCTAGGCGGAACTTCCGGGCAGAAAAAGGAACACTGGGAAAGACTTGAGGGCAGGGATCTCACCAGCTGTGTGAAGTTGGTTGTGCAGAGACCTAGGAGAGGTAATGAGTTACACAGCAGAAGGCAGATTGGTGTAAATGGGTTAATTTGAGTTATAGGAGCTAGTTGGGAACAAGCCTAAATAAGCAAAGGCCTTAAGCATTGATAATTATTGAAACATCTCCATGTTACTATTGGGAATTGGCGTCTCGGAGACAGTACAGTTCTAGGTTACAGCATCAAAACAAGCAAGAAGGGCTAGAGAGACAGCTCAGTGGTTAAGAGTACTTGTTGCTCTTGCAGAGGACCTGGGGTAGGTTGCCAACACCTACATAGTGGCTCACTACCACCAGGAACTCTCCTTCTAAGAGATCTGACATCCTCTTTTGTCCGCTGTGGGTACTGGGCATTTATGTGGTATATATATACATTCAGGCAAAATTCACATAAAACAAGAATGAACTGAAGCGGCAGCATCCCCTCTTCAGTCCTAAGCACTGAGTACGGATCAGTAAACAGCCTGCTCACGACATTCCTACTTCTTCTCGGTCTTTTCTCTAAGTTTCTCTTGGATATAAAGATGTTGACAGTCTGGGCAAAACCCAGAAGGAATGCTTCCCTTTCTCAATAACTAATACATCATTTTCTTTATTAAAACCATTTGCAGAGCCAGACAGTGGCTGCGAGTGTCTTTGGGCCCAGCACTTGGGAGGCAGACTCAGGCAGATCTCTAAATATGAGACCAGCCTGGTTTACAAAGTGAGTCCCAGGACAGTCAGGACTACACTGGAGTTAACCTGTCTCACAAACAAAACCGTTGCTGATTCTGCATCAATCGGACGAGATAAACTCTACCTCATACTGTAAAAAAGAAAATAGTCAGGATATACCTCTCATCACTCAGCACTCTCAGTGAAAGTTAGAGAAACACTTAACAGGCTGCATGTAACTTTGGCCCCTACTCCATGCTCCCTGTGTGACTTTATCCTCTGCCTGGTGTTGCATCAAAGCCTGCCTGACACATCAACACCTAAGCGTGAATTCGTTTCCGAACCCAGCCTACCTATGTCCCTCAGAGGATTCCTTTTCACTGCTGTTTATCATACAGTTTCCTTCCATAGCTCTGCTGAGAGACTGCTGTCCCCGTTGCTCCGCCCCCTTTCCTTTTTTTCTGTTATACTAGTGTTCTTTGGGAACTCAAACATAAATTCTTTGTTTAGTGTAACTGAAAACTTAGGAAAAGGGCTGAACTCGTTATCAAATGTTGCTTACAACTTTAAATAATGTGCTTAGTGAGTTTAAAGCAACAGCTCCACTTAAACACCCTGCAGAATGTTTTGGAAACAAAGAGAAAGTGTATTCGTTATATTTTTCATGTTATTCCAAGACTTTAAACAATAAACATTCTACCTGAAAAGTTTTCTGAGATTAAAAAAAAACTGAGAATATAATTAGAAAATATGACCGAAATATTCTCTAACCATAAATACATCCTGTTTCTCGATTTTCAAAAGGAGACCCTGTAATCCTAGCCCCAAGCTCTGTGTCCTCATGCCGACAAGTCATTTGAGTGTGTGTGAGCTGTTGTAAATTGACCTGACTTTAAACACCCCTGGTTCCAGGAACTTCTGGTTCTAGCTTGCTGCTGGCCCAGCTTCTGTCTGGCGAGCCCTTTCCAGCTTCATTCACTGTATCAGTCATACCCGTCTACATGTCTTTGTTCTCCATTCGTTCTGGTGCTTTTGATAAATTACAGGGACTTGTGCACTTCGGCGGACACTTTACTTAATGGAGTTGTCCACAAACTTTTCCCCATTGGTGGCTTAAATGTTCTCAGAAGCAGAGAAGACTCCAAAATCAGCCAGTACAGCATTCTTTCACTTGCTGGGCTTTATTCATTCATTCATTCATTCATTCATTCATTCATTTAAAACTTTCTATGTGAGGCTGAGCCAGGAATGGTCTCCCAGACTGGTACAGGAGTTCTGTTTTATTCAATATCTTCAATTAAAATTGTCACGAAAGTTTCAACTGTTTAGGAGGAGTAGGCAAATGGGTTCTTCACCATCAGGGACCATGAGAGTAGGCCACAGCCAGGCAAAGTAGCAGGGGTTTTTTTTGTTTTTGTTTGTTTGTTTGTTTTGTTTTGTTTTGTTCTGTTCTGTTTTTTTGTTGTTGTTGGTTGTGGTTTTTTTTTTTTTTTTTTTTTTTTGGTTTTCGAGACAGGGTTTCTCTGTGTAGCCCTGGCTGTCCTGGAACTTAGGCTGTAGACCAGGCTGGCCTCGAACTCAGAAATCTGCCTGCCTCTGCCTCCCAAGTGCTGGGATTAAAGGCATGCAACACCACCCGCCCAACTTCAAAGTAGCAGTTTATCATGAGTACATTTCTCATGTCAGGTTAGTTCTTAAGTAAAGAATGTGGATATTCCCACAGAATATGTGTATTCTTATATTTCTAAGTAAAGTATTTAAGAGCACCTCTGGAGGGTTTCTCAGTCATGTCAGCAAACTGGTCTCAAGTAATAAAATGTCTCTGTCTCTGGAGCGGTTGCTGAGTCTTCGGTTTAACACTGCGCATATCACATACGTTAGTTTAGACTTAGTGGAATGTACACACTCAGGAGCACAAAGTCTGAGAAGTGGTAGGAACAGCATTTCTACACAACACATTCTCTTTGTACCACAAGAGGGAAGAAGTGAGAGAACGAGACAATGTAGGCCTGGGGAAAGTCTGGTGAGAATTAATGGAGTCTATTTCAGAAGAGAGAGTATATTCTCCAACAAAAGCATTTGGGAAACTCTTGACTCAAGACTATGCTTCTTAAATTACAGAGAGAAAAATAGGATTTATAAAATTCTCATTCTCTTACAACCTTTTGCATTTCTTTCTTAATGAGTGCAATGACTCTCAGCGTTTCAGTTTGTAACACAATTTTTTTTAAAAAGGGCAATTGTCTGAGTCCTTTAGGCCTTGAAATAAACTGACCGTCCTTAGATTTACATCGGTTTAATCTAGAAAAGGCAACACACTATTTTGGAGCTACGTGGAGCCAGATGTTCACGTGTAAACCTGGTTTGCCCGTGGGCCAGCCTTATGACCTACAATTCATTTCTTTCTCCATTTGCTTTATTCCTCTGGGGGTGGTAGGAGACACACCTCTATTGCCCTGCCACTTGTGTCACTGAACTCATTAAAAAAAGTTCCCCAAACCTAGTACTGAGCTTGAAACTGCACAGCCTTCTAAATATGCTTCTGATGCAGGTTACATTTACATTTTCAGTTAAGATAAATATCACTTGAAATAGAATAAATACTTAAGTTGGCTCTACTCTGGAAAATGGACTTTTCTGAATTAGACATCAAGAAAACGTTTTCTCACACATTTCTCCAGCTTGTCCTGCACTTCCCTTGATTGGTTACAGGAGTTTCAATCCTGCCTGGCTGCTGGCTCCTCACTGGTTCTACAGAGCGTAGGGCTGCGGCAAACAGGATCGCCCGCTCCACCTTCCCATTCCAATCCATCGCCTTTGCTAGCTTACTTTACTGGACTTGTTAATAGCATTTATGACAGACATACTGAAAGAAGTGGACAGACGTGGGGCAAAGGCTACAGAAATTCAGCCTCAAATTATGGGCAAAGCCAGAGACATAAATTACAACCAATGCAGAAAATTATAATCAATAATGTTATATTATGGAAGGACAATAGGTTATATAGGTTCTTTTAATGCACACACACACACACACACACTCCCATTTATGTAGGTTGATGACTGTATTCATTTGCTTAACTGCAGTGACCGTTTCACTGTATGCATCTAGCATTGTGACCTTATATCTAAAATATATGCCATAAAAAATGTTATGTTCTATAACCGTTTATCCAAACATTTGTCCGTTTATATGTCAGGGAGTTAAGACAACTGAGAAACAAGTATTTTCTTTTCTTGCATTGCACATCTGATTACAGAACCATTTTTTTCCCTAAACAAAAGTGCCATGAGCTCATAACTCTTAACTTGTGTCACAAAATCTGGGAGAGAGAAACCGTATGCAGAGACACAGGTATGAATCAGGCAGCAGTGTGGTGTGCCTCATGACACAAAACAACACCCATTTCTTCCACTTAAGTTCTCTTAAATAGGACTTGTCTGACTAATTTCTCATCTCCACCTTCCCATGTAAGTGTGGTGATTAGTGACTAAGACAGTAAATACCCTTTCATAATACATACTCTCTTCTATCTAACTATTATAGTAAACAGAGGAAAATCATGTAAAATAAAAACATTGGTGGTTTAGGTTTCTGTTTGGTTGGTTTTTGAGAGGGATTCCCTGTGTAGCCTTAGCTGTCCTGGAATTCACTCTGTAGACCAGGCTGGCCTCGAACTCATAGTGATCTCCCTACCTCCAACTCCCAAGTACTAGGATCATAGGCGTGTGCCACTACTACCTGGTCAAATTTTAAAAAGTATTTTTAAAACTAAATTTTTTGTTGGCATTGAAACTAAATAATTACATACGAATTGTTTGTAAAATTAAGTTCCATACATATTTGTAAAACCTATGAAGCGTAGGCCTGGTGTGGTAGCTCACAACTTTAATCTCAGCAGTTGGAGGCAGAGGCAGATGGATCTCTATGTGTTTGTTGTCAGTCTTATCTACATAGTGAGTTCTAGGACAGCTAGGGTTCTTCAGAGAGACTCTGACAAAAAAAAACCTAAAAAACAAAACAGAAAGAACAAAAACAAACAAACAAAATTCTACAAATACAACACTAGGAAATCTTAATTACTGTGAGCGAATTACTGAATTGCACTTTTTTGGAAGAGATAAAGGAACAGGCTGGAGTTGGTTCTGGGTCTATCGGCATGGCTGAGGGCAGGGATGGCAGTTTTCATCTCTGCAGATGAGAATGATGGTCTCTGGAGGCTTCTCGGAAAAGCTGAGACATGAGTAATGTTCGGTTACAGGGTTGTAGAAGTTTGCAGGGGTTTATAGTACGAGTATCTGTGTGGGCATGGGCGAGACTCCTCGATTGCTAATGTTCAAGAGCACTAGAATACACCCACTGGAATTACTAATGCCTCTTCAGTCTTATGATTGTATTTTCCTGATTAACTTAGTAAATTAAACTGTTTGTAAGTGGACAGGAAAAAAGATTGGTACATGTCTACACAAGAATATTGCACATGACAAAAAAAAAGTGGTTTTGTGATACACCAGTTAGTGGCTTTTCTGAGGTGTATCAGTAGAAGCCACACAGGCACAGGAGAAAGAGACTGATGAGGGCCAACGCTCGCCCCTTCACCAGGACTCCAGCTCACTCATGCCTTCCTTTCCTTTCCAATCTGCGTCTCGAAGAACAGAGGGCCCAATCTCTTGCCTTTTCCTTGCTCCCTTCTGGATGCTACTGGGAAGAACTGAGCTTACCAGCAAGAGACCTGTGGCCCCAGTCTTCTGTGGATCAAGGCAGTGTGGCTAGAGACTAGAAAAATTAGGCTTGATGAACAACTAGCATGGAATACTGTGTACCCTTTCCTCGGGGCTTCGGCTCTAAACTCTAACCACAGGTGTGTAAATCTGATTGTCATAAATTCGGGAACATATCCTTCCAAAGAATATGCAACGTTCGGGTTTTACTTATTCTCCACCAAATCAGGATGCTGATTCATCGGCTATTCTGTTTCTGAAGACTTCCCCTAAAGTATATGAATTAACGCTACTATTTTTTTTTTAACAATTAAGTATTAGTAGGTGACGATTGCCTTCTTTTCTAATAATGAATTCATTTCACGGTCATTATGCAATAGGCGCTGTCTTGGGGCCCACAATACAGCAGTGAATAAAACTGACAAGCAGCTTAGAACTAGAGTCCGAAATGGGTCGGGTGGTGGTTACAAGTGCTGTGGATGGAAATAACACAGGGAAAGGCGATAGGGTGGAGCTCATGGTTTGTTAAAGAAGGCTCCCTAAGTGGGTAACCTTTAACCAATGACCTGAAGGAGGAAAGGAGCCAGCTGTGGGCTTCATGGAACGAGAACAGTTCCAGCAGGAGAGACAGCTTGTGAGGATAGTTTGTGCCTAATAAACACAGAAAGAGCAGGGAGACCAGGTGGCCGAGAGAGGCAGGAGGGGGAGAGCAGCAGGAGATGGGGTCAGAGGTGCTCGGTGGACAGCAAGACAGGCGCCTTGCACCTGGAGGCCACTGCGAGAGCTTGGCCTTTGTTCCGAGTGACGTAGAAGAGTTACGAGCGGACGTGGCCACGCTGGCTGTGGTTTACCCCTGTCCTTCTGTGTACTCTGTTAGACAAGAAGGGAGAAGGGACAGGGTGGATGCAGAGAGACAGGACACACTGCAGTGATAAGGGTGAGAGGTGATGTGCACACGGCAGCAGTGCGGGGAGAAGTGACCCATGAATCCTGAAAGCAGAGCAAACAGTATTTGCTGATAACTTGGAGGCGGCGTATGGAAGAATGAGAGGTGTTTAAACAGAGACAAATTAAGTCCCTAAGGTTCGGGATTTGAGCAACCGTAAGATCAGCGTTGCTACTATACTATCTGAGTTGGGAAAGATGGCTTGGGGGGAGAGGGGGGAAGGATGGGGGGGAGATCAGCATTTTAAGTTCAAAACGCCCTGTTATATCAAGTTAAAATACAGAATGGGCTATTGGAAAAGCAAGTCGAGTATTCTGGGGGCACTCTGAATTTGAGTTATGTATTTGAGGGTTCATCTAAAGTTCTGTAAATGAGTATAAAGTTGCTATCAAAGTGCACAGCAGCTAAAGGGCTGTCAGCAAAGGAACAGAAAAATGAGGCAGATGAGACTCTGTCATAGTGTGATACCCTTGAAGCACTATTTGTCCAGTTTGTAGCTTGTCCATCTAAGACCTTTCATCACTGACAAAATACCCAACACAACATCTTAATGTTGGTCCTCACCAGTCAGGCTATGGGAACACAACTCTGAAGGGTGAGAGATTAGCCTTCTAGAAATGAGATCATAGCAAGGTTCGAGGGTCGCAGAGTGAGGCTAGGGTGTAGCAGGTTGTGAAAGGCACAGGGAGGGATGGAGATGAACGCCTTACAACCTGAGGAGGAGCATTTTGATGTTGAGCAGTATGGCACACCAGTGTGCAGCAGCTGGAAATTGGCCCCACGAGAAGATAGAGGGGGGAAAAGGCAAGGGCATCAGGTAGAACAGTGTTTTGGAATAAGATGAAGCATCCACGGGATCCCAACATACAGAAATAATGAGTGTTTGGGGGAAGTGGAAATCCTAATTGATCTGATTTGATCTTATATCTTGTACACCACTTCCCGAATTGTTAAAGTGGACTCCATAAATATGTACAAATAGTATGTGCTGATTAAAACTGGAAAGTGATACTGGAGAAAACTATGTCAGAACATGGCAAGTGGAGAGGGGGCTCAAAGTAGAACAAGAAGAGACCTGAGGACTAAGCACAGTGAAGGTCAACATTTGGGGCTGTCAGCAAAGGAACAGAAAAATGAGGCAGATGAGACTCTGTCATAGTGTGATACCCTTGAAGCACTATTTGTCCAGTTTGTAGCTTGTCCATCTAAGACCTTTCATCCCTCACAAAATACCCAACACAACATCTTAAGAAAGTAATAAATGAGCTGAGCGTTGATGGCACATGCCTTTAATCCCAGCACTCAGAGGCAGGCAGGCAGATCTCTGAGTTCAGGCCAGCCTGGTCTACAATTGAGTTTCAGGAAACCAAGAGCTACACAAAGAGACCCTGTCTTGAAAAAAAAGAGAGATTGATTTTTGGCTTTCAGTTTCAGGAGTCTGAGTCTACTGTGGTGGGAAACGGTTGGGAGGGGATCTATTCACACTGTGGTGGCCAGAAGAAGAGGGGATGCCTAAGGTAGAAGGCTCGCTCTCTAGAAGGGTGGGAAGGTACCACCCACACTGAAGATGTGATTTCCCCCTAGTTTAACCCTGAGTTGAAACATCCTCAGACATACACACACAACTATACCAATCCCCTAAGGCACTTTGAAATCCAATCAAGTTGTCAGTCAAGGGTAGAACTGAATGTGCTGGGACAAACCTGTAATCCCAGCGTATGGGAAAGGGGGCAGGGGAAGCCATCTTGGGCTATAGAGGGAGACCCTGTTGATAAAGAATTGTTTGCAGTCTAAGTTGACTTCTAGGTCTTGATATAATTAGTGTGGGCTCCAAGAGCAGCAAGCGACTGCCGTGGAAGGACCAGTGGAGTATTCAAAGCCTTGTTCAGAGTGGGGATGAGCACTGGCCAGAGGAGCTGCTCTCACAGAAGTCCACCAGGAAGATGCTCAGTGGTTTCAGTACCACTTCAACTGAGGCTGCACACAAAAGCCTGAGAAAGGGAAAGAGGAAGAGTGGTTGATGACTGTAAATATATGCAAATATCTTAAGTCGTTTTGCTGTGGTTTAAGGCAAGAAAGTGATGGAGAGTGGGTGGTCTGAAGGAAAGGCAAATGAAAACTGGGTTAGGTTAGATAAGGAAGAGTACAGTGGGGATTTTACTGAGTGGGGATGACTGATGGAAAGAAAGAAAGTGAAGTTGACCTTAGAGATAAAGGGCTGCACAGGATCGACTTACTGTGGACTCTGCTTTTCCTCCATTAAATTAAAACGGCATTGAATGAATTTCTTCACTGTGATGAGTAGAAACACTGTATGGTAAGCACTGTATATATGTTTTCTTATTCACATGCATATTTCAGCTATTTATTCTACTTTCCCAGAGATCTCGAAACATATCATGGATACCTTTGCCTGTCCCACAGGCAGGGCAAGGGAGGGATTAGTGTGGAAGCTGTGAGCCATCCTATATGGAGGGCCTGGCTGCTGGTCCAAGGTCGAGAGGAAGGGCGGGGGGGGGGGGGGGGGTTGGAACACGGATAGGTGAGTAAGCAGGCCCAGGAATGGGAACTGTGGTGTGATGTAAAACAGCGTAGCTTCTACTACTTGTTTTTATTTTCTCAGCAAAGTAGGAAACTCAGTCATTAGCCAAGAAAGGTTATGTAGTTATGTAGGAGGCTGGAAGAGAGAAGACAGTGTTTGAAGCAGCCACCCAGAAATGTGGGAGAGTGAATGGGCTAGGGAGGATTCCACTTCCGGGAAGCGCTGCGAGAGCACCCAGATAGCTGAAGAGAGTTTCTCCAGCATCACTCTAAGAGCAGAGCAGGAGAGCTGGATTCTTTGGAATCTGAGAAGTCAATGTGACGCAGAAAAGGTACACAGGACAGTGAGGCTGTGTGCCAAACGACCAGGGCAATCTAAGCTGAGTAAAGATAGAAGCGAGGATATGACAGGACACTGAGATGACGGGAGGTTTGAATGCAGTGCTTGGTAGGTCAAAAATAGCAGGAGTTAAAGTGCAGCTCTGACTTAGAAAGATAGCAAGTGATGGTGTGAGAACAGGATGCTCGAAAGCGAAGTAACGGGGAGACATGCAGTTACTAATCATAAAGACGCCTACGTGGAGCATGTGAATATTGTATTTGCTGTGCACAAATCAAATGGCACTATATAGGTCACATGCCCTTGAAAAGTGGTCACTGGTAAGAATTTTGTATACATTTAATGTATGTGCACACAGAGAGAGCGTCAATGTTGGCCTATTTTATTTCCACATAAATGGAGTCATCATGTTAAGCATATGCCTAGACCTTGTGTTGATCGGTTTGTTGGTTTGTTTTGTTTTGTTTTGTTTTTTCTCTTTCCATATATTGTAGAGGGATTTTTTTTAATCATGATGGTTTATGTAGAACTAATTCACTTTTAATGGCTTTCTTTTTTTTTTTTTTTTTTCAACATAGCTTCCACTTCCACTTGAACTCTCTATCTTGGTAATATTGCTGACATGTTTACAATGGTGGGTGTAATGTGAAACTGATGGAGTTTAGGGTCTGGGTCCCTCGTCTTTACAGACATCATCTAGCGGCTCTGGGAGTGAGTGAACAACAGGTTTGTGTGGCTATAGCCTTTGTGCAGGTTACAAATGTGAAGACTGAGACCTCTTCCCCCATCTCCTCCACAGCACCTTCTCAGTATTGGATGCAACTGAAGAAGCTATGTGTACCCAGAAATAAACATTGACTTCTAACTGAATTCTTCAGAAAAAAAAAATAGATGTTTTTGTACCAAATATTTTTGCACAGCTGTTTCTTCAAGTGGGCTTCAGAACTGAATAAGCTTTGAGACCAACAGAACTTAGATCTGCCTCTCCACATTTAAGAATAGTCTCTCAATAGACTTTGTTCTCAAGGATGTCCAGGTTCCAGGTCACTGCCAACTGACCACCTCAGATATATTTTACTGAATCTGAACAGCAAAGTTCTGCCTCTTTCTTTCCTCACCCTTCTCTATGTGCTCCGCCCCAAAACTTACTCTGTTGTGACCAGGGAGCTTTCACTTTCCTACACGCATGCTCTATAAATTTCAACCAAAATTTTGCTGTAGCAATTCTGTACACAAATTAGTATAAACGTATTGAATCTTAAACTGTTTTTTAAAATGTGCCCGTCACTATAATTGTTTTCCAGTGATTCAATTTGAGGTACTTATTTCAATCATTTTTGCCTTTACTCATTCACTAAACCAGAGAATCGTTAATTCAAACTTTCAGGTATAGGAAGTAATTTGGAGATCCCTTAATCTCACGATTCGTTTTAGTGCTTTGAAAGCCAAGGTGTGAAACAGAAGGCTAGCATTTGTTAAGGAAGGGGCAGTCCAATGTTAAGTGTAAGGTGAAGAGATCAAGTGAGCCAAGTCTCAGATCTGGGATAGGAAGCTTCCGACCACATACTGCTGTAAATCTTAATACATTCTGTCTCACTAACAGACACTAATGACTATAATAAATTAAGGACAGTTCAGTTAAGCAATAAACAATTACAGCTGACACAGGGTATAAACTTGATGCCCTAATTAATGTACTGACCAAGAGATCTTTGTTAGGCTAAGAATGTTGTTCTAATTTACCCATAAAATATAGATATATAGCTTTATATGTAGGAGAACTGAAGCGTATTTAATATTCAAGTAATAGGTTCAAAGAACACAAGGCGTTAAAAAATATAGATTCAGAGCTGGGTATGGTGGCCTCTAGTTCAAGCACTGGAGAGGCAGAGGTAGGCAAATCTCTGTGGTACAGGCCAGCCTGGTCTACAGACTGAGCTCCAGAACAGTCAGAGCTACAAAAAACAAAATCAAAAACAAAAAACAAAAACAAAAACAAAAAACCTGACTCTCCAAAATACAGATGCAAAACAAAACAAAAAATTCATAGTGGCTCACACCTTTAATACCCTCACTTGAGAGACAGAGTCAGGCAGATCTCTGAGTTCCAGACCAGCTTTGTGTACAGCGTAGTGAGTTCCAGGACATCCATGGCTACACAGAGAAACCCTGTCTCCTCAAAAACCAATTAAAAAAAAAATTGAGATTCAGAGTAGAACCAAGGTTTCTCACCTTCTCCTTAAGTGTGATGATACTTTGACTTGTGTCATAGTATCGTGAAGATTGACAAAACGTTTATAAATTTTCTAAGCCGCCTGTCTGTATTTAAAAACTACAGTTGGCTGGCAGTCATGTCTTCAGGTGTGCTCCATATTGTAATACGATATGAGTATAGACCGAGAAGACTGACCTTGGGAAGATTTATTCCAACAAGGCTCATATATCCAAACCTGCTTCTACCTGCCATGTGTTCGCCGTGGGAGAATCTATATTTATTCTGGTATGACTGCCATTGCTTAAAACATTTTCTGAAATGCTCTCTTGAGACAGACTTGGTGCTGTTATGGGACACAGGAGAACAACAGCCGCCTTATAGCCAAAGAAATTATGAAAGCCCATAAAGGTCTTTTTAAAAGACAAAGAAGCTGCATTGCTGCTCAATGGTAGAATGTTTGCCTAGCTCGTACAGCCCTTGGAATCGGTTCCCACCACCAGCACCACCAAAAACCCCAAACAAACAGAAAACCAGAAAAACTAGCCATTTATCAAGCAGCTAAGCACCCAGCAAAGACAAAGTTCTACATATCTAAAAGAAGCAGTTGCATAAGAAGACAAATGTCAGTTTAAAGTTTCTACAGAGTTATTATAAGACTCATCAAAAGCATTTTTAAGCACATCTATGCATATGGAATTCTCCCGGAAGATAGGAACTCTTTTAATATGAAAAATGAAATGCGTAGCGTTCAGTTATTTGACAAGTTATATGTTGGCCAATGATTTTAGGAAGTAATTTCTGAGTGGGAATTATACCTGCGAAAGAATCTTATGTGCGTTGGTTCATTTATCTTTACAACAATCTAAAGGTATTGCAAAGATAGAGAATAGTATTGTCTTACATCTCTTACATAAAAAATCAGGCTCAGAAGTTTAAGGTCCATGTTGACATAATTACTAGAGGAGTGTGATGTGAGACCCAGTTCTTCCTATTTCAATCTCTGGGCTGTTTCAACATTAAAACAAATATTTCTAAAATGTCTTATAAAGAATTCTTGATCCCAGAATGGTTTTCATGGTGTTTTTAAAATCTGTATACAAGGTGTTTGGTGTTTGTTGTAACTATTCTCTTCTAACATTAAAGACTTAAAAAGGTGTGTGTGTGGTGGGGGATATGTAACCTAATTTTCTCTTTGGTTTGGTGTAGATCTAGGGACTCATTGGTAGAGAATATTCTCTACAGTACTGAATGCCATGTCTTCCTCCTGTTCTGTTTTAGACAGTCTGTTCTGGTAGGTGACCATTGGCATGTCATGGGGACACTTGGGCTATCCTATTGAGAGCTGTACATCCTGAGTACCCAATGGCTCCTACTACTTGCTGTCTTAAAACTGCCCTTGTGTGGAATCACTGCTTCTTGGCTCATTCAAGTCTTTGACTTTCTGATGAAGGACTCTGATCCAGAGCCCCAGGGCTAAAGCACTCCCAGATTCTTAGTGCTCAGAAACTGTGTAGAAAAATAGAGTGATGTTTGAAGTCCATACATTTTCAGTGCTTTTCTTTTTTTTAAATTTAGCAACAAATAACTAAGAAGGCTCTCCAACAAAGTGTCCTGCAACCAACAAACTTGGTGGGAGCTTATATAGTCTTCTTTCTTATCCATGAATTTTATGTCTGCAAATTCCACCAATTGCAAATGGGAAATGTTTCTTTAACTTTTGTAATCAAGGTGTACATGTTTTTCTTGCCACTATTCTCTAAGTGGTTCAATACAATAAAACTTTTCATGTGAAGCTAGAGATTGTTTAAAATACCTATGTGGGGCTGGTGAGATGGCTCAGCGGTTAAGAGCACTGGCTGCTCTTCCAGAGGTCCTGAGTTCAATTCCCAGCAACTACATGGTGTCTCACAACCATCTGTAATGGGATCTGATGCCCTCTTCTGGTGTGTCTGAATATAGCTACATAAAATAAATAAATAAACCTTTTAAAAAAAGAAAATATATTGTTTGTTAAAAATAAACAAATAAAATACATAAAAGTGCTGGCAACTTCATGCACAGATTCTATGCAAATGCTACACTGTAATGAGGGGATTGAGCATCTGTGGAGTTTGGTGTCTGTCTGGATCCTGAACCCAATTCCCCATGGGCAACAACAGACTATTGCATCCTCTAGCCATCTTAGGAGGCCATATCTCTTATTAGTGTGTATGATGCTCGGAATAGGAAGTGTCTCCCCATGGACTTGTGTGTTTGAACACTTGGTCCCAGCTGGTTGGCAATAAATAGGCAGGTTTTCAAACATTTTAGGAGTGAGGAGGTCAGACCCAGATGGAAGCAGGAGTCACTGAGTGGAGGCTTTGAAGGTGATAAATCCTTCTGGAGCCAACGTAGGCTCCTACTGATGCTAGAACATGGCAGACTACAAGCTTCCATCGTGTGGATGAGCCATCCCAATGGTCACGCCTTTCCCACCAGGGTGAACTATACTCTCTGTAACTTAAAACCAAAACCAACCTCTCCTTCTTTGTGGCTGCCGCCAGGTATTCTGTCACAACAATGAGAAAAAGCTAATTAATACAAGGACTGGCACTTGAGAAGCCCTGCAACACAGAAACCAAGTATTTCCTGTTTGTAATATAATTCTAAACTCACTTTAGGAGACATCGTCTGCATCACATGGAAGGGGGTGGGGATACTTTGTCCTGTAGTAGTGTAAATCCCTAAGAGTTATATATTTATCCTTGCAAGTTTCCAAATGAGCATATAGAAGAAAATAGCAATAACTGTGCCTCAGCTGGGCCTACTGGAACAGCTGTCATCCTAGCACTTTCGAGGTGAGGCAGGAGGATTAGTAGTTCAAGGTTATCTTTAGCTAAATTACAAGTTTGAAGACATCTGGATACATTTGACCCAGTAACCAAGAAAACAAAAGAACTAACACTCCAAATCCAGTAGATGTAAATGTTTGGGTCTCTATTGCCTGGTGTGCAAAGCTCTTGGAGACTTTAAAAGTTTTAATGTCATAGACAAATGGAGTCAACCTAGATGTCCATCGACAGATTAATAGATTTTATATATATTATAGCATAAACCGTGTGTTCATTCTCATATACAGAATCTACCCAATATATATATGAATATAAATGTGTGTGGGGGGGGGGTAAAATATAACATGAAGAAAAACAAGGCAAGAAGGGCTGAATATCCAGGGGTGAAGAAGGACTGGTTACAGATAATGAGCATGAGTTATCAGAGAGGAGATAAAGCTGATTGCCTTTCTAGTTTAATCCTCCTCGAGTTAGATTCTCAGCACTCACATCCCACACTCACAACAGCCTGTAACTCCAGCTTCAGGGGATGGGACGACTCTGGCCTCTGTGGACACATGCGCTCATGTGCACATAATTAAAAATAATAAAATAAAATGGACATGTGGATCTCTCATCTTCCCTTCTGAATGCCAGTTCTAGCTGTAGAGACACTCATTGAGGTCTATAGACTTCGGGTCTGGCTAATTTTAGTGTGTGATTTTTTTTTTTATTTATTTGAAAGCTGGTTTATAATAAAATTTATATGGTTTTAAAAATTATAGTAATGTTATAAAAGGCATTCAGACAAACTTCGGGGAGAATTGTAATAGGTTAAAGGAGATGAAAATGTGAAAAACAGCCGGGCGGTGGTGGCGCACGCCTGTAATCCCAGCACTTGTGAGGCAGAGGCAGGCGGATTTCTGAGTTTGAGGCCAGCCTGGTCTACCGAGTGAGTTCCAGGACAGCCAGGGCTACACAGAGAAACCCTGTCTCGAAAAAACAAACAAAAAAAAAAAAAAGGAGAAAATGTGAAAAACAATTGAAATCAATATAATCTTTGAATCTTCATTGACTTTTGGACCAGAAAAAATAATTTTGTAAAGAACAGTAATGAGACAATTTGAGGAAATTTAATATATAATATTATTGTATTGATGTCAAATTAGCTGAAAATTATAGCATGATGAAGTAAGAAATGTTCTTTTTCTTGGGTGGTTTATGCTGAAATTTATAAGGCTAAAGTGTGAGAACGTGTATAGCTATGAAGTGGTTCAGAAAGAATATGTGTGTCTGTGTATCTCACTTCGTATGTCTGTGTGTATGTGTTATATGTGTATGTCTCTGTGTGTGGCCTCAATATATAATTCTGTGTGTGTGTGCTTAATTCTTTTTACTATACTATGTTTCCTGAGAACACAAATACTAAAAATACCTCCTTCATTTGACCCATAATGTAGCCTCATAATATTTTTTCAGAGTAATTTATATTTCCTTTTTCTTTCTAAATTTCCTTCTTTCTCTTCTCTCCTTCCTTCCTTCTTTCCTTCTAGGTAACTGTTCATGTGGAGCTCTTCTCATATTCAGTGTCTTCAAGCTGCTGGCTAGACACGCCCACCCACACATCACATCACATGATGTTTGTCTCTACCGAGAGCCTTTCCCCAGAGTTAGTGAGTGCCTATGAGTATCATCGAGCCGCAACAGATAGCATTGAAAAGTCTTCTTCACAACCTCAGGTCCACCTAGAAACTCGGAATACAACCTTACTGGGAAACAGGGCATCTGCGGATTGCAATTAGTTATGCTTGAATGGGGTTATACTGGGTTAATGGGGATCATTATAGACAGATAGAGCAGACACAGGGGCAAAGAGGGAGTACAACAGGTGAAGATGAGGACAGAGACTGCAGCAAGCATCTGTAAGACAAAGAACACCCATGATTCCTGGCAACCAGCAGGAGCAAGGGGAAAAAAAAAACAGATGGTCTTTTCCCAGATCCTCAGGGAGATGGCTGGCTGATGATATCTTGACTTCACACTCGAAGCCTTAGGATTGAGACAGTGATTTTTTCTGTTATTCTGAGCCAGTCCTTTCATGAAAATTGCTATCTGGCAGCCCAGGAAACAGACAATATTTATAAAGTTGCACCATAGACCCTTTCCAGACCAGCCTCCACTCTGGGCCTCTAAATCCAGCCCAGACTCTGGCCCTGTGAGTCAACTGCACAGCGACAGTGCAAAGATTGTTGATAACACATCCCCAGCACACCAAGCTGCTGAACAGGGGCTGACAGTTTATTTGTCATCCTTCCAGAATGTTTGCATTTTAATAAGATACGTAGTCATCCGACACTCATCCCATCAGTGTCCATTTGTTCTCGTGGTTCACCAAGTGCCCACTGAGTGCCAGGCAACGCAGCAGGTCAGCCAGGGCACTATTTTAAAAGTCACAAGCAAGCTTCCTCTGAAAGCTTCAGATCATGCCCTGGAGATCTCCACCTACTCAGTGTTCAGTGAGCTCAAAACCATAGTGAACACTTCCTGGGGAACACGGTATCATGGATGTCTTACTGAACAAAAGGCTGCTCTGGAAAAGGCATGCTCGGTGCGAGCGTGGTTTAGGGAGGAGTAAACAAGGACTCAAGAGGAAGATGAGTAACCAGTCGTATAACCCATCCCCTATCCGACAGCCTCCAGCTAAGCAAGCAGTGGAAAATTCCGCAATACTGCTCACCCCCAGCGCTTTCCCGGCTCTCTTACCTCTTGTCCTTTGACCTTCTGTCCATCACCCTTGGTGTGCTGCGAAGGTGTGTATATTCTTTACCATTTGTTCACGTGGCTTCTCTAGTCATCCCATGTTCTCCCTGTGGATTTTTGCATCTGGTCCCTTTGGTCTCAATTACCGCCCAGTCTGTGCTGATGTCTCCCAACGTTTCACTCGGAACCAGAACTGTCTCCTAAGCTGCACACCATTAAACCTGACGGCTTACAAGATAGCTCCCCTTGGAGGTTCCACAAACACCTCAAATTCAGTGCCTCAAAAACCAAATTCACTGGCTTCTTCCCCAAATACTCTTTTCTATCAGTATGTATTATTCGTGTAAGAAACAGCGTGTAACAAGGTTAATGGCGTTCACGCTGTGTTTTCTTTAGTTGTCATACACTTGGGACTTTTGAGGTTCAAGGCCAACTTGAGATCTTGGCATCTTCGGTTTAGTGAATATATCTTTGTTTAGTTTTCATGTGCACTATTTCTTGTTTTGGTTTGGTTTTTCCAGGTAAGGTTTTTTTCTGTGTAGCCCTAGCTGTCCTGGAACTTGCTCTGTAGGCCAGGCTGGACTTGAACTCAAAGATCTGCCAGCCTCTGTCTCCTGAGTACTGGGAGAGACTATAGTCTTAATTTTAAAAGTTACCTTGATTATTTTTTTTTTTTTGTGAACCATTATCATTCACTTGATGCACTCCAATCCCTCTTCTAAAAGACAAGGGACAGCCGGTTTCTAACAGTAAAGTTCTGCTTGCCTCATTGATGAAACCTGAATACGATGACGTAATGAATATCACGCTCTAGGTGACTAGTCAACAAGTTAAGAAATGCTTGTGACTGATATTAGAAAAGCAGGTTTAAAACTATATAAAACATAGCTGTGACTTCAGTTTGTTTTTCGACACAAGTTTTCTCTGTGTAGCTCTGGCTGTGCTGGAATTCACTCTGTAGACCAGGCTGGCCTCCAGAGATTCACCTACCTCTACCTCCTAAGTTCTGAGGTTAAAGATGTCTACCACCACTGACAGGGTATATTTGTTTTGACCTGGGATCTCACCATGCAGTCCAGGACAGCCTGGAACTCACAGAGATCCACCTGCCTCTGCCTCTCGAGTGCTGGGATTAAAAGCAT
This sequence comes from Rhabdomys pumilio, assembly GCA_030674055.1. Taxonomy (NCBI): domain Eukaryota; kingdom Metazoa; phylum Chordata; class Mammalia; order Rodentia; family Muridae; genus Rhabdomys; species Rhabdomys pumilio. Next base: position 34,176,340 of record JANHMN010000011.1, on the reverse strand, counting down.
AAGCCATCACACAGCCTTCAACTCCCTTGCTCCTCTGCTCTCTGCAATCTGAGGATGCTCACTCCTCTTGGATTCAGCATGTATCAATAAGATACCATCTAAAAATCAGAGAACAGCCTTCACCAGGTAAGCAAAGTTTCAATTACCTTGATCTTGAACTCCTTAGCCACTAGAACTGTGAGAAATTAAGTTTTTCTCTTTAAATTAACCAGTATGTGGTATTTTGTAATAGCAGAACAGACTAAAATAGTTCCCTTAGTATACTAATGTCAAACTAGCTTCCAACTCAGTAGACCAGATCCCTGCATCTGCTGCTCCCTTTACGCACCCCTGTGCCAGCACTTCAAGAACAGTCATAGTAAAATTATAAATCATTATCTTACTGGTGCTTGAGCTGTGCCAAGTGGAGGTCTTTGGTCACTGGGAGTCTTGGTTTTATGTTAGTGACAAGAGTTTCAATAACTTTTTAAAGAGCATTAACTACCATTTACATGATTAAGCCAACCTCTTTCTTAAAAGTTCCCAAGTGTCTATCCTCCTTTATACAAGTGGCAGGCTCCTTTTACTTTTCCAGGAGAGAGCAATGAGTTCACTTTGCAATTGCACGTAGGCTGAGTCATAGAGAGGGCTTGGGCAATGTGTAGAATGCTGCCACTGAGTCATCATGAGTGACACAAGGCCACTCGAATACTAATGAATCAAACCTTTATAATCATAAGAAATCAAAACACTTCTTTTTACTCTACAAAGCCCAGTTTCAGTTTGCCCTAGAAGAGAGACTGGGACTAGGTTGCATCGGTTCTTGTTCGTAAGTGAGGAGGTTTGTTAACCCTGTAGCCACGCAAGATCCCCAGCAGAGACAAAGAGCTAAACATATAACTTGAAGCCTATTATAAGTATTGCCCCGCCCTATTTAAATTATTCTTCTTTTCACCGGGGAATAATTAAAAAAAAAAAAAACAAACCAACAAGGGTCTGCAGAGACACTCAGCCAATAAAGTGCTTACTGTACAAGCAGGAGGACCTCAGCATAAAAGAACAGGAAGCCATGCATGGTGACATGCATCTGTAACCCTGGAGCTGGAGAGTGGGTGGAGATAGACAGGTCCCTGAGTTTCATTGGTTAGACATCGTATGAATTGCTGAACTCCATCTTTAGTGATACACCCTATTTCAAAAACATGACAGAGAGAGTGATAAGACACTCAAAGGTCAGCCTCTGGCCTCCATACACACACACACACACACACACACACACACACACACGTGCAAATACACTGGAACAAGTATAGATGCCATGCACACACTCACCTAGAACTGGCCCAGCTGTGACTAATGTACTCAATGAACATGTGACTCTTAGGCTTCAAGAGATGCCACTGGCAGGGTTTGATGGGTATGTTAGAATGCTTGTGATTTATTATATAATTTCCGTGTCCACCTGTGCAGCTAGGCAAAGACATAGTTGATGGCAATATAATCTGCCCAGATGTTTTCTCTACTCCACAGAGGTCAGAAGTATTGCTTCTTGGCAGCCATCATTAATCTTCTGTCAACAACCCCACCTTCTGTCAAAAGGACCCTTCATTTCCACAGGCTTCTAGAAAAGGAAGGGCAGCAATGCCAGTCTGATCCTGAAGAAGGTTCTAGCAATTTTCTTGGTTAGCTGCAATTTAATGAGCCTTGACATTGATTAAGGAAGCCATTCTTTCAACCTCTGTATCACTGTGCCTCATCTCTGCTACACAGTGTGAGAAAAGGAGCTGCGGTCTGGTCTGCTCTCCTATGCTGAGTTTCAGGCTCCTTACATTTGCCTCTTAACTATTGAGAGAGAGAGAGAGAGAGAGAGAGAGAGAGAGAGAGAGAGAGAGAGAGAGAGAAATGAGGGTTTGGGGTGTGGGTATATCTTAGTGGTAAAATAAAAGGTAGAGTCCTACCTTTGATCCCTATACGTAGTAGGGAGAGTGTATGGATTATGTAGTGGCAGAAGTGGGCAACACAACATTACTTTCCATATTAGTCAAGGTTCTCCAGAGAGACAGAGTCATTAGGATGTATGCATAGAAAGGTGAGAAGACATACATTAAAAGACCTACGGAAGTCCTTAGTTACTTTTCTATTGCTGTGACAAAGTACTAGGATCACTGCAACTTATAAAAGACAATGCTTATTGGGGCTCGCAGTTCCTGAGGGTTAAAGTCAATAATTATCATGGAAGGGAACATAACAGTAGGAAAACAGGAGGGCAAGCACAGTGCTCGAAGCAGTACCTAAGAGCTTAGATCCTGCTCCATAGCCACAAGGCAGAGAAAGAGAGCTAACTGGAATCATCTGGGTCTTTTGAAACCTCAGAGTCCACCCCTAGTGACACACTTCCTCCAACAAGGGCACATCTAATCTTTCCCAAACAGTTCTGCCAACTAGGGGTCAAGCATTTATATGCATGAGCCTATGAGGACCATTCTCATTTGAACCACTACATTTTACTCTTGGCCTCCTTAGGCTCATGGCTATGTCATAATGCAAAATACAGTTAGTCCAACTTCAAAATTCCCAATGGTCTTTCAGTCTCAGCAGTTTAAAAATCCAAAGGCTCTTTCTGAGACTCAAAGAAATTTCTTTGTCATTTTTCTTCTTTCTTTTTCTTTTCTTCTTTTAACCCTCTGGTTTTTCAAGACAGAGTTTCTCTGTGCATTCTAGCTGTCCTGGAACTCACTCTGTAGATGAGGCTAACCTTAAACTCAGAGATCTACATGACACTGCATCCTGAGTGCTGGAATTAAAGGCATGTCACCACCACTGTCTGGCTACAGTCTGTAAAATCAAAAAGCAAATTACATACTAAGAATGGTACAGAATATATACTGTATTACCATTTCATAATGGAGGGAAATGGGCATAGGAAATACAGACCAAAGCACAACCAAAAACTGGCAGGCAAACTCCAAATCCCATAACTCCATGTTCCATGTCAAAGGGCCTAGATGACTCTGCTCTCCCCACTTTGCTGATGGCAACACACTTCTCTCTCTTGAACCAGTTCCACTCCTTGTGTGCAGATCTCCAATACAGATATCCCATGGCTCTGGTATCTTCAACATCTTGGGGTTTCTAGCACAATTCAGGTTTCACCTTCACAGCTTCATAATATCTGATGCAGGCACTCCCCTGAGTCAAGGGAGTGGTATTCTCAGGGCAAACACCCCCACTAAGCTTCTAGTACAAAGAAAAAGCTTAAACAACAAAGGAAAACAACTGGAGACCAAATCTTCTAACATATGAGCCCACGAGGGTCATTCTCAAATTATTATAGGAAGGTCTTGGTCTTGACAGATAGGTGCTGAGAAGTCAAACAGACCATGTACTAGAGGCCATGAGGTATTTGTAGCATGGCTGAGCTCAAGTCTAAGGCCTTAGTTTCAGGAAATCAGTTGAAGTAAGACTAAAACAGCAGTTCTCAACCTGTGGGGTATGACCCTTTGGGGTTTGCATGTCAGATATCCTGTATATCAGATGTTTATATTACGACTCATAACAGTAGCAAAATTACAGTTATGAAGTATCAACAAAAATCCTTTTGTGGTCAGGAGTGGTGAGGAACTACATTAAATGGTCACAGCATTAAGAAGGTTGAGAACCACTGGTATTAAAAGGTCACAACATTAAATAGGCTGAGGTAAGGTTGAATTAATACTAAAGACCTGAGAACCCCCAGGAATCGCTGTTGAGGACAGGAAGTGAAGAGGCTATCTCAATGCCCAGAGATTGATATATATGCCCTTTCCTTGGCTTCGATGCTCCCCAGGCCTCAGGTAGCAGGATAATGCTCATTTGCACTGAGAGCTGACATCCCTACCCTAGTGGTTTGAATGAAAATTTCTTCCATAGGCTCAGATGTTTGAATATTGGTTACCAATGGATGGCTCTGTTTGGGAAGGTTTAGGAAGAGTGGATTGCTGGACGAGAGAGTCTACACATAGACCCAAGTGATGCTATATGACCTTGCCCCAAGTTATTTCTGATTGGTAAATAAAGATGCCGACAGCTAATGGCTGGGCAGAAGAGACATGGAGGGGAGAGGGAGGTAAGGGTTCCTGAGCCTAGCAGGGAGGTAGGTGTCCAGAGGAAATCTGAGAGAAAGGGGAGAGAAGGAAGGAGGAAGGAAGAAGAAAAAAGGAAGAGAAGAAAGTTGCTATGGGTTAGGAGTCAAGAAAATATGGCCCTGCAGGCTGGCCAATTGGAGGTAAGAGCAGCCCAGCTGAAACATAGTAAGTATTAACTTGAGGTTATTTTGATAGCATGGAGTATAGATATCTGCCCAGCTCTAGTGCTGATTAAGGTTGTACATGTCTTTTATCCAGGAACTAAATGGTCAAAGGCAGAGTAGAAATGTCAGATTCAGATTAAAATTTCTACAACATGGCAGTGTTTGCTGTTTCAAAACCCCATGCTATTCCCAACCTGCCCTCTCTTCTTCCTGCTTGGAGTTTAAGGTGTGATTGCCCAGCTTGCTGCTCCAGCTGCCATGACTGCCTGCTGTTGTGCTTCTCCGCTGTGATGGCGATGGACTCTTACTCCTCTGGAAACAAAAACCTAAATAAACCCTACCTTCTGGAAGTTGTTTTGGTCATAGTGTCTCATCACCTCGATAGAAAAGTAACTCATACATCTAATAATTCATTCAGTTTCATCTGCTGCTGTCTTGAACACATTCTCAATAAGCACACCAAATTAATGCTTAACCACATTTCTAGGTAGTCTTGAATACAATCAAGTCAACATTAAAACTAGTCAACACACCCTGCTGCCTTCCAGAAGCTTCTTTTACTGCCTTCTCTGTTCTTCATAGCTTTGGGGCTACTGACAAATTAAGAATCAGAGTAGCACATAGCCATGTAACATGATTCATTTGTGCTAATAACAATTTATTATTGTTATCATCGTCATTAATATTTAATATTAACATTATTATCATCATTATGTCTTAGCAACTGATTGGCTAGCCTTCTCATTGAGAGAGCCCACTCACTACACACCAGTTGTGATGGCAGGTACACATGGTACACAGCTATGAACAACAAAAAAAGTGAGTAAGTTAGTGAGTGGAGATTGTCAGAAGGAAAAACTCAAATATGTTAGGAACATCTTTAATTTGCCACAGAGGGGTATTCAAGTGTCACACTACCTTTATCGCCTTACATCAGGTAGTGTGACACCCACTGGACAGCCAAGGCGCTCCGATCAGGATGACATGGGTTTCATAACTACTGCACCTTTTACATATCTTTCGGGTCCATAAGTAGCAATTAAGACTCAAATGCAAACCACAGCAGTATCCTCCAGTCAGTCATATGGGGAAAAGGTGGAAGAGTAGACACCAACAGACTTCCTCATCTTGACCTTTAACCTCTCATTCCATTGTTCATCTGGCTGTCAAGGGAACTGGCCCAGGTCCCGAGGCTTAATTCGTTACCTGGACTAGTGAGTGAGTCAGAAAAGGCCAAGTAGGAAGTAGCTAGAAAATGCGTAAAAATCATTAATCAAAAATATAGAAGCTGGGCAGTAGTGGCACATGCCTTTAATCCCAGCTCTTGGGAGACAGAGGTAGGTGGATTTTTGAGTTCGAAGCCAGCCTGGTCTTCAGACTGAGTTTCAAGATAGCCAGGGCTACACAGAGAAACCCTGTCTTGAAAAACAAAAAAAAAAACAAAACAAAACAAAAAAACAAAACAAAAAAAGAGCTTTTCCAATGTCAGTATTTCATAAAATGGCCCTGGTATTCTATCATTTGGGGGGGGCAGGGTTAAAATTTTATCCTGCACTGATGAATGAGAAGAGGATCTTGTAGGGACTTGTAGGAATTTAATTTATAAAGTGTTAGTCCTATGGACTAGGCAAACAGGCGATGTTGAAAGACATTCCTAGGAATCATATGACTTGTTAATGATAAAGTTCTTCTAGGTAACTCATTCAGAGCAAGCATACCTTTGATGAGGAAATCCGAGGAAAACCAAACAGCAGACAAATGCAGTTTGACATATTTGGAACATTTTAAAGTCTATTATTTTGGAGGGAATAATACAGTTCCAGAAGCTTCTCTTCAGAGTTCTCCCCAACCCATCACAACAATAATGAGTAATATTTGAATAGTGCTTTATAACTTGCAAAGAGTTTGAACATCCATTTGCTCACTCTACCTTCAGTGATAAAGAGGCCAACATCCCTTTTTATAGATAATGGGGCAGAGGCTAAGAAACACTGAAATACCCAAGGTCACCTTCCAAATCCTTGGTTCTTTCAATTATGGCTGTTTCTGTCCCTTCATCTTAACTTTACACATGTCTGTTGCTTAACAATAAACTCAGTTTATGTAAGTAATTACGAACCAAAAATTTTATGTTATCAATAAAATTAAGTTCATAATTGCTTATATTTTCTTCTGCAGTGAGTCTTATACATTGAATTATTCAAAGCAAACTGATTAGCATGATAGTCAAAATACATGTGCAGTTCTAACTAGGTATTTTCTACTTGTAAAGGTGCTAAAATTACACACAGTTTTGACATATAAAGCGTGTCCATAATTTAACAAGTCATTATAAACTGAACTGTGTTCACTGCTCCTCTAAATTAATATGCTTAATCCCCCTATCATCATGATCTTAAAAAACTGATTAAGGTCGATAGGGTAGGCCCTACTGTAACCTGAGGGTATCCTTTTTAGGAAGAGGAAATTTTGGATCTGGAATGTAGCTCAGTTGATGGAATGTTTACTTAGCAGGCATTAAGGCTTGGGTTTGATCCCCACCTCCTTATATGCTGGGCATGGTGACACATACTTGTAGTGGAAGTGCTCAAGAGATAGAGGCTGAATGTAAAAGTTCAAGTCATCCTCAGCTGTATCCTGAGCATGAGGCCACACTGAAGACACAGAGAGGAGGAAGCCATGTATAAACCCGGGAGAGAGACCCAGAAAAAAGCAACTCTTGAACACCTTGATCTCAACCAACTATTGTCCATAACTGCAGGAAAATACATGTTATTTTAAGTATCCCATCTCTTACTTTGCCATGGAAGCCTAGGAACTAATACAATAGTTAAGACCTAGTGTGTATATGGGTATATTATAGTATATTGTAATATATTATATGTGGGTAACTCCGTTTTTAAAATGTTAGTAGATGTGTTCATTTTGGGTGTGTGTTTACTGTGCTTTAAACAGAGGCATCAAAAAACAAAAACAAAAACAAAAACAAAAAAAAAAAGCCGGGCAATGGTGGCACACGCCTTTAATCCCAGCACTTGGGAGGCAGAGGCAGGCAGATTTCTGAGTTCGAGGCCAGCCTGGTCTACAGAGTGAGTTCCAGGACAGCCAGGGCTACACAAAGAAACCCTGTCTTGGATAAATAAATAAATAAATAAACAAACAAACAGAGGCATCATTCATTCACTATTACAGTTATTCACATGGAGTTAAATCAATATCCAAACATTAATGTTAACTTCTGAATTGTCATTAATATTTTCTTTTTTTCCTTTCTTTTTTTTTCTTTTTATTGGTTTTTTTTTTCTAGACAGGGTTTCTCTGTGTAGCCCTGGCTGTCCTGGAATTCACTCGGTAGACCAGGCTGGCCTCGAACTCAGAAATCCGACTGCCTCTGCCTCCCAAGTGCCGGGGTTAAAGGCGTGCGTCACCACCGCCCGGTGACATTCATATTTTCAATAAGTCAATTTTATATGAAACACTAGAGACCTTTTCTCTATAGTGGGCAGATTGGTGTTGAAGATTAAGAATGGATAAGGTTTTAATATAAATTCTTTAGGAGTAGACCAAGGGAAAGGCCAAGTGTAAAATCACAGAGCACACAAATCGGCTCCATCCCTCTGGAATAGAAGTGACAAGGCCCAATCCTCTTGATTTCCAGGAAAAGCAAAGTGAATGAGTAAGGGGGAGATCTCCCTGTGAGAGGAGGATATCTGCTACCCTCAGCTGAGGCCGGTCTGAACCCTACTTCAGATGGGTGTGGTAACGTCATAATGTACCATCCTCTGCCTGCTGAAGACATTTAGTCAACATTTACAAAAATGCCTAGGGAAATACTCATTTGGCTCCCAAAATCACACGGTAAAGTTGTAGTTGTTGCCCCTATCCTAGAAATAGTGAGTTAAAATCTCTAGGATGGTGTTGTTTATATGACTGCAAATTTGGAATCACTTGAGACTCTTTAAAAAAAAAAATTGGTACCTGGGTGAGTGTCAGAATCAATGAGATCTGACTTATAAAGATCGGAAGCCAGATATTGTTCCAAGGCTTCCCCTAGTCATGCCAATGTGTAGCCAACTGAGACCCAGCACTAGAAGGCAGGAGGCCCAGACCAAATCCCAGCACAGAGGAGTTGGGCATGAAATCCACTTCTAGCTGTGGAGCTCTTGGCAATTGCTAGCTGCTGGGAGAGGGGGAGAAAGTTTTCCCAAAGAATGGATAAAGTCTCAAGGAGTCAAGTAAGTGACTATGTTCCAGCAGAAGACTATATATCCATAAAGATTTGAGCAGCACAAATTGACCCTGACCTTGATAAGACAGAGAGAGAGAGAGAGAAAGAGAGAGAGAGAGAGAGAGAGAGACTGAGACACAGAAAGAGACAAAGTTAGGTGGATAGGCAAGGGAGGTGGATCTGGGAAAAAGTGTGAGAGAGGGCTATATATGATCAAAAACATTGCATAAAAAACTAATACCAAGTAAATAAAAATTTTAAAAATGATTATATAAATCCCCAAAACATAGCTACTTATATAAATCTCAACAATATCCTCATACAACTAATACAAACAAAAGTTTTAAAGAAGAGAGTAAGACCAACAAAGCCACAGTAACAATCCAGCAAAGTACTGACCCAAAAGCAGACTAACTGAATTGACAAAGAGGACCCTGAACTAAATGTGTACAGCTCCAGCCATCTGATTCTTGACAAAGGCAGCAAATACATATATTTGAGGAAAGAGATTCTTTTAACAAATAGTGTTGGGAATGTGGGTGTTTACACGGACAACAGTGAGACAAGATCTCAGACCCCTTCCTTGTGAATAAAATAAATTCAAGGGACAGGAGAGCATAGTGTAAGGGCTGGAACATTGAAACAACCTGGGGAAAACATGAGGAAGCTCATAGAAGCTTGGGCTGTGCTTTTCTCAGCGAGGCTCCAATAGTTTGGGAAATAAGAACAGAGCTGACAATTAAGATTCAACAAAATTATTTTTTTCTATAACTCAGTGGATGGGTGATGGATGAATGGATGGATGGATAGATAAATGATAGAGTATTACTCAGATATAAAGAAGACCAAAATAGTGCTTGAAAAAAAAAAGTAGTATGGATAGAAATGAATATAATCACATTAAACAAAATAGAGACTGAAAAAGAGAAATATGCCATGTTATCTCTTATGTGTGGAATCTAGAATATTTTTTTTTTTAAAAAAAGCACAATAATGTCAGAGCAGACTGTTAGGAATAAAGAAGGGGGATCAGAGCTGTGAGAGGGTAAAGGGGGCTCAGTGAATATGATAAGAGTATATTGTGTGCATTTATGATAAGGTCACAAGAAAACCTACTCTGCATACAACGACTATTGCAAAATTACACAGACAAAAAAAAAGTGAGACCAACACAGAGATGGAGAGGTAGAATCTTGTCTTCAGTTACAGACACATGAGAATACTGAGAGAGATGAATTGAGAATTAGAGATGGACATTTGAGAAATACCATGGAGCCAAAAAAAAAAAAAAAAAAAGCTTCTTCTATAAGAGTGGTTCTCAATCTGTGTATCTCAACGCCTTTGGGGTGGGGGTGTCAAAAGACCCTTCACAGGGGTGACCTAAGACTACCGGAAAACACAGATATGTGCATTATGACTCATAAATAGTAGCAAAATTAGTTATGAAGTAGCACTAAAATAATTTTATGGTTGGGGATCACCACAACATGAGGAACTGTATTAAAGGGTCCCAGTATTAGGAAGGTTGAGAATCATTACTCTACAGACTAGGAGAAGAAGAGAAAGTAGAAGCTATCTGTGCTATCGAACGGAAGAGAAGGAGGTCTGAAAGGACAACAGAGAACATCTCCCTCTTGTTGCCTGCCCATTAAAATCAGTCTGACAAAGGGCTTTGGGGGAGGTGGTAGTGAACCACTTGCCTATCACGGTAGAAGGCCCGGTTCTACCCACTGCCCATTGCCCTACCAAAATACAAAGGACTCAAGACTATAATAAAAGGCCTTTTTTATATTGGTTGTAATATATTTTTTTATGCTGTTTCCAAACCACGCTGGACCATGCACTGTCCTCCATGTCAACACGTTCTTCTGGGTCTTCATACATACTACTTCCTTTGCCTGATAAAATCATAATTTCTTTTCACAGTTGTGGTGGTTTGAATATACTTGGCCCAGGGAGTAGCACGATTAGGAGGTGTGGCCTTGTTGGAGTAGAAGTGGCCTTGTTGGATGAAAGTGTGTCACTGTCGGGATGGGCTTTGAGACCCTCCTCCTAGCTGCCTGTGAGACCATCTGCTCCTGGCTTCTTTTAAATGAAGTTGTAGAACTCTCAGCTCCTCTAGCACCATGTTGGCCTGCATACTGCCATGCTTCCTGTAGAGATGATAATGGACTGAACCTCTGAACCTGTAAGACAGCCCCAATTAAATGCTGTCCTTATAAGAGTTGCCTTGGTCATGGTGCCACTTCACAGCAATGGGAATCCTAAGACAAAAGTCTAACCTGTAATTCTAGTTCTTGTGGATCCTGTAGACTCCTCTTCTCCAGCCACTAACGGGAGGGGTTCAAGCCAACCCTTCAGCATGTATCCACATCAGTGAGGGCACTAGCATGGCATGTTCATTATAGTTTTGCCCACCTGGTTTAGTTATCTATTTCTATGTAACAAGCACAGTACATTAAACAATAATAATCTATTCCTTCTAAAATCTGTGGTTTGAGTGGGATCAGCTGTGTAGTTTTCCTCCATGTGAGGTCAGCACTCCAGCCAGGTGGATGGCTTCTCTAGCTAGAACTCCACAGTGGTTCACTCTGATGTCTAGGCCACAGCAAGGATGGCTGTTGATATGGGTGTTTCTTTCCGTGAGTATTTTTGCTTGTTTGTTTTTAGGATTTTCAAGACAGAGTTTCTCCGTGTAGCCCTTGCTGTCCTGAACTTGATCTGTAGCACAGACTGGCCTTGAACTCACATTGATCAGCCTGCCTCTGCCTTCCGAGTGCTGGGATTAAAGGCATGCACCACCACCACCCAGCTTCATGGGACAGTTTTACATGGTTCCCCCAACAAGGGTAGCCCAACTTCCTACACAGAAATTTAGGCTTTCAAAAGAAAAGAAAGGAAACAGAGGCTGCCAGGCCTCTTAGAGGGGAGACCCTTAACAGCACTGTGAACTTCCACTGCTATTGGTGACAATTACAGAGCATGAATACAGGAGGGCACAGTTCCAAAGAGAACGGTCTCTCTTGCTCATCTACTTGTTTGAAGGTCAAAGATTAGATCTCTTTTTTTATCTTGTGGCCTCAAAAATCAGGGGTGGACCAATTTTTAAATGACAGATGACTGGGGTTATCTTTGATTTGGAACTGGAGGAATCAGGGACAGACCAAGTTAGGAATAGTTGTGGTTTCCAGAATAGTGGCACAAGACTTTGAGTCTAGCACTTGAGAGGCAGAGGCAGGTGGATCCTCGAGTTGGAGGACAGCCTGATAGTGTGTTACAGACAAAACATGGATACATAGTGAGACCCTATCTCTGAAGAAAAGAAAAAAAAGAATAGTTTCAGTCAATGGAATGTTGGGGGTAACAGTAAAGGGCCTCATAGTGAGACTTCTGATGTGATGTCAAAATGAGACCATGACCGTGCATGCGGACATGCATGCCATAAACTGTCTGAATTGAATTAAATGTCAGTTCTTTAAATTAAAAGTGTTAAGAATAAACATTTTTAAAACTTTACCATATTTGTGGGATTTTATTTAGCATTTCTGTATGTTTTTTAAAATATGATAATGACTGGGACCTCTGCTGACAACTAAGGGTTCCCAGGAATAACCATTGTTAGGGGTGAGTGTTAGATAGAAACTTCTATATTGTGTTGCTAAGAGACACTGTGAGAGTTCAGTGGAACTCCCTCAGGAGCCTCTTCAGAGGACATGGAGAAGGGACTGAGCTGGGCCCTGTCTGCAACCCCACCTCTACCTGGGATGCCATTGTTTAGTTTTTTAATGCAAATAAGGTTTTATGTACAACATATCCAAAGGCAAAAACAACCCCCCCCCAGATACACACACATATACACCAATAAATTGTTCACATTACATGCTAGTGAATAAAAGGAGATGAATTAACAAGATTAAGCATGAAGATTCAGCTGGAGCTGGGCATCCTGAGTTGGCAGCAGCCCAGATGAGCACAGACTTACTGGCAAGTATAAGAGGAGATTATAGGAGGAGAGTATACAGAAGAGCTCAAAGCCTACATTTTCAGTTCAGGCTTGTACTAATCAGTTTCTAGCTTGGGATAGGGTAAGTGCAAACTCCGTGGGCTCAAGTTTTCTCATTTGTAAAATAAGGACACTGGTCTGAAGGAAGTCCAAGGTTTAGGGCTCCTGTTCTAAGACTCCTTGGCTTGCTGGGTAGTAGTTGCAAATGCCTTTGGTTCTATCACTGAGGAAGTGGTGGCAGGTGGATCTCTGAGTTCCTCTAAGTTCAAGGCCAGCCTGTTCTACAGAGCAAGTTCCAGGACAGCCAGGGCTACATGAAGAAACACTGTCTTGAAAAACAAACAAACAAAAAAGACTCCTTGACTCTAGAATGTTAATGAAGAAGTGAAGGTGACTGTCAGTGGTTTACAGGCGGCATTCATTACTCAATGGGATCAGAGGAAGCTCAGGATTTGCAGGACCAGAAGGGAAGGATGAGAGGTTTAGAAAGTTCCTGTTGGAATGTGCAAAATACTTACGTCAGAAAATGCTCAATATTGAATACCTCAGAAACCTAATATCAGTACACTACTGATACTGCACCAGACATTTCATCCACAACATAGGACAGAATTCCCAGCTGTAGCAGATAGGTGCAGTCATGGCACAGTAATGTTTGTCTGTGATCTTAGCAATTGGGGACCTGAAGTGCCCAGGAAGACTGAGAGTTAGAAACTAGCTCAGGGCCGGGGCGGTAGTGGCGCACACCTTTAATCCCAGCACTTGGGAGGCAGAGGCAGGCGGATTTCTGAGTTCTTCGAGGCCAGCCTGGTCTACAGAGTGAGTGCCAGGACAGCCAAGGCTATACAGAGAAACCCTGTCTCAAAAAAAAAAAAAAAAAAAAAAACCAGAAACTAGCTCAGGCCACATAGTGAGATTAAGGGTAAATAGTAAGATCTTAATTTTTAAAAGATGAAATAAAACAACACTGAAAGAGTCTTAGGAGGCAAGAACATTGAATCTGAGAGATTTTTATTCCCCCAGGGTAATGCAACTACTAACAGGGATTTAAATCTGACCACTTAAACATATCCCTTTTGTCTTTCCTATTCACAAACTGTCCCTGTCCATAAATGCCACATTAGAAAGCCCTAACAGCAAAGGTACTTTTGTTAACTAGCCTCACTTCATATTGTAGATCTCAGCTTCAGATACACAAGCACCTAATAGGTCCTTTGATTTTGTAATAAAAATGCTAGTCATATCCAAGATGTTAGTGCTGGTTAAATATGGCAATAACATTTTTAAATGTAAGTCAACAAATACTAAAAAAAAAAAATCAACAAATGCACCAATGATTTTAATATGTTTTATATCAGATTGTTTTGAATTAGATGTTCTTAATTGTGGTTAAGATTCAAGTGTGAGGGCTGGAGAGATGGCTCAGGGGTTAAGAGTACTGACTGCTCTTCCAGAGGTCCTGAGCTCAATTCCCAGCAACCACATGGTGGCTCACAACCATCTGTAATGGGATCCGATGCCCTCTCCTAGTGTGTGTCTGAAGATAGCTACAGTGTACTCTCTACAAACACATACGAATGAAGCGTGAGTGAGCCTCGTGGTGGTGGTGTAGGGCTTTAATCACAGTGGTTGGGAGGCAAAGGCAGGCAGATCTCTGTGATTTCAAGGTCAGCCTGGTCTACAAAGAGTGTTCCAGGACAGCCAGGGCTCTTACAAAGAGAAACCCTGCCTTAAAAACAAAACAAACAAATCAAAGAAGGAATGAAAGCCAAAGCCAGGAGGTGGTGGCATGCTCCCTCAATCCCAGAACTTGGGAGGCACAGGCAGGCAGGTCTCTGAGTTGGAGGCCTCCCAAATTCCAAGCCATTCTGCTAGTTTCAGGACAGCCAGGATGAAGAAAAACCTTGATTTGAAAAACATAAAAAAACTGTTGGGTCATGGAAGGGTGTCCTGGTTCTTGGGTTGTGGGTTTGGCCATGCCCCCAGAACCCAGGCTCCTGTCACAAGATTAGTCTAATCTCCATTCCACCTTTACCCTTAAGTCAGGTGGAGGGTGTGATGAACAGCCCCAAGACCTTAGAGAGATTTACATACTAATGAGGTACCTGAAGGCCAGAGGGTGGAGCCGATTAAGCATTCTTCCCCAGCCCTTTCCTCCCCCCCCTTCTTCCCCTCCTTATTTAACTCACGTCTGGCCTGGGTTTTGGGGGGTGTGCATTCAGATCTATCCACCATCTGCCATGCCAATAAACCAGTTTTGGAAACCCAAGGACTTCCTCATGTGTTGGGGCCGTGCTGTGAGGAATGATGGTGAACAGCCGGGCCTAACTTCCAGCTGGAGGAACCCAGGGCATTCTCAGCCAACTATACACATTGTGGCGTGAGAGACCCTGCGGTTCCCCGGCAGAGTTTTTATTTTTTTTCCTACACAAAACAAACAGAAAAGAATGAAACTTAATGAGAGAAACTCAAAAAAGTTTGAATTCTGCTCTAGGAGTTAAGTAAAGGTGTGGATGATGGGCATGTCTGGAATATTTCATGTTTGGGGAACTTACAAAATAGGTGAATATAAAAGCATATAGTAACATCTTATGTCTGTAAAACATGTAGTAAGCCACAGGACTTCTTCCTAGGGACACTTTCAGCTTGTCCCCACAACTCCATGACCATTACTGTTCTGTTGAAACAAATCTAAAAACCAAGGATGACATAGCTAAAGTTTTGACCAGGGTAATGTAAATAGAATCAAATTCTGATAGTCAGACTCCGAGTCCGGTGTATTTCCGTTATACTACAAGGCACTTTATAAAAATACACATTTGACATTATATAAAATACACTAGCTGTTACACAGTAGAATAGAATTGGTTATTTTACCCTATAGAGAATGAAATTGTATTCATTTCAGAAGTTTAGTTTTCGGAGGAAACTATTAAAATTATCATAGGCACTGATTTGAAATGTGTGGCTAAGTCTTTAAAACATACAAATCAACCTAAAGTACAATGTAACATGGTAAGGAGGTAGCACTATGACCACAGGCTTTGCTGATACAGGATTGGCAAGTCTATTGGCTCTTTCGATGCTGTTAGGATTGAACATGAACATTCAAATTAGCTAAATTGCTAACTAAGCCACTTGGTAGATCTGCTGGCCTTTTCCGTGTTTTTCTTGGTTGGTTGGTCTTGTTTCTAGTCTGTGCTGGGATCAAACCCAAGGCTTCCCACACTCAAAATGAGTGCTTTTGTGCTTAGCAGAACTTTCAGCCTAGTTCTCCTATTTACAGAGGGTAATTTTCTTGATCTCAAGGTAACTGTTCTTCAAACCCATTCAGACGTGGGATTTCCTCTAGCTGGACTGCCTACCATTCCTATGACCTTGAGGGCAGGCATTACCCTCTGATCCTTAGTTTTCTCAGTTTTAACAGTTCCTGTATCACTGGGTTGTTTTGAAAATGAAATATGAAAGTATAAACAAAGCAGATAGCTAAGGAGTTGACATTCCAAAACCACTAGTTCTTTCCCTTTGAAAATTAGCAAGTATTTGTACACTGAGCTTTACACTGAGCAGGAAAAAAAACATATGCACCAACAAACAAAACCCCCAAATCCCTTTCTGCTTACACTCAGCATTAAAGAGTGGGCTGTTTAACATTGGATCTTATTTACAGCCCGGAACTTGATAGGAACTTGATAATAACTGTTGAATTCAGCTGAAATCAAATTATACCACCCCCTGGGGGCTTGAGCTTTTAGAGAAGCCCACCACAGGCAGCATCTCATTGGCCAGTTTCTGGCTAATAAATAAAAGGATGTTGTCCTTGCAGCATTCCTCCTCCGTCTTTAGGTCCTGCCTTTTTGTCACGGTTCATTCCAGCTGAACTAAGATTTTTTTCCCAACATGACTGAAGCGATGGGCCGGATCTAACAAGATTAAGTTTAATAGGGATAAATGTAAAGACTTATAGTTCAGTCTAAAAAGAATCCTGAGCAAGTGCTAGATGGGAAATATACGGATTAGCAGCAACGTGTGTGAAAAAGACTTAAGGATTTGAGCTGATATTAAGCTCAATTAGTCAACAGTGTGCTTTCCCTAACAGGAAAGTTTATATAAACTGAGCATGCACTGACTCCTGTCCCAGCCTGGCAATTCCCCTACGGTACTAACTTTTAAACTTCACCAGTCACATAGATGTAGATGGCGCCTTTCATTTTTCTCATTCAGTACATCTGGGTTAGGGCCCGAGAACCTGCATTTCTAAGAAGTGTTCAAGTTCTGGGCTAAGAGTTCCGGCTTTGGGTATAGCATTTCTAGCCAACTGGTCAGGTGACCGTGGTGGGCCTATTGAAAGCAAGGATGGTAAAGGACTAAAGTCCTAAAAGAGCGGAGGAAAGAGAAGGAACGAAGAGCTGCGGTGTGTTGTCGTATTATTAGCAAAATAAATATTAATTAACATTCTTTGAGGATTGATTTGCATGTTCATGTAATGATAATAATAACAACCAATCACAGGGCATTTGCCCTGTGTTGTTTTTTTCTGAGCACTTTACAGATTTCATGCTTACAGAGTCCTAAGGGAAACTATTACTAGCCTCCCTTTCCAGATAAGAATACTGCAATCCGAAGAAGAAACCCACAGAGGTCACATTTACACAGTCACAAGAGATAGGGCAGGATTTGGACCTAGATGTGCTGACTACGAACTCGTGATACTCGTGATACGAGGAGACCTCTGTGGAGCCTTGCCTGAAGAGGCCGTTTAGCTTCAAAGAGAAAAACAAAGAAATGTAAAAGACTGGATGTTGGGTAGATGAACAGAATATGATTTATCATGTAATGGAATACTACCCAGCCATAAAAATGAAAGAACTATTGGAAATACTCAACAACAGGGAATATCATGGCCAGTGAACAGAGTCAGAAAGGGGTGGGGAGGAGATGAAACAGTGTTAACTAATGGACCTTGACAAGCCAGGGATTGTGGGAAGGGGACTTTGAAAACAGGCAGGAGAGAAGAGAGGACAAACAGGCACAAGAAAACCTTGGAGAAAAATAAATATTTTACTGCCTTCAATATTCAGGTGGCACTACTTTCAAAGGGGTGAAATATGCCAAAATATATCAAATTGGACACTTTACCTACCATTTATTGTCTATTCATCATGGTTCAGTAAAAATCCACTTGGGTCTAAGCATTTAAAGTGAAATTCCCAAACGGTGTGAAGCAGCCCTGAGTTGCTATTCTGCTAACTGACCTGAGTTTGCCGTCACACCAATAAAACAGGCAATGTTGTTAACAGGTCCCAAAGCATAACTAATACATAGTTAATATGTCACACTAATTTTCAAGTAGAAATGACAATTAAATAATAACTTATCTTCTCTGAAAATCCAGCTCAATGGTAAAATCAATTCCTAAGTTGTAGCTTATTAAAAAAACAAATCATTGCTGGGCAGAGGTAGGCAGTTCTCTGAGTTTGAGGACAGCCTTGTTTACAGAGTGAGTTCTAGGACAGCCAGAGCTAGACAGAGAAACCTTTCAAAAACCGAAACAAAATAAAACAAAACAAAAACAAACAGAAAAGGTGATGTAGGCCCTTGATCGCCACATTTGGGAGGCTTCAGGCAGATGGCTGTCTGTGAGTTTGAGACCAGCCTGGTGTATATGGTGAGCTCCAGGCCAGCACGAATCCATATAGTGAGCCACTGGCCCCTCCCCCCAAGAGGTCATGAATTCTAAAATCTAAAATAAAACACGCATTTTAAACGACAGTAATTATAGTGGATGCTTTAATGTTGGTTCTTTAATAAATTTCATGTTTAAAAAAATGTTACTAAATCAAATATAGAGACTCATGGCAAGACATTATGCAGAGAGTGAGAACCTTGGAACCCTCAGTCCTAAAGGGGTTTGTCTCCACTAAAGGGCTCAGGGAACCTTCCAGAAGAATAGGAGGCAGAAAAAGTATCAGAGCCAGAGGGGATAGAAAACAACAAAACAAGCCCCTCCCCTCTAAATCAACACTGTCAAAGCTCATGTGATTTCACAGAGTCTGAGGCTGCTTGTACAGGGCCTGCAGGGTCTGTCTGCACCAGGTCATTGCATGTAATATCATGCTTTCCAGTTTAGCGTTTTTATGGGTTTCCTGAGGATGTGAAAGAGTGCTTCTCTGTTTCTTGCGCCTTCCCTTGGGCTCATTTCCTTCTGTTTTGTTCAATTCTGATGTTGGTTTTTGTTTATTTTTATTATTTTATTTTATTATTATCTCTTAGAAGCCTCTTTGTTTCTCATGTGAGACAGAAAGGGAGTGGCTCCCTATGGTAAGGAGGAACTTGGAGGAGTAGACAGAGATAAACTGTAATCAGGTCCGGATAAGTTTTATGCAAGACAAAAATTTTTCTTCAAACAAAAAAAAAAAAAATAAATATCAAAAAGAAAAAAAGAAAGAAAGAAAGAAAGAAAGAAAAGAAAAAGAGAAAGATGTTCCCACACAAATAAGACACTTAGTATTTTCTTCTGAAGTCAGCAAGAGGATAGACTTATTTTTTATTTCACGTTTTGTTTTGTTTGGCTTTGTTTTTAAGACAGGGTCTCAATAAGTAGCCCTGACTGGGCTGAAACTCACCATGTAGACAAGGCTAGCCTTGAGCTCACAAAGATCTGCCTGCAACTGCCTTCAGAGTGCTAGGACCAAAGATGTGTGCCACCATGTCCTATATGGATTTCTTTCTATTTTACAGATGTGAAAATTTAAGAACGCCTTTTTTTGAGACTTAACAAAGTTTTTTTTTTCTTTTGACATTTATTTATTTTGTGGATATGTGAGAGTGTGGCCTGCCACAGGCACGTATGTGGAGGTCAGAAGACAACTTTCTGGAGTCAACTCTCTGCCTCCACCATACGGAACGCAGGTTGTTGGCATTGGAGGTGTGCGTTTACCCATGGGTAAGCCATCACCTCAGTTCTTGTAACCTTTTTGATAACTGCTTCTGATTTGTGTAGAGCTTTGCTTTGCATAGCTTCATAACTTGTTCTAAAATAAAGCAGAGTACACCAGTTTGTCACATGAACTATCTAAGAAGCCCAAATAGTCCATGATTTTGTTTTTAATGTTAAGTAGAAGGAGCTGGAGAGATGGCTCAGGGGCTAAGAGCATTGACTGCTCTTCCAGAGACCAAAGGACCCAGGTTCAATTCCCATCTTTAACTTTAGTTCCAGGAGATCTGATGCCTTCTTGTGACTCCTTGGGTACCAGGCACATTCGAATGATGCACAGACAGGCATTCAGACAAACATTCAAACACTTTATAAACAAATAAACAGCCGGGGCAATGGTGGCTCAGGCCTTTAATCCCAGCACTTGGGAGGCAGAAGCAGGCAGATTTCTGAGTTTGAGGCCAGCCTGGTCTACAGAGTGAGTTCCAGGACAGCCAGGACTACACAGAGAAACCCTGTCTCGAAAAACCAAAAAAAAAAAAAAAAAAAAAAAACAAAAAAACAAAACAAAACAAAAAAAAAACCAAAAAATCACTTAAAGATTTAATTCACAGAGCATATGTTTCCAGGGCACCGAAGCTAGGACAGTGTGTGAAGAATTTCCACCAATCCAGAGACACTCCATTAGAACCATCCTTGAATGTGTCAGAATTACTAACACAGTGTGATTTTTGGATTACCTGTCACGAGCAGATGCAGGAAACTGACCTCCCATTAATGCATAACTGGAAGTTTGGGCCAAGTTGAGTGGTATAATCGCATCTGTGTTCCACTTTCAGGAATTGTTTCTAACCCTTCACACTAGTCCCAAGGAGAATAACGTGACACAAGTCAAGGATGGCCTCAAGGACATCGCTGAGCCTCCAAGATAAGGAGAGGAATACAGTTTGGGACAGGAGGAGTGGAGAACACATTGTCTAACTCAAGTAGATTTATTCTCCTCCCTCTATGTCCTAAGGAGGTCACAGGGAGGAGGGGGAGAGGCCTGCTTAAAGGGAGGCCCCAATACAAAAAGCTATGGATTCAGCCCAGCAAGGGAAAGCAACTGGGAGGGATTCGTGGGAAGACCACAATGAAATAAACAATGTGTAAGTAATGTCCCTCCTCCCCCATTCCCAAACCTTGGTGGAGTGGGGGTATCCGAAAGAAACCTCAAAGTTCTTGAGATCAGATCTTGGCTTTTAACAATTGATAATCAAGCCGAAAGGATTTTAGAGAGTATCCTTCCAAGGTTAATTATTGAAATTTTGTTAAGAACCTGCACTACCTCCAAAATCTCTGGTGATTCCCACGGTGGAGTGAGCTGACTCCCGTGCATTAAGAAGTCACAGGATTATATGTAGGCAGCTCCCTTAGTCGGTCTGTTTTCTGTTGCGATTTTAGAATACTTAAGATTAGGGACATCGTGAAGGAAAGTGGTGCACGGGTGTGCATGTATTGTTCTGGAGACCCAGAAGTATAGAGGCTAGAGAGTCATCCCGCAACGACCCTCATGAAACCTCAACTCATGACAGAAAGCAGAAGGCCACACAGACTCTGGCCAGAGCGGAAAAAACACAAGAAGTGGGCTCCCTTTGTCATTTGTCATAACCTGCAATCCTGGGAACTAACCCAGCTCCAAGAGACTAGAACTCACCTACATGAGAAAAGTCAATCCATTTATGAAGACTTTCCTCTCGTGACCCAAATGCCTCCTGTAAGGCAGCACTTCTCAACACCGCCACTGGAGAATGAAGGGAGACAGAAATGTTCAAACCACAGCAAGGCACAATGTGAATTCTAACTGCAAACTTCGACTGCTAACATAGTTTCCAGGTACACTTTAATCAAGAGTGAATGAGAATACAACTTCCTGGAGAAGGATCTCAATAAATGGAGGGTAATCAGGCTTAGCTTCCAGGGGTAGAATCTGCGAGGAGTGAGGAGGGTAAGCAAGCCTGGCTTCGCAGGCGAGGAGGAGCTGTGAACTGCACAGGGCTACCCCTGCCTACACTAAGTTTAATGTTCCACTCTATTAAATCACTAACGGGGCTGGGAGTGTAGCTCAGTGTGGAGTGCTAGCTCAGCATGCATGTTGCAGGCCCTAAAATTGCTCCCTACCACACCAACCAAACCGGGAGATGCGGAGTGGAACTCTCAAAGCATAAGTAGGTATTGAACAAGAAGCTGGAGGGGAGGGGGTGTTTGTTTCTTCATTTCCCTTAAAGCAGCAACTTACTTGGATGTTAAGTTCTAAACCCCAGACAAATGGCTAAGGCGATAATTTTTGTTTGTTTGTTTCTTTCTTTCTTTTTTTTTTTTTTTTTTTTTTTTTTGTTTTTCCGAAACAGGGTTTCTCTGGCTGTCCTGGAACTCACTCTGTAGACCAGGCTGGCCTCGAACTCAGAAATCCACCTGCCTCTGCCTCCCAAGTGCTGGGATTAAAGGCGTGTGCCATCACCGCCAGGCCTATGGTGATAATTTAACATATCAAAGTGTACCCGGCCTTGGGATTCTCCCAGCATCCCTCAGTCCCTACCAGTTACCAGAAATAGCTGGCGTACCCCACCCTTTCTATCCTGAAATCTTCAGCCCCGGGCTGGGCTGCTCGTCCCACAGAGGCTCTTCCCTACATAATCCAATCATTTTGGTTACCCACCCCTTTTGTACCTTTGGCCTCCTGGTTACTACATCCCTCCCTTAGTTCAGGGTCATGACAACTCTGGACTCTCCCAAATGTGCCTGCCTCTGGCTATGCTGCCCCACATTCTCAGGTATGTACAATAAACTTTCTTCTCCACCACACCTAGGGGTAGTCACGTGTTTCCTTTCCGGTGGGGTTTTTTTTTTTTTTTTTTTTTTTTCTTTCGTTTTTTTTCACTGACTGGTCTCATAACAACCTGATACGTGTATTGCAGATCTTCTTTGCCACATACCTGTTCCTGGGTGTCATATTGATCAGAGAGTACCCCAAAACAGACTGTAGTTCAAAGACACTTTCTTCTTTACCAACTACGTACGCTATTGTTCATTAATACTAATATACAAATCCTGCCATGTTTGAATTTGTTCAATTCCAAATTTTCCTTTATGTTTTACAGAATATCAGAACTGCAACCCCAAGTGAACAATTTTTGGCAGAATGGGTTCCATTATGCCTGCCTGCATTGTGTCTTGTATCCTTTTAGTGTGGCAAGCCCATTGGTAACGAGTCCATTCACAAGTCTTCCAGCCATAGCCATACTCACAATCTACTCAACCGACTTTAATCCTCTCGCAAACTCCTGCAGACCTTTGGACCATCTCGGGAGGCAATGGTCTTTACTTAGTACAAACTGCCTCTAATTTCATCCTTCCTGGCTCCTAAGGCTACTGACTGAGAAAATCAGCACTTTTCTTACAGCCAGGTGGAAGCAGTTCTGGCCTACCAGGACTTGATATCTGAAGAGAAGCTGAAATCCTAAAAGTTGTTTTTCTTTGCTCCTTCCTCCTTCTCCTCCTCCCCCTCTCCTCTTCTTTCCTCTCCTTTTTCTCTTCCTCCTCTCTTCATTATCTCCTCATCCCCTCCTCCTTCCTTCCCCTCCTCCACTCTTTCCCTTTCCTCCTCTCTTCCTCCCCCCTTCTTCCTCCTCCCCTCCCCCTCCTCTTCTTCCTTCCTCATTGTAGAGGTTGGTCCACACCCAAGTTAATCCCTCCCACACCATTGTTCCATGTTATTTTGATTCCTTTAAGCTAACTTTTAAAGGGTTATGTCTACAGTCGCCAGGGGCCTGATATACTTTCTGGCTGCAGGAAAAGTTGTGTACAGTCTGGAGATCACCTCTTCAGGAGGCAGCCAGAGAAAGAAAGAGCCAAATGTGAATGAATGCTGCAGAAGAGGGGATGAGTAAAATGGATAGAGACTGGAGCGGGGATGAGGGAAAGGCTACAGCCAGGACATTCAAAGTTCATTTGCATTCCACATTCCCCAAGCCATGGAAGTCATTTCTTAAGTACAGTAGAACACTGATTTGGATGCTCTCGACTTAGAATTTATGTAATGGCTTTGTACTCTGCTATTTTATCTTTCTGTAGTGAGTATAGAAGTGCTTAGCGTAGATAATTACTGAAAAATAGACTATATAAGGGTGTTTTAAAGCCGGGCGGTGGTGGCACATGCCTTTAATCCCAGCACTTGGGAGGCAGAGGCAGGCGGATTTCTGAGTTCAAGGCCAGCCTGGTCTACAGAGTAAGTTCCAGGACAGCCAGGGCTATACAGAGAAACCCTGTCTCAAAAAACCTTTAAAAAAATTTTTTTTAAAGGGGGTGTTTTAAAGCACTCTCGGGTTCTTCATTTCTCTCGATTTTATTTATTTATTTATTTATTTACTTATTTATTTTGACATTTTTTTTGGATCTGCACATACTGTGGGCCAGGCAGCAGGTGAGGGACTTTTATTATTAAGAATCACGGTCAAAGGCCTGTCTTCGGGGAGCATAGCTGCTAGAGATAAACAAAAAGATACATGAAAAAAATTGACTCTCAACTCCAGCTAACTTTGAAACACGGGGAATGGGGGTTACAGATAACTCTCTTCTTTATGGACACAGCTTCCAAGGAATGACATGGCTATCACAGGGTTACTGGAAATCCTTGAAGGTTTTAACTTTTTTCCTTCTTGTAAGTTCCTGGAGTTGATTTTCTTCTTTTATTGAAACATTTTTTTTTTCTTTAGTCTTTAGACGTTGGACATTTACCTCAGGTTGGAAGAAACATACAGAGGAAGACACAGTTCCTGACACTGAAGGGGTTTTTCCCAGTAAAGAGTTCTCAGAGTAAATGAGGTTCTAACAGGAAATGGCTAAGCAGCCTGTCTTAACAGTAGAGACACTGGGCTTCCCCACTGGCAGACCCCCGGAGACAAGAATGCGTTTGCATTTATTTGGGGGTGATCACAGAGCGCAGCAGGAGGGGAGTGAGGAAGTTAGATGAGGAAGCCTACTAACTGGCAATAAAAGTAGCATTACCGAGCAGTTTTCTGCTGTGAACAACTGGAGCGCCATCCTACTGGGGCACCCTGAGGACCCATAGAAGGTGCGTCATTCAGGCGAAAACTCCTAGCAGTCTTGTCCTACTGTGTTCCAGGTTTGACCGGAAAGT
Organism: Rhabdomys pumilio; assembly: GCA_030674055.1. NCBI lineage: Eukaryota > Metazoa > Chordata > Mammalia > Rodentia > Muridae > Rhabdomys > Rhabdomys pumilio. Next base: position 34,151,726 of record JANHMN010000011.1, on the reverse strand, counting down.
CCACAGGAAGCTGCTCTCAACCCAACAACATCCATGGAAGGTGGTACCTCCAGGAGAAATCAGGTTGGCAAAGGCTGAGGGGTCAGGGTAGGGTGTGGGATAGAGATGCTGACAATGATACAGGGTGGAATGTGGTTCCAGATGTGATTTTGAAAAGCTGCTGGGGAGTGGTGGCCCTTCAGCAAGGTCACACAAAGATGGAGATGCTGACGAAGGAGTGCCGACCTTGGCGGGAGAGACTTTAAGACTGAAACAGATGGAAAAGAGCATCTAGTTGTCAGAGGAGACCAGGATCCCTGGGGAGAGAAAGCTCATGAACACCAGGGGAAGGAAGAACAGGGAATACAACTAAAAAAGACAAACAATAATCAGCTTTAGACCTCTTCAAATATCCCTCCTAGCAATTTTATTTTTATTTCTGTATTTTAGCACATAATTAGTTGCTTCCCCCACCCCCAAGCCAGACAACGTAGGCAAACTCGGTCGTGCAGATAACAGGGAGACACAGGTTTGATTACAGGAGTGACATGATGACATTCTTATCTTGGCAAGATTGCTCTAGAAATCTCAGAATATTAAGGATGGCCTGGAAGAGGTGGACAGGAATCATTTAAATATCAGAGCCCATAGTGTGCTACATTTAGCACTGCTGGGATCCCGAGTGGAACAGAGAAGCTCTTTTGTGGACACAGCAAGACTCCCAAGGGCTTCATATCATAGAAAAAGATGGAGGAGGAAGGAAGGACTAGAGGAATGAAGGATGGTGACTCAGAGGATTGATGTTGTCTTCAACGGAGGTAAGGTAATACATTATAGCAGGAAGAAGAGATTTTGTGGTTGGAATTTGGGTCTGTTGACTTCAATGCGGGCTGTTATTCTGGACCAATGTAGCTAGAAGTTTTAGAAAGCTGTGTCTGGAGCCTCCAGAGCAAACTAGAGTAACAGGCACATGATAGGACTCCTTACAAAGGAGGAGACCATATGAAACCACTGTGGACTGGCCATCACATAGTCAGAATTAGTAATGTCTTCTTTAAAATACAACTTGGAAGCATCATTTTCAAACATTCAGTAATTAAGATCGAGAATTCCTCTTCCCAATTTTTGTTTTAAGTACAAGAGTAAAAGGCTTTTTATAGCTGTAAAATACAAACCCTTCCTGGACATAATGTATGTCTGTGAATTAAAATATAGGAGATAGTGCTGGAGACATGGCTCAGAAAGTATGCATTTGTTCTGTTCTTGCAGAAGACAACTCAATTCCTGGTATCCACATGGCCATTGCCTGTAACTCTAACTGAAGGTGAGCAGGTGCTTTCTTAGGTCATCTCAGGCACATGGACTCACATATACATACTGACCCTCCTACATACACAATTTAAAAACAAATATTTTAAAAAAAAAAAAAAAAAACACAATAGTGGAAATAGAACGTAGGAACTATAGATGTAAATTGAGGATAAACTAAAAATAGATTGTTCAGACCTTTGGGTGATGGCTGAAAGCACCAGGTTGCTGCTTGTGGAGAGCAGCAACTGACTCTAGAAAGGCTCCAATTGTGTTACAGGAGGGAAACCACTCATTTTAAAGTATGAAATAAAGCAGTTATCAATTCCTATTTGCCCAACTCCTCTAATTTGATATCCCCTTCCCAAGGCTGTACTCTCTGTGGTACGTACCCGCAGAGGCCCTATGCTACATTTCTTGTATACCTTTAGCCTGCCTCTTCACCATTTTCCTTACTCAAGCCTAGCAGAAAATTAATCATAGAGACGTGTTCTGAAGCTTGTGGAGGCCCAATAAATGACACTCCTGTTTTCTTCAGTTGAGTTTTGAAACAAAAGATATGTCAAGAGGTAGCAACCGTGGCACTTGTATCCTTGTTGATAAAGGCCAGGCTAGAGGACATGGTTTGGAAGAAAAGCAACAGTAAATAGCGACGCACCATCCTGGCATTGGACAGATATATTCAACAACCAGTTATCTGCAAAGGAAGATGCTCATAACCCTCTCTCTGTGTGGGAGCTCACCTGGGAACACAAATTTGAGGCATGGAAAAACAAACCAGCGATCCTACTCTCAGCAATTTATCCTCTCAGAAGAAGGCAAAGAGCTGCGCATGCCCAGTTCCTTAGCCCGACTTTAGTCAATAAATCATTTAAGAACTCATCTATTTAGCTGTGTATTTATATAATGACAACATGAATGCATGTGAAGCCATGCCCACTGTCACCTGCCTGCCAGCCCTGGAACTGAAGAGGAAAAACAGAACTTAGAGTTAGGAAAGTCTTCAGAGATTACAGCTTGACTGCCATTATAGAAAGATAAAGTGACTTGTCCAATGTCAGTCATGAAGTTATTTGGGAGACAATCTTGGGCTGGCATCTTTTTTTTTTTTTTTTGAAAGAGAGATCTGAAAAAAATAAGATTATTTACTTGTGTAACGTTGTATAACACTCAGAGGTGCCTTAGAGCAGAATCCTCAGGCAGATGGTAATAACTTTTTTAAAGAACTCCTAAGCCTGAAGGGGAGGTAATGAAGCCACTGGCTTTCACAGTGGCCCCCAATCATCTTGAGAAAAGCAGTATCTTCTGAGACCCTGTGGATGTCCCTTCTCATACTATAGAAAATGCAGATCTTTCTCTCTAGAAAATGGAGCAAACATACATTGTTTGTTTGCTTGTTTGGAAATTGTCTCCCAACTAGCACAGGGCCTGGTATACAACAGGCATTCAAGAATTGGGAAGGATAAATAAATCAAGAAATGTTTAAATAAACAAACAAGGCTTCTTTTCACTCAGAAAGGGGTACGGGATGAAAAACATGAATACATTCTTTTCCAGCTGTGGTGATAAAGAAAGCACAATGGGAAAATCAATTTATTAAACTCTGCCAAAAAATATTTTCTAAGCATTTTGGTCTGAATGAATCCAATTATTAACAATTATCATTCCAACTGACTTAAGTAAAAAGAACGAAAGGAAAGAGGCAGCAGGAAATGTCTGAATTAACAACCAGCAGCAGCAGCAACAACAATGTAGCTTATTGGTGTGTACCCTTGATCCCAGCACTGGGGAAGTAGGAGGAGCAACAAGAGTTCAAGGAACTTTAGAGAAAGATGCCATTACGAAGTACTTAGCAGAGCCTCACTCTTTCTTCATGGTAGACACTTGTAACAACCGTACAGGTCTCCAGGCACAGTTGAAACAACCTCTCAAATCTCCAGGTTGGCAAAATAACCTGGAAAAATGAATCAAATTCAGCTACTTAGCAGAATGACCCTATCACCCCACTCCACCTCCACCTTTTAAATTGGGTGCCTGGCTGGCCTGAGACTTGCTATGTAGACTAGGCTGGCTTCAAGTTCAGAGAGCCTCCTGCCTAGGCCTATTAGGTATTCCAATTAATGGCATGTGCTACCACACCCAGCCAGCTCCTCCCTTTTGCATACCAGCTCCATGGCAGGCATTTAGCCAGGAACTTTATATATTCTATGTTTATCTTCACAGCCACCCTATGAAGTGGGCACTTTAGACTCTACCCTATGAAAACATTAAGCAAAATAAACCAAACACAGAAATTAGAGATCCCATTAAGAGGTATGCTATGGCCCTCCAAAACTCATGTTAAGATTCATCTGCCATTGTGATAGTATTAAGAGGTGAGACCTTGCTGGGTAGTGGTGGTAAACAGCTTTAATCCCAGCATTTGAGAAGCAGAAGCAGGCACATCTCTGAATTCAAGGCCAGCCTAGTCTACACAAGAGTTCTAGGACAGCCAGAGCTACACAGAGAAGCCATAAAACAAAACAAACAAACAAACAAAATAAAACAAAAACAAAACAAATAGGTGAGACCTCTTAAAGCTGGGATTGTAGCTCACTTGGTAGAATGGGGCCTGGCATTCATGAAGCCTTAGGTCCTCAGCACTGTCTGAAACTAGGTGTGGTGGTGGCACATGCCTTTAATTCCAGCAGTCTAGAGTTGGAGGCAAGAGAATTAGAAGTTCAAGGTCATTCCTATTGACATAGCAAGTTTGAGGTTAGCCTGGGCTACATGAGATTCTATTTAAATGTAAAGGAGTAAACCTTTCAGAAGTGATTAATGTTTGATTAGTGAGGGTTGGTTAGTTATTCTGAGACTGTGCTTGGTATGAGTTATACCTCATTTTGCCCTGACTCTCACACAGCTTTTGGCTGGAATATGAAAGAGCAAGAAAGCAAGAAGCTCAAATGCACTTCTGTTCTTTTACTACACCTTGGTCATTCTGGTATGGCAGCAGAAAAGAGACCCTGAAAGCATAAGATCTAAAAACAAAACAAAAAAAAAAAATGAAAACAAACAAAACCCCAAAACCAAACATGGACAAAACAGATGCCACCAGGGGCAACTGATGGTTTAATAAAACCAGAAGATGTGGATTAGAGGACAAAGCAAGATCTGTTAAACATGATAAATATGGATCTATTTTCATTCTTCTACATGTAGACATCCAGTTAGTCCAGCATTATTTGTTGAAGATGCTTTCACTTTTCAATTGTATGGTTTGGGCTTCTTAATCAAAAATTGAGTGTCCATAGGTGTGTGGGTTTATTTCTGGGTTTTCAATTCCATTCCATTGATCAACGTCTCTGTTTTTATACTAACATCATGCAGTTTTTATCACTATTGCTCTGTAGTACAGGTCAGGGATGGTGATTTCTCCCAAAGTTCTTTTATTGTTCAGGATTGTTTTAGCTATCCTGGGTGGGGGAAGGGAAGCTTACCTGTCTGGTTCAGGAGTCTGATGAAGGTGGAGGAGAGGTGGCAGGAAAGAGGAGGTCTCCTGGGATAGCAGGCTACTCAGGGCAGCTTGCCTTGGTCCAGAGGGCTCAGAGAGCAAAATTTAGTTTATTTTTTAATAAATGTATTGAACTATATTTTAATATCATTCACCTGTGTCAAGCATTCAATTCAGTGGTTTTTTTTTTTTGGGCAAATTTTCCAGGTGAACCATTCATCAACATACGTAAGTGGCAGAATGCATTTATCCCTGAAGTAAGATTCTTATGTTCATTTATAGTTAGTGACAGTTCATGCTGTCACTTGTAGGCAACCACAGACCCACTTTCTCCATAAGTTTATGTCAATAACATATGTATGTATTCTGAGCTAATAGGTGAAAAATTACATATATATTATTAACTAGTTCATGAAAACATTTACATGTATGGTCCGGAAAAGGAATCCTGAAATTGGATCTTTTGAATCTAGCTCCTTTTACTCCAGATGATGTTTTTATGTTTATCTCCTATTTAGTATGAATCAGATCTCTTCCGTCTGAGTCAACGATCTCGTCCTTCTCACTGATAAATATTATGCTCTTGTATTCATTGGCCATAATGTATCTATCCAGTCATAGACTGGTGAACGTTTGAGTTGCTTTCAGTATATGCACCCTGCTGCACATCTTCATGGGAGCAAACGCTTTCTTGTGTCCTGAGTTGCATGCTCAGGCAGAATGACTGGGTTCACTGACATCTTCATGGTAAAGTGTGAGAAACATCATTTTATAATCTCATCACCTAAAATACAAGTTTCTACTTCATACGTTCTTTAATATCTATTATTGTCTGTATTCTGGTCCTCTAGTTGCTATGGAAGGTTGTCTTCTTGTGGCTTTCTTCTGTGGCAGCTTTATTAAGAAATGGCACTCATTATCGTTTTGTGTGGCTCACAGTTATTTACATATCTGCACTGATAAGGACTATTCTGTGTTTTGTTCATGTTTTGCTTGTTGTTACTTTCTTTTTATTGAATTTACGAATTCTTTATATATGATGATTAAAACTCTTTTACTTGATATGAGGTTAACAAACAGACCTCCCCCCCCCCAACACCCCAGTCTGTTATTTGTTTGATTTTCTTTGCTTTTTCATTTTTAAAGATTTATTTCACTGTATGTGTTTGAGTGCTTTGCCTACATGTAGGTCTGTGCACCAGTGTACAGTATCCACTGAAGCTAGGAGACGGCATTGGATTCTCTAAAACTGGAGGAACAGATAAGTGTTAGCTGTCATGTGGGTTAAGACCACCAGATGCATTTAACTGCTCAGCCTGCTCTCTAGCCTCATCTTTCTGCTTTCTTTCTTTTTCCTTTTTCCCTTCTCTCTTCCTTCCTTTCTTCCTTTCTTTCTTTTAACTTTTTTCTTCTTTTTCCTCCTCCTTTTTCTCCTTCTATTCATCTTCTTTTGATGCACGATTTCTCTACATAGCCCTGGATGTCCTGGAACTTACTCTATATAGACCAAGCTTGCCTCTCAGACTTGGAGATCTGCCTGCCTCTGTTTCCAGGGGCTGGATTAAAGGCCTGTGAAACCACTGCCTGCTCATTTTCTTAATAGTGTAGTCAGTCAAATAGTGAAACTTTTAAATTTTGATGAGGCCTGATTTATCATTTATTTTATTTATTTATTTATTTATTTATTTATTTATTTATTTTGGTTTTTCGAGACAGGGTTTCTCTGTGTAGCCCTGGCTGTCCTGGAACTCACTCTGTAGACCAGGCTGGCCTCAAACTCAGAAATCCGCCTGCCTCTGCCTCCCAAGTGCTGGGATTAAAGGCGTGCGCCGCCGCCGCCACCGCCACCGCCACCACCACCACCACCACCACCACCCAGCTATCATTTATTTTCTCATATTGGCTGTCCTTTTGGTATTTTATTTAAATCCTTGTTAACTCAAAAGATTTTGATGATTTTTTCCCTTTATTTTATGTAGATTTTCTCTTAAAGGCCTCTCTTCTACACACACACACACACACACACACACACACACACACACACACACCATACTGAGTTAATATTTACATATGCTATGAGGTGAAGAATAAAGCTGTCTCTTTTGATGAATATCTGTTTTCCCCAGCACTGCTTGTTGGACACTGTCCTCTCCCTAGTAAACTACATTGGTACCTTTGCCCAAAATTAGGTGACTTTGAGTACAAGTGCTTGTTGTAGACTTTTCAATTCCTTTCCGCTGGTTCATACTGTCTTGGTAACCATTGCTTTATGGTAATGTTTTAAAATAGGAAATGAAAGCCTAACTGTTGTTCTGTAAAAACTGTTTGGGTCTTCTAGGGGTTTTTCATTACCATATAAATGTACTTATTTCTTAATTTCTTCAACAAAGAATGAAAAATCTAAATGGAATCTACAGATCAATTTAGAGAGAACGATCATATGAACAATATCGTGTCCTCTGATTCATAAACATGGTATATATCTGAATTTATTAACAGTTTTTCAGTTTCCTCAAAATTTTGTAATTTTTTGATACGTGAGTCCTACTTTTCTTTTCTCAGATTGATCTTCTAGTGTTTTACTGTTCTGATGCTTTTTGAAGAGTAGTGTATTCTTAATTTCGTTATTGAATACGTCACTGCTAATGTATCTGAATTTATTCTCTCAACTATTAAATAAATGCTTTTTCCAGTTAATAAATACTTTTAAATTAATAGGACTATGCATGAATTAACAAGAGAAAGATCTTCAGTCAAGGAAAGAAAAAGACATAAGCCTAAAGATAGGGTCATGTGACAGACACTTATTCTTAAATTTCTGTAGAGTTCCTTGGTATTGTAGTTTGTAATGGAGCTAAAGGTTTTGTTAGAATAACTATTATTGTGTATGTACAAGTCCTACAAGATTACTTTATAAAGGTCTGTGGATGTAGATTGCTGGTAGAGCACTTGTCTAGCATACTCAAGGTCCTGGGTCCAATACCTAGAGCTAAAAAACAAAACAAGATCAAACAATTAGAGGATGTGAGCCAGTTACTGCAGCGGAGCAAATTAAAAAGTCCATCAGCTTGCATAATTGCCCCCTTTCTATTGTGAGGATCATTAAAATCTACAGAAATGCTGCCTGCAGCTCAGTTCTGTTATCGATAGATAGTACCTTGCACAAAACTCAAGTCCAAGTGCATCAAGGACCTCAAAAGAAAACTGGATACAATAAATCTCATAGAAGAGAATTTGGGAAAGAGCCCTGAACACATCGGCACAAGGGAAAATTTCCTGAACAGAACACCAATAGCTCAGGCTCTAAGATTAACAACTGATAAATCATGAAACTGCGAAGCTTCTGTAAAACAAAGGACTCTGTCAATAGGACCAATCGGCAACCTACAGATTGGGAAAGTATCTTCACCAATCCTACATCTGACAAAGGGCGAATATGCAACATTTACAAAGAACTCAAGAATTTGGACATGAACAACCCAAATAACTCAACTCAAAAATGGAGTACAGAAGTAAACAGAATTCTCAACAGAGGAATCTTGAATAGCTGAGAAGCACTCAAAGAAATGTTCAACATCCTTAGTCATGAGAGAAATGCAAACCAAAACAACTCTGAGGTTCCATCTTACACCCATCAGAATGGCTAAGATTAAAAACTGAAGAGGTAGCACATGCTGGCAAGGATGTTGGGCAAGGGTAAGACTCTTCCATTGCTGATAGGCTTGCAAACGTGTACAGCCACTTTGGAAATCAATAAGGTCGTTTCTCAGAAAACTAGGAATAGTTCTACCTCAAAACCCAGAGCTATACTACTCCTGGGCATATACCCAAGAGATGCTCCAACATCCTGCAAAGACATTTGTTCAACTATGTTTCTAGCAGCTTTATTCATAATAGCCAGAAACTGGAAACAACCTAGATGTCCCTTAACTGAAGAATGGATAAAGAAAATGTGGTACATCTACACAATGGAATATTATTCAGCTGTTAAAAACAAAGACATTATAAATTTTGCAGGCAAGAGACTATCATCCTAAGTAAAGCAACCCAGTCCCAAAAAGACATTCATGATATATACTCAGAGACTGAGGGAATGGCCAACCAAAAACTGAACCAACTTGAGACCCATGGGCCAGCACCAATCCCTAACACTATTAACTCTGTTATCTTGCAGACAGGAGCACTTTGTCCTCTGAGAGGCTCTACCCAGTAGCTAACTCAACAGATACAGACACCCACAGCCAAACAGTGTATGGAGCTTGGAGATTCTTGTGAAAGAATAGGAGGAAGGATTGCAGGCCTCAAAGAGGATAGGAACTCCGCAGGAAGACCAGTAGAGTCAATTAACCTGGACCCTTGGGGCTCTCAGAGTCTGAACCACCAACCAAAGAACATATACAGGTTGGATGGACCTAGGCTTTCCTGCATGTATGTAGCAGATGTGAAGTTTGGTCTTCATGTGGGTCCAGAACAACTGGAATAGGGGCTTCCCAAAAGCTGTTGCCTGTGCATGAGATATGTTCTAACTGGGCTGCCTTGTCTGGCCTCAGTGGGAGAAGAAGCATCTGGCCTCACAGAGACTAGAGGTGCCAGGGCCGTAGGGGATATTCAGGGGGATCCCCACCCACTCAGAAAAGAAGGGAATGGGGGATAGGGATAGGGAAAGAATTGTGGGGGGTAGATGATCAGGAGGATGGCAGTGAGCAGCATGTAAAGAGTATAAGTAAAATAATAAATTAAATTTAAAAAATAAAATAAAATTTAAAGTGAATTAGAGAAAACAAATGTGTCTTGTGATTCTATATGTAATATACACTATTTGCCAGTGTGCAAACCTTGATTGCCATGGAAACACTCTCCTCCTCTTCCTCCTCCTCCTCTCCCTTCTTCTTTGCTACACAGGTAAAATATAGTCCCCTCTTGCTCTTCCTGCGAACGTCTTTACACAAACCAATTAAAAAATTTTTCCAACCGGGCATGGTGTAGCATAGCACACCTTTAACGCTAGCTAGTGAGAGGCTGAAGCAGGTGCATATCTGAGTTTTAGGCCATTCTTGCCTATATAGCAAGTTCTAGGACAGCCAGAGTTACATGGTGAAACCCTGTCTCAAAAAAGAGAGAGGAAGGGGGCACAGAGATGTGGCTCATTGATAAAAAGCAGCAAAGTTTGATTCCTAACACTCACGTGGCAGCTCATAAGGGTCTGTAACTCCAGTTCCAGGGAATCCAGTTGCCCTTTTCTGACATCCTTGGGCACCAGGCATACCTTAAAGCAAAACACCTATACACAAAAATAAAATTAAATTAAACCTTTTTTCTTTAATTTCCTTTTTAAAGTCACCGCAACAGTTACAGGTCTCCCACGCTTCTCTTTGTTAATTTTATTATAGCTTCAGGTGGTCCCCAGCACTCTAGTCATTTATCAGTTACACAGCATTGGTGCCAGACTTGTCTTCTGGCTGCACAGTTTCATCAGGGTGCGTTCTTCAGCCCTACTGTTTGCACACTGTCTATGGGAGTTAATTTTAACAGTCAACTTCACCAGGTTAGGAAATACTCAGATGTCTGGGGAATGTATTTCTGGTGTGTGTGTGTGTGTGTGTGTGTGTGTGTGTGTGTGTGTGTAAAATGTATTTCTGGTGTGTGTATGTGAGAGGGGAGGAAAGGAGGGAGGGAGGGAGAAAGAGAATGAAAGAGAGAGATGTATTTCTGGTGTGCTTATGTGACGTATTTTTGTTGTTTGTACATGTATGTACTGGTGTGTGTGTATGTATGTGTGTGAGAGAGAGACAGAGAGACAAAGACAGAGAGAGACAGAGAGAGACAGAGAGGTATTTCTGGTATGTGCGTTCACTGGTGTCTAGACAAGACAAGCCTTTAAACCATATACCTCAGCACACACCAATGTGCTTGAGGGTTTCGACAGCAGAATGCTGTAAAAGGTGAATTTTCTCTCTCTTCTGGAGCTGGAGCATTGGCCTTTGCTCTCAGACATTGGAATTCTCCAAGTTTTCAGGCCTTCAGCCACTAAAAGTTACAGTACTGGCTCCTGTTGTTCTCCATGATCAAGTGAATCAATTTCCATAGAAAACCCTCCACAGAGCCCTCTGCATATCTCATATAGGCTCTGTTTTTCTAGGGATCACTGGCCAGTGCACAATACAGCAACAGCTTTCTTATCTGGGCTCACACTATGGTTCTGATTTTGCATCTTCCTCAATAAAATCTCTTTATTCAATCAGGCTGTTTTCCTCATCGCTACCACCACCCTTGAAACGTTTGACTAAAATGTCTTCTTGCAAAAGATAGCTCCCCTACTTCTCTTCTCCATCACTCCAGGTAAGACTTGAACTCTTGATAAAGTAACCATATAAATAGTGTGTTTTAAGGGGCCCAGAATTTTGTGACACACTGGTTTCTAAAGGCCTCCAGGGTTAGTGGAAGGGGATAAATGACCTTACACAAAAATGGATCTAGATAGACAACTCTAGACAAAAAATACATGAAATGAGCTGGGAGTAGAGCTGTATTCTTTGTGAATAGCCTAGGGGAGAACCAAGCCTTCATGGCTTCTACAAGCTTCTAGAGACAACCGGCAAGCCTTACTACTCCATGGCTTGGAGACACATTACATTTTTGCCTCTGTCTTCCCACAACCTTTGCTGTCTCCTCTTAAATTTCAAAGATACCTTTCATTGGATTGGGGTCCACTCCAAGTGTTTCCCTCATCTTGAGATCCTGTTTCTAAAAAAGGTATCAGGTGAATATACTTGGGAGAGGGGGAGCATGACTCAGTCTATCAGATTCCTCTATGTCCTGTTTGTATCTTCAGATATAGTAGTTTTTCACAGAAAGTGGAGATTTCTCTTCCATTGACTCTATCCAATCTTGCTCAGTGCCCGCACCCAGCTGTCAAGCTTCTATTAACCAGAACAGTGTATTCATATTCGTTTCTCCTATTTCTGAACTTAGGACAACACTTCCTGTGCCATTGTTTACGTTCCTGTTTGTAGGTCTGATCCCTGACTAAACCTTAATCTCCCATAAGGTGATACTGAACTCCAGAGCTTTGCTTGGCACCTTTGGCTGTAGGCTGCATCAAGGTAGAGATATTTAAGAAGCCCACCTCTGCAGGTTCCAGTTTCCTTAGTCTGGGGTATAATCTCATGCATGAATATTCCTTAAAAAGCTTTCTTATTTCATCCTAATGAAGAGTCAAGATGGAGAGCCCAATCTATGTTGAAGCAGAGTCTCTTAACTAGGAAAGATTCTAAACATTAGCTGTTGTGGGATGGTATGCAAAACTAGATATTAAATTATGTGACAACTTTCAAAGGATCACATCCACAAACAGATATATGGCACCATGTGTCTTTGACACGAAAATTTCCTGGGAGACAGTAAAAAAAATAAAATAAAATAAATGTCCAAAATGACTGCTTAGAGGGCAATAATAAAAAATAGGGTTCCCTAAAACATATTAAATTACCTGTGGAGATTGATAAAATGCAGATGGCCAAGATCCCAGAGACTCTGAATAAGAAGTCTGGACGGTATCCCTGAATTCTGTATATTTCATAACAACTAACATCTGTCGCATACTTACTGCATGCCAAGTAGGGTCCTAAGTGCTTCCATGTATCATCTTTAATGGCTGTTGAGGAAACAGAGGCATAGAGACCAATCCCCCAAAGTCAACCAGCTAATGAACAGCAGATAAAAGATTTGAACCGGTGTATTCACATGGCCTCAAATATCAAACATAAGAACCATTGTCCTGGTAGGAAACATAACTCATTGTCCCCTTCCACAAGGATCAGAATACTTAAAATACGAAGAGGGCAAAGTACCTTTGTTAGGTTAATGTTCAGGAAATAAGCAGAGAACCAAAGGATTGTGAGACAGACAGTAACAGGACATCCTGTATGCAAGTTGCCAGTCAGGGCCAACAAAGTAGGGGCCATAATCTGCCAGGGTTGGCTAACCATGAAGCTAAGTGAGGAAGGTCAAGGAAACTTTTGTCTTTGGTCTGAAAGTGTACGGAGTATTTGGGAAGCCTCCATTGTGTTACTGGTAATGATTAGCACAGAGTTAAGCCCACCAAATCTCAAAAGGCTTTCGCTCATTGTTTGAACCGTTTGATAATTTAGGGCTCCTTTTACACATGCGTGCCTCACCTTCCTTAAATCTCACGGACTTTTCTGGAAACCCTAGGTAAACTCATAAAACACGATATAATATAGAGAATTGTCTTGAGGAAGGTGAAGCCTATAGAGTGCTTAAAATAATATTTCTCAGGGCTGGGGCTGAGGCTGAAGCTGTATCTCACTTGGTAACGTGCTTGCCTAGCAGGCACAAAGTCCTAGAGTTGACCTGTAGCACTGTGTAAGGTGGGCACGCAAGGTAATGCACACCTACACACCTGTAATTCCAGCATGTGGGAAAGAACAGAAGAATCTAAACTGACATACATGAGATCCTGTCTCAAAAGAGCAACAGTAGTATTAATAATAGGTGTTGATGTACATAATATAAATTATAGGATCAAACGGTGGTTATTATATTATATACAGTCCTCAAAATATTTTTAAAATGTGTGACAAAAATACTAGCTATGTTTCTTGGTAACATTTTTAAAAATGCAATATGTACAAGTAACATTATATAAACTGAGCGGGTTCTATTTATGTATTTAGGATTATATGTATACACGTATGCTTATATGTTGTAACAACAGTTAATGAAAAAAGAAACCTTCAGTTTAAAAAGAACAAGGAGGGGAATATGGGAGGGTTTTAGAGGACGGAAATATAACAAGGAGATGATGTAATTATACTATAATCTCAAGAATAAAATTTAAAAATCTAAAAACAAATTCAGAAAGCAAATGGTCCTTCGAGCTACTGAGAACAACGGTAATAGACATAGCTGTGTTACTATTGGTTTCTGTTGATACAGTAGAAGAAATATGTCATTTTCAATCATTTACCTGTGGATCCTACGTTAACAACAACATTTATGGCAACTTAGCAAATTTTATCCTATATAACATGACTATCTTGATTTAAAAAAAAAACTCCTTAGTTCAGCTCTGTCTCTATTAAGAACGTTTGGCCAAGAACTGTTTCCAGACAGTTCTAGGGTAGTCCTTCAACACAGCACAGGTTTAGACGTAATAACTCTACTGAAGCTAAAAATTAAGCTGTCTTGTGGAGAAAGGCTAGTTAGGAAAGGGCTTCTGCAAATAAAAGAAGCTTCTATCTTTACTTCACATGAAAAGCAACTGGGATACTGATTAATAAAAACAACAAAACCAGAACAAAACAGAACGAATCCTGCAGAGCAGTGGATTCTGCCCCCTAGTAACGCCTTTCCCCTGGCTCAGCACTTCTAATTTGTAGGTTGGTGGTGGTCAAGGAACCCACAATTTCCAAGTTGAGGCCGGATGATTAAGTTACTGATAATCGTGCTCTTTGACCTGAAGCCTAACTCACTAGAGACCTCCTTGGAGAATAATTTGTGTTCCCAGATCCAAGAGGAAAAAGAGCAAAACAAAAAAAAAACAAAAAACAAATGACGTTTTCCAGAGTCTTTCACAATAGTCACTAGGTAAGTGGATCAGGTGGATGGCCTGGGGCTGCCACAGCCTGACTCTAAAGGACATACCATGAGGGCCAAGCAGTCCTAACAAACCATCTCAAAAACAATTTTTACTCAACTGTGCTCCTTCAGGAGAGGAAAATATTCTGTTTGCATTTCTTTCCTCTTCTGCTCTATTTCCTCCACCTTTTCCCAAGCTGGAAGAAGACTTACAAAGGATACAGTGAGGCCTGAACCCTTGACAAAGCAGGCAGACAAATGTTCTAGTGTTTCAAAGACCCCACAATTCAAAGGAGATAAGGGTAGGAATTTCCTGGACTCAGGAAACTTGCTCAGACTCCCATGTCGGGGATGACTCCTTTCTAATCTTTTTATCTGAAACCTGGAGAAGATAACTTCAGACTTTGTTAAAGGAACACTGATATAGGCCCTCTCCCAACCATCCCACCCTGGCCTCTTTTCTTAAAGAAACCCCAGGAGACAGGCACAAGGTTTCTTAAGTCTTTTATACCTTTAGTATCTTCAGATGAAGCTGTTTTAGCAACTTAGCCAAAGCCAGATAGCCCTCTCCAGCAGCCTGGCTACTTTCTCAGTACAGGATGTAGCAAGATGAGGGCCTAGGATTGATTGTAGGGTGTTTTTATGGCCACGAGGACACAAATAGCACGATTTCAAAATGTAGTAAACATTCTTTTCTGACGACAAGGTCTGGCCCGGCAGCATAAACTGGTCTCCAGCTTCTAATCTCTTGCTTCAGCCTTCTGAGTGCTGGGATTTCAGGCATAAAGCCTCATGTTCAGCTAAGTAAATCTTTTACGTATACCATTATACCAAGTGACAGTTCTTAGCAATTATGGTGTGATTGACTTTCCTCCTCTTATTACACAGATATTTATAGGTCCTGGCATTTAGTTTAATTTAATTTATCATCGTTTTTAATGCTCAGAAACTTTCTATTTAATAGGTGGATAGTTGGTGAGATGTGCAGAGTTCATGAACCACTCTCTATAGGTTTCCATCTGCCTCTTACCAGTAACAAACAGTGCCACTTACTCCTTTTTTGTCGGTTTTAGTAGTTTTTCTTTTCCTGATATCTCTCAGAACAATGTCGAACATAGATGATATTTGTTGAATAAATTTGGTACCATTGTTATGGCCACTTTTTTCTTAGTTCCTACCAATTAACCAATTAATCTGAACAATTAAATATTCATCCTGCATCCTATCCTTCCGTAAACTATGAAAACCGGAGTCTGGAAAACATTGAACACGTGTCGCTGTGTCAGGGAATTTGGAAGAACACTCGAGATTGATAAGACCCTGAGTTGAATGCTGCCTAGTCCACAGCTCAGCAAACTTCAACCAAGTGACCAATTTTGCTCCTGATTATTTAATTGGACCGAGGCTTATTTCTGTATCATAAATGCCTTCTTTAATGTTTTTACATACAATGACACAAGGTACAGATTGGTGGGCTATAGAGCTGAAAATATTTATGACCTGCTCTTTCCTGGGACATATTAGACAATTGCTTTAAAAGGCCACTCTGGCCAGGCTGTGGTGGCACACACCTTTAATCCCATCTGTTGGGAGACAAAGACAGGCAAATCTCAGACTTCAAGGCCATTCTGGTCTACAAAGCAAGATCCAAAACAAACAGGGCTACACAGAGAAACCTTGTCTCAAAAAACTAAACAAAATAAAACAAAACCAAACCAACCAAACAAGGCCACTCTGAAGGATGATCTGAATAAGACATATCACAGAATCCCAATCTTAAGTCTCAATAAAGAGTAAACATGCTGAAAGTATTTTGTAATATAGGTGTGTTAACAGTATTTTAACCCATTGCATTTTTCAGATTAACTAAATCTTAATAAATTGCAACTTCAGGCATTTACTAACTTATTTTCTAAGTCTCCTCTTTGACATTCAAGGATCACAAGACAGAAAAACAGTGCAGAGAAAGATCAAGTGGGAACTGACACCATGAAGACTGCAGAATGTGACGAGAGACCAGACTGAAAATCAGAAAACTATCAGAACCCCCCTGCTGCGTCCTGCATGACCTCCCATTTCATGCACTGCATGTTTGCAACAGAAGCTCAACTCAGCAAGAAATTAATGGACATTAGGCTCAACATGTATGGTCGTATGGTAACTGAAGTCACCGTACAGAGATGCTGAGTCATGTATGCACGTTTGAATAAAGGCCTCTTTCTCCAGTTGTGCAGTGTGTGGTCTCTTAAGAACCCTGTGAAGGAGAAAGAATGAAGACCATCACTAAGAGGCTCCACTGTGAAGGGAGTAGATGTCTATTCTTCAGGATAACTTCTGTAATGAACTTCTGTTACTCATGGAAGCTTGTCACCTCTTTCAGTTTTGCTTGCATGGAAAACTATGCCCCTGCGTGATTTATAATAATTTTTCATGTTCGGGACAGAAAAAAAAAAAGCCTTGTCATTTGAAGACATACATGGAACTGGAGCATGCATGATGCGTGTTGTTCTTTTAGAAATTTAACTCAATTTATATTTTAAAACACTAACTGACCATTAAACAGAATCACTGAGATGATAATTTGAATAACTTATTTGTGCTGTAAATGTAACTTTTCTTCTAGTTCCCTAATCTGACCTAGATATTTGCTCCGCTTCTGCTGCTTCTGCTGCTTCTGTTAGACAAACGAGGTCTCAACTGTTACAACTTCCATAGACCCAGCACATAGTAAAATCTCTGGGTTGTAGAAACATTAGTGATGTCAGCATAGCTCTGCCTCAGTAGATCTTTTAGCATTTCCCCAACATGTTCTAGGGTTATGTTTATGGTGCAAGTTAATCCATTTGTAAACCTACCTCTGAGACCATAAATGCATACTGCAAAATAGGCAGTATGCTTGTGCCATTCACGTGACAACTAAGATCAACCTGTAGTGAGTGTGTTGGTTTATTGAAAAACACAGAAATATTATGGGAATATGTTTTTGGTTTTAATCCCAGGTGTGGGATACGGGACTGCATCTGATTATCTACAGCAGCTAACTGTGATTTCTCTCCTGCTATGGCAGGGGCATGATTCTGCCATCTGAAGATAGCTTAAGTTGGAATTCTGGGGCCTCTTCAGAGGATATATAAATGCCATAGCCCCGCTAGAAAGGGGCTGATTGGCTGGCTGGTTGTTTTTGTGGTGGTGGTCTGTCAAGTGGTGGTGCACAAAGAAAGAAGAAATCAGATATCCTGAGAATAAATATCAACCCTGCTCCAAGGAACACCCCTAACCATCAGGAAGTAATCTAATGGATCGGATCGATGCCCCGTTTCTCTTCTAGCCTACTTTCTCTCCTACCTAGTGTTGGGGGTTGCAAGGGTGTTGGAAGGGTGATAGGAAGAAGAACCCATTAAAGTAGCCGAAAGTCTAGTTAAAGCAACCTTCAATTATTTTACAACTGTATCAATGAGTATAGTTTGTTTTATCCATGTGAATGACAATCTTTTTCCAGATAAACCCATACTTCGATTATTTGATTATTCTCTTTATTAAACAACAACAAAAAGAACTCAACTTGTTTTGTGTATAATTATTGTTTTTAAATTACCTTACGTCTTAATGGGCACATAATTTGCAAATTCTCTTCTTTAGTTTTTAAAATCAATTATTAAAAAAAACTCAAGTATTAGTGCGTTCTGTTTTAGAAGTCCTATATAATTCATTCTTGTATTATCTTGGTCTATTGTCTTTTAGTCTCTCTCTCTCTCTCTCTCTCTCTCTCTGTTTTTGTTGTGGTTGTTTGTTTGGAGAAAGGTTCTTACAATGTAGCTCAGGCTGCCTCTGAAGACTCCTTCCACAGTATCTCAAATGCTAGGATTATAGCACAAGTCTGGGTTTAATCTTATTTCTTTTAAAACTATACTAAACACATCAATTTACTTGCCAATTTACAAGGTAAAGTCATTGTGAGTTTTCTTCTGCCAATTCTTGTGCTTTGGGAACACTTTCCTCCTTGTTTTTTTTTTTTTTTTTTTTTTGTTTTTTTTTTTTGTTTGTTTGTTTTTAACAAGTATATATGTACGTGGATTTGCACACATCTGTATGTGCGCCTGCTTGCGTGGATGTATGTATGCTTGCATGCTCATGTAGAGAGCAAAGATTAGTGTCAGGTGTCTTTCTCTATTGGGTTCTACTTCTTATTTTTGATGTAGGGTCTCTTGCTGCCCCCAAAGCTTGCTGATTTAGTCTAGCCAGCCAGCTTGCCTTCTAGTGTCTCTGGGGATGCTCCTATCTCTGCCTCCCGAGCACTAGGATTGGATTGCAGGCTGGTCACCACAACCGACAAGCATTATGCCTGTGCTGGACATCTGAACGCAGTTCCTCACACTGTGCAACGAGTCCTTGACCCACAGAGCCATCTCCCCAGCCACATAATTTGTGATTTTTGACAGTGAGTTAGTAATTCTTGACATCTGTCTGTCAGAGTTTTTTAACCTGGATTCAAGGCACCTTCTACCTCAGAAGGTTGTTGCTAACTTTTCTCAAACCCTCCAGGAGCACTCCCCACTCAGCATCACCGTAAATATCGTCTCACCTTGAAATTTTTTGGACCATGTGGGTAGTGTAAATTCAGGCTGTAATTCTCTCTGGGTCAGCTAATGGTTGTAAACTTTTTTTTTTTTTTTGGTTCTAAACTTTGACGGGCTATTTCTCCTTTAGTTAGTGCTATAGTAAAACGGCTGTGCGTTTTCTCAGAGTTCCCTTAGCAAACAGGGAGTAGAGAGGGTTTAGCTCACGGCCACACTGAATGAGTGTACAGATTCCCCCTCTGTTACAGTTAGCAGCATATCCTAATTCGACAGAATACAAATCACTCTTCACTGTCTGCTGCATAAAACTGCATCTGGTCTTTTAAATAGCTTTTCTTTGAGCCTGGCATAATGCTAACTTCTATCGCCCTAGTGGAAAGATTGCAGGAGGCTGGGGTTATCTTTGCTGTTCTGAATGTGTTCTCCCACTTCAGCACTCATGGCTTCTCCAACTCCAGCAAACACCTCCTGGCTTGTAGGTGGCTCCTCCAGCACCTTCTGTAGTCAGAAGCTTCCCCCACATTGGCTTGAATCGTTTGTTCCTCAGACACTCGCCTGTGGATGACTTTCCTGTGCCCCAGTATGATTCAAGGACTTCTTCCTTCACCTCTGCCACAAAGTGAGTCATGGTTATAACCTCCTCAACAAGTTTTCCAGCCTGGGGCAGTGATAAAGCAGTTCTTCCTGGATGTTTCATCTCACTGTCAGGGCTGGGTAGGAACTCCTGCATCTGTTTTCTTTATAAGTATTTCTCACCAGCAATTTCTCATTAGTCAGACCTACTATTTCAGTTGATAAGTCTTTATATTAAACTTTCTCTGCTCATTGTACTGTGTTTTCCCCTTCTGGTTCTCCATGAAGATATTTTTATCTGACAATTTCCTTCCCCATCAAGAGTCATCATACTACTAGCATTAGGTTTAGTTGCACTGGAATGAACCATATGAAAATGATATTTTTGCTAGACATAATCATATGCACCTATACTTCCTGACAGGCAGAGGCAGGAGGATAACAAATCTGAGGCCTGATTATATAGCAAGTTCAAAGACTGTGCAATATAAAGAAAGCCTGCCTTATTTTTTTTTTTTTTTTTTTTTTTTTTTTTTTTTTTTTTTTTTTTTTTACTATTTTCTTTGTAGATACGACATAGTTCAATACTGGCAATTTGAAATAATTCAGAGTAGTATTTTTGGTGTAGTTCCTCCTACAAATCTCTAAGAGCACTTATCCCACTAATTGAAAATATCAATTTTTAAAACAATGTCACTTACTGTAAGATTTGCAAACTCTTGGGAATAATTTTTAATCTTTCATACCTTATGCTCAAATGCCTAATTCAATTCATAGTTAACTACTATATACCCCCAAAATAAAATATGCTTGTTGAACTGAGTAGTAGAAAATCACTTAGTCTCTTTAATCTTAAACTTCTTTCTCCTCTAACTGGGATTATCAACGCCTGCTCTATCTCGTGCTTAAGTTCTGACAATGGACTAAATGGGTGTTGGTTCCCACTTCCTCGGTGTATTGAAAGGCCCATCACATTACTGCATGCGCTGCTTCATGTGGAAAATGAACTTGAGGAGTCATTCTTTTAATAATATGATTTGATTTCCCCTTTCTTTCCTTCCTTCTTTCTTTCTTCCTTTCCTTTCCTCTTTCTTCCTTCCTTTCTTTCTCTCTTTCTTCCTCTCTCTCTCTCTCTCTCTCTCTCTCTCTCTCTCTCTCTCTCTCTCTTTCTTTCTGTAGTCTTGGCTCTCTTGGAATTTGCTCTGTAGACCAGGTTGGCCTCAAACTCAGAGATCTGCTTGCCTCTGCCTCCAAAGAGCTGTGATTAAACGCATGTGTCCACCACCGCCTCATGTTTGATTTTTTTCAAATATAAGTAATTATAGAATTACTTGAAAAACACGCATCACATTTAAATATAAAATACATTTAAAAAAAATCCTACTACTTGCAGATAAAGCTACTAATATTTCGTGCCATTATTTTAACACTGGTGAACACTGAAAACTAGGATTAAATAAAACATATATAGTTGCCGGGCGGTGGTGGCCCACGCCTTTAATCCCAGCACTTGGGAGGCAGAGGCAGGCGGATTTCTGAGTTCGAGGCCAGCCTGGTCTACAGAGTGAGTTCCAGGACAGCCAGGGCTACACAGAGAAACCCTGTCTCAAAAAACCAAACCAAACCAAAACAAAACAACCCCCCCAAAAAAAACCCACACCCCAGCTTCTTCTTTGGTCTAAGTGACTGACACAAACTTGTCCTGCTTCAACCCGAAAGAAATCAGGAAATCAAAAGTGGTTTCCGGAAGGCCAGAACCATTAGAGATAGGGGGAGGAGAAAAGTTCAGGGGCTGGAGGACTGTTCAGGTAACTAGGGTAAAGGCATTGCCCTTTTCCTGCTGGGATCCTCCCAGGCCCCTCCGGTCTGGCAGGAACAACCCGCAGCTCCCAGAGGGGAGGGCGGGCAGGTCCGGGCTAGTAGACGTTTAAGGCTGGGGGCTGGAGGCCGATCACAAAGGCTTGCATTCCAGAGAGATAACAGTGGAGTGAGCCTTGACCTCCTGCTAGCATGCTTGTAATTCATGCTGACTCCAGTCAACTTCTTGGTGACATCCTTGGACCTAGCATAGATCATCTTGCTCTTAGGAGCCACACTCTCAGGGACACAGATGACCACCGGGCCCTTCTCTTGCTCTCCTTGGTCTTGTGGGTTGTATTATAGAGGGCATGACTACAGTCCTTTTCTGGAAGCTTCCTGACAACTGCGAGTGAGGGTGTATGTGCCTTCCTCCTTCTTATGTCACTCAAGCAGATGAGCACATCTCCCACTTCTCCCTTTCCCCTGGGATTGATGATTTGTGTGTCTTCATATTCCTGAACACCTTGATCGCACCAACTGGAGGCCATGTTTCTGGAAGCAAAAGAGAGACAAGGGGAGGTAACTGAAGAACGGAGCCACTGCAACAATCTGACTTGATTTGCTGTTTTCAAAGCCAACCTTATGACAAGCAACTTTTGTACCTACTACTCCACAAGGCTACCCCCACCCCCACCCCATGGTTCTGAGTGGTTTGGAGTGGGTTCCGCTGGTTTTAGCTCATAGTCCAGAAAAGATAATTCTGACTGGTACAATATATGTAAAGAGTTCGGTGATGAGAGCTTATTTTGCCAGAATCTTAAACTCAAATTAATACAAGCTATATTTTTTACATGAAAGGGTTTTAAAAAATAAATCACTGTTAGCTTTATCAAGATTTCTAGCACTTAAAGTCACTTGAACGGAGGTAGTCGTTTTATGGAGCTAGAAAGGAGATTTGCAAGTAAGCAGCTGGTATCTTCATGGTTTAGAACCAGAGGCACTCATCTTATGAACAAGGCAACTTGATGAGGAATTAATAAAAAGAAGTCAAATGTCAAGTTGCTAGGCTGATGCTGATGAGAAGAATTTGGATGTCAGGTGAATAGAACTCCTGAGGAGATATGCAGTATCTCCATATACCATCTTGACGTAGTAAATAAATATTTACAGCAGAAACCTACCCCATGCAAGGATAATACAATCTAGTGTTGGAAACAAGATTCAGTGAAGAAGACTTTAAACATTAAACTGAACTACGATAGCAGGGTGATACAAAGCAGAACATAGCCATTGTCTTGGGTTAATTTGTCTCAAAGCAGAAAACTTGAAACCCATCAGATCTGGGTTGTCCAAGTATGGTTTTGCTGAATGAAAGCCATGTGGCATGGTCCGGTGCCTAGTGCCTACAGGATTTCCTCTACATCCTGGTTTATGTGTTGAAATAATATTACCTGGAGGTTATGCCACTCAGACATCTTTTTGATGCTTATCTAGTATTTGACATCTGAAAATATTCCCTGGATCCAAGTGGTTTCAGAGTCTGAAAGAGTAAATAGGGGTTTCTTTTTAAAGTGCTTACATAAAAAATTATAGCCCAGGATAATTTAATTTGATGAGCTTGGAAAAATAACTGTCATGTAAAGAAGTTGGTATAAGCCGGGCAGTGGTGGCACATGCCTTTAATCCCAGCACTTGGGAGGCAGTGGCAGGAGAATTTCTGAGTTCGAGGCCAGCCTGCTCTACAGAGTGAGTTCCAGGACAGGCAGGGCTACACAGAGAAACCCTGTCTCGAAAAACCAAAAAGAAGAAGAAGGAGGAGAAGAAGGAGAAGGTATACTTTTCCTTCTGAATTTCATAACCTTGCCTTTAAGGCATTTTTTTTCTTTTTTCTTTTTTTTTTTTTTTTCGAGACAGGGTTTCTCTGTGTAGTCTTGGCTGTCCTGGAACTCACTCTGTAGACCAGGCTGGCCTCGAACTCAGAAATCCGCCTGCCTCTGCCTCCCAAGTGCTGGGATTAAAGGCGTGCGCCACCACCGCCCGGCTAAGGCATCTTTAAATTTAAAAAAATGCATTTTTTTTGTAGCAGGAGCCAATAATTTTGTCAAATTATATGCTAAGGAAGTGTCTATAATCTTAATGTAAAGTTTGTGTTTATTGAGAGTTATTGTTTCATTTACCTCCTCTTACATAATGCTCATATAATCTACACATTATATCAGAAGTAAAACTCCATTCTCTTTGAAATTTATATGAGACACACATGACCTGCACTAGTCTTACATACTTCCTTATTATTTTAAAGTAGTGTTTTCAGACTTACAAACCATCAGTTGACAGCTGTCCCCAGCATAAGGCTGTGAGGTCCTCATTCTTTCTTATACTCTGAAATGGGATTCTTTACTCCTTGATCTCTGTTTCTCCTTTGAACAATCTGTGGATGACTTTCAACCCATTTTAAACTGATGGCACCCAGGAGGCCTAACAATATCATGCACAGGACTCAGAAGCCTGGCTTCCTGTCCCCACCTCCCCATGCCAGGCCCCATGGAATTGCTCTGTGCTCTGCTCTCTTCTACCTTCTTTGCTCATCAGCTCAGGTGACAGTCCTTTCCCCAGAGAGGACTGCTTACATGAAAAGGTTCCTTCAGATGCCCTCTGCTTCGCTGTGCTTTGCTAACTTTTGACAATCTCCTCAGTAAAATCCTCACCTCTTTGCTCCATGAAAAGACACAATATTATTGAATGCAACTTGGAAACTAGAAAGCAGTATATCAGTGCAGCTCATTGTACCATTATGAGCTCTCCATATGAGCAAACCAGGCTGAGGAGCACTGGTCATGCCATGTACTTCTGGAAAAGGGAAAGTTCATGGCGTATAAATAAAACCATCCTTCTTGTTCTAAAAGTATTCATTAAAATGGAGAAAATGGAAAAGGTATGCTAAATATGACTATCCAGACATTTTTATTCTTGTCTTTTGCATATATGTATATATATGTGTGTGTGTGTGTGTGCGTGTGTGTATTATAAAGTATATATTTATATATTTATTTTATATATCTTATTATATATATGTATATATATGTATATATATATATATGTATATATATATATATATATATATATATATATACACACACACACACACATGCGTGCGTACACACACACACAAAAAAAACTAGCACCTATTGCTAGCCCTCTAATCCTTTAAAGGAACTCAGATCAGAAGTCCTCTTTAAAATGCATCTATATTAATTAAACTTTCTTTTATTCAAACTGCCAAAATGTAAAACATACACATAAAATATATTAATTATAGATATGTAATTTACATGATATAGGATTTACATTTCAATAAAATTTTGATTTAAAAATACAATAAAAATAAACACAAATTCTTCCCCTCAAAATAGTTATATATATTTGTATGTGTGTCTGTGTGTCTGTTTTTAAACAGGGTCTCAGTATGTACCTCTGGCTGACTTAAAACTCATTCTGTACATCAGTCTGGAATGGCAATCACAGAGATTTGACTTCTTCAGCCTCATAAAGGATTAAAGGCTATTTGTTTAGCACAAAATAATTATATTTTTAATGATAAATATTATAGCTGAAATTTGAAATATTGTTTTATATTTTGTCATTTGTATTTTGTACTGTCTAACTTAGATGTTAGCCTCAAGGTTTCATTTTTCTTCTCTTCAGATACATTTGCAAAGCGAAGCAGGAGTTCCAAGAAACAAGTTTGCTCTTAACTTGAACAGAAATCTAAACTTATGGGAATTATGCAAAGGTGCCCCAGAGACCAACAGGAGACAAGAACACCCTTTAAGGAAGTGGTCAAGACCTCTTTGGGGATCAAACTACCTTTCATGGGAGTAGCATATTAGATATTCTGCATATCAGATAGTTACATTACAATTTATAACAGAAGCAAAATTACAGTTATGATGTAGCAACGAAACTAATTTTATGGTTGGGAGTCACCACATCCTGAGGAAGTGTATTAAAAGGTGGCAGCAATGGGAAGGTTGAGAACCATTGCCTTAAGGGTTTCAAGGGGGAAAGAGGACCATAGGGTAGGTAGGCAAGGAGATAAAAAGCCATAAAGGCCTAAGAGAACTCTGGCGTAAGTGGCCCTGGATTGAGATCCAGGTTGGGAAACTCCAGGTGCAGACCTAACCAGGATAAGCAAATGTCTCTGAGTCAGAGCAACCCTGAGGCCAAAAGTCTTCTGAGAAGGCACTGGTTCCAGCAGAGACCAGTGTTGCCTCTAGGCTAACCAGAATGGCTCCTTAAAAGCTTTGTGATTTCAAGATGATCAGAAATTTTGCATGAATGCATTCGGGTTGAGAAGTCTTAGCCATCCCAGATTCAACCTGGTGTTGGCCTGAATGGAGGAGGATGTGAATTCCGGTCTACAGGACAGAAAAATAAAAGATTTTTGTTTTTCTACAAATGTTCACTGTCACCATAGAACTACTAGAATCCTAATGGTTGCAAGCATTTTCTTAATCGCTTCATAAATGATGTGACTAGTCAATTTTTCAGAGGCAGTTCCTCCTGAACCACACAAAGGGTAGGGTACTGCTGTGGTTTAGATCTTTAAAGGATCTTGGAAATAGACTAACCCAACTCCTTTATCTTATAGATTAAAAGTCTGAACCTTCAGAATGCAAAACAAATCAAGCCACAGACTTGAACCTAGGGTAGAATGAGGGATCTATCCTCCTAGGCAATGTGTCTCTACTTTCTTGGAGTAGGATTTGTTGAGGCCACACTAAAGTAGTAGTATATGGATGAGATGTCAAACCCTGCCAGGAGCCTTCCAGCTGTCCACTCCATGGGAAGGGTTAGAATCTGATAATGATCACGTGCACACTGTCAGAGAGCTGGTTTTGCTACAATTCACTTGAAATGGTGGTTTTTCAAGTGTGATTCACCAGTAATAAAACACTGTTACTGACCAAGATTCACAAGTACTATGGCACATCCTTCAAGACAAGCAGAGCAATCCTTATCATATTATATAAAGACAGCCCATTATTTCTTCCTGTGTGTCTCCCAGTGTTTCCACAGTGGGACTGTGAAGACATACTTTGACCTACATCTCACTCGGTCTATAACATGACTGTAATGTAATTCAGAAGGACCAGCAGAAATGACAAACTACAACTCAAAGGGTCAGAAAGATTGTGAAACCAAAAAAAAAAAAAAATGTATATTGTGCAATAGATAATTTACATGAGGATCTGTACTAACATGAGAAAACCAAGTAGATGTCTTTCCTTTCGTGAAAAATCATTATGGACTAGTGTCTGTAGAGTTTACAGTGATGCGTACAGATCCATTCTTTCCTTGTCATGCTATACATGCTGGTTGAACATTTGTTATAAGTGTTATTGTTATCCGAGCGCTTCTCCTATTCACTAACTTAGACACAATGGAAGCAATCTTAAATTCCCACTCAGGGAAAATAAAACTGCATTAGAGGAAAAACATGTTTACTTTGATTTATTTTTATCAATACATTTTAAGTACACACACACACACACACACACACAAGTATTTCTGATTACTTTTTTTGTTCAACAATGGTAACAAACTATATGTGACAATTTTTTGCTGAGGGAGTCAAACATAATTTTTATCAGGTAACCTGACCACTTTTTACGTTTCGAATTTATCTATGAGGATTTTTTTTATATTACAAAACTACAAATGTTAACAGTTTCGTCTAGCAAATATGCTGTGTCATCATCATGTCTCCAATGTTGAAGTTAAGGTTCAGAAGCAAGGATGCCAGAGAGTTAGTGGTCAACCTGGTATCCTGGCTAAGTCCTCACAGGATCAAATGGTCTTTGAGGAAGTTCCCTAACTGTTTACCAGGTCCTGGATATTTTATGACCAATAACCTGAATTTGTCTGAGTACTCAGGTTTGATCAAATCAAGGCATAAGACAGGCTTTTCAAACTTTTATCTAAATGCACAGATTCAGAATCATTCATTCACTGTAGTGGGCAGGACTGGAGCTGTGACATCAGCAGGACTGTGGCCCCTGCCAGACTCATCATTACTTCCTGTGAGGTCAAGGCACTGAATTCCTCAGACTCCCAGCATTCGAATCTGTAATGTATAAAGGGTCACAACACTGAAGGAACAGGTGACATCTCGGTGTGAAGTTGCTCTAATAGTAATCATGATGATGGTGACAATGACATAGGATGGAGAAGAGAACAATGAGAAAGTGGTTGCTGAAATCAGAGCAATTAGAGGACGGGTACTGGTGTCAGGGGACTTTCTTCCAGAGATCGAAGGCCACCAGCAAGATGGTTCCATTGGTAACGGTACTTACCACCAAACCTGGTGACGTGAGTTCCATCTCTAAGGCCTAAAAGGTGGAAGCAGAGAATCAGTTTTCACAAGTCATAGAGGCCTCCATGTGTGCACTGTGGCACACAGTCCCACCATAAAAAAATAAATAGTATAACAATAACAACAGTAAAATGAGAGCTAGACTGCTTTATTGGAAGAGCAGGAGAAAAATGAAGAGAGCGGAAGACAATAAAAACTAAGGCTCTAATATCTAAAGGATGCTGTTGATCCACCTCTACCCTAGAGGTGTATGGACCTGGTAGATAGGACACGTTTTTGTTCCAGCATATGAAGTGGTACCTGACAAATGGCAGACCATTAAGAGATAAGAGCTGTCCCTTAACAGATAGAGTATCCCAACCCAGAGACAGTGGGCATAGTGAAATGTCCCCACTAGCTCCTGTGTCCTCAGCTCATCTGTTTGTTGACTCAGTAGATGGCTGCACCTTCCATTTTTCCACTCTTGACACTACAGGAACACAGGATCTCTTCAGTATAATCACGTGCTTCACATTTCTGCACAACAATCATGTATAGATAATACCTCATCTTTTTGTTTGTTGTTCGAGAAAGGCTTTCTCTGTGTAGCCTTGGCTGTCCTGGAACTAGCTCTGTAGACCAGACTCTGTAGATCAAACTCACAGAGACATGACTACCTTTGCCTCCTCAGTATTGGGATTAAAGGAGTGCACCACCCCCTCCCTGCAAATAAAGACTAATTAAATTCATCGTGGTCCATATTTTCAAATTCAATGATTTGTTTCTTCTATAACTTCTATTTATGGAAGAGATGAACACGACATTTGAGAAATGAAACACCCCTTTTCTCTCTGATCGCAGAACTGGACTACCTTTCTCATAAGCAATGCAGGCAAACCATATGACAGTTCTACCCAGTGAAATGCAAATACAAGTGACGAATACTTCTTCCACAAGGTCTCTTTGTTTTCAGTTCAGCTCTATAATTTCAGTCTGGAGAATCCAGCAGTCCTAGGAGACAGTGGAGCCAACGAAATGAGAAGGCCCAAGTCTGAACTGAAATAGAATTTGTATCCCTTCTCACTACACAGTCTACACTATTGGACTAGGATCCAAATGAGAAATGTCTCTTTATTATATTATGCCACGGAAATTTGGGGAGTTCGAACACCATCCTGGCTAATTTAGTACTCATCTCATTTCTGCTTTTGTTTTGTGTATATGCATCTTGCATGAGACGTTTGGAAGGGTTGTTTTATGTTGACATGGTTACCCAAGCACTTTCCTACTAGTCATTCATATTACAGTACATGGATGGATGGATGGATGGATGGATGGATGGGTGGATGGATGGAAGGACAGACAGACAGATAGACAATCCCGTGTCTAAGTATCTAATCTCTCCACCTCTACTGCCTATACCTTACTTGTTAGAGGGCTGCTTTTCCCACTCAGTTTGCTGAGACAATCTCTGCTCTTTTTCTCCTTGTCCTAACTTTTATCCCCACAGTGCATTGCCTTGTCTATGCCGAGTAATCTCTCTGATATGAAAATTTGGTTTTCATCCCTCTTTTGCATAAATTCTGTGACTCTACAGCACCTCACATATAATAAATTAGCATACTCATACTCTTACAGCTTTTTTGGGGGTGGGGGAGGGTTTCTCGCTCATCTTCAGCATTAATGTCTTAGATGGCCCAATGCTTTCCAAGTATGAATCTAAAACACTTGGCTTTCAAGGCTCTATTAGAAAGAGTTGTGGACTGCACTGTCTACTCTTTGTTGACTGGAGAAGTGATATAGATTGACAATATATGGGTCGCTACTAAATAAGCTAATACACGAAACACAGGCAGTTATGTGAACAGTTGTTATCTCTACCATTTTCCAAAATGTCCATTTAGTCTGGTGATTAATAAGTAAAATTTTGCTTTGATGCTAACTGTTTCTACTAATTTTTTTTAACATAGAATGCTAAACTATAACCTCTGTCATATACATCAGGGGCTGTGGATTTTTATGCTAGAGGAGATCCACACCTGGATATTTATAGATTGCTGTTCTAGCCATTCTGAACTATTTGAAATTCTATGAATGGACAATGACACTAATTTTCTTACATGCAGCAGATTCTGTGGCTCAGAATGCTTATCCTCCAGTCTCTGGGCTACAATGGCTATAGGCATTTTTTCCATTTTCTTTTAAATTACAAGACAGTAAAGAAGCCCAGAGTGCACAAAGGAGATGGGTCCTTCTAACACCAAGAAGCTGGAGACAGGTTTGAGTACTCAACTTGCTTTTCCGGCTGATGTCTGAGTGAGTGATTTTGTAAGTGTCGTTTTCCACAGCAGAGCTCCCAAGTCCCTTCCCTGGCTTCCTGGGTGTCGAAAGGCAGATGCAATGGCAGCAACACAGTCTTGCTGGGATCACTCTACTGGTGGCCTCACTGTGACTGCACTGTGTAGTCTTCTGAGAGTCATTCTTGTTAGGCCAGTCTATGGCTCATTCTTCTGACTTTTCCAAGCTTTTGTCCTAATTACCTAACCCTTTCCATCTTAAGATCTTACACTGGCTTGTTTCATTCACTGAACCTTAACTGATACAAGCTTTGGGAAGTCACCCCAACTCATCCAGGCTTTGGGGAAATAGTGCTACCACGGGGAAACAGCTGCTTTTGATTCCTTTCTACCACCCTGTACTCCTCCTCCTTGTCAGCTCCTCCTCCATTAGGACCCCTTGTTAGGAACCCTTCACCAACTCAAGTGAGTCAGACTTCTCTTTTCCCTCTCCAAACACACCTCTGTGCTTCCTACCACCGGATAGTAAGGATCAAGTGTTTGTTTGGATAACTTAGCTAATACATCTTCCTTTGATTAGTAACTTATTCTCAGGTAATTAATTATGTTGGTAGAGTGAAGGGATGAATGGAAATGGAAAGAAATGAGAATAACAATAAATGCAAGAACCAAGTAGGCATCCAACCTGCAATGAAGAAACGCAGTAGCACATGGAAGGATGTATGGTGTTCTTATACAATGGTGCCAGTCTAAGTTACACGTACTAGGTACTATAACTTTAGTCTGTCTTGCAATTTTAATTTAATTTATTTTTTTTAGATACTCTAGCTAAGAGATCCATATAGTCTAGTTCAGAGATCAGCAATTTTTTTTTTCCTGGAAGAAGACAAATAATAAATGTATGGCTTTGGAGTCATACATCCTTTAACAAATAACAACTTTCTTGGGAGATCAGCCATACATGTATGGGCAGGTAAGAGAAAACTAATGTATCATACTCAGTAAACTCCTTGGTCTAGGAACACCGAGATTCAAATTTCATAGGATGCACACACGCTGCACAGCACTGTTCTTCTCTTCATTCGCTTAAGCACTAAAAGATGTAACAATCACACGGAAATACCCAGTGAGAGAAAGAAAGAGGAAAGAGAGAGCAGATTAGGCCTTTGGATAGGCAGTAGCTTGCCAACCCTGGTCTAGAGGATTAAAGAAAAGTCTGAGTTTGTGGTATGAAGTACATTTGATTTTTAGTTAATTAATTTATTTCAGGATTTTTTAAAAAAATTTATGTGTCTGTGTTTCTGTGTGTGCATGCACATGTTCCTGTAGTCACTGGATACTCATGAAAGTCAGAAGAGGAAGTTGCATGCTCTGACATAAGCTGCTGGAGAGGGATGGGTGCTGGTAACCACGTTCTAGTCCTCTGGAAGAGCAGAAGTTCTCTTAACTGCTGTACCTCTTTTTACTTCTTATTGACGGTACTGTGGAATTGAACCTAGGGCTTCACACACACTTGACAAACATCCTATTACTGAGCTGTATCTCTAGGTAATTTCTTCAGTTATTAAGTGGACTTTGGTTGTATTTTTTTCCCTATATAAAAATGAAGCTTATAACACACTTCTGATAGAATTAATTCTGACATAAAGAATGCTGGTTAAAGGCTCCGAGACCTCAAGGACAGGCCTAGACCACATGTAAGTCTCTGAAGAGTCACAAGAGAGTGGATTATTTCAAGTATGTTGTAACTAACATGTGACAGTAATGTGCTGAAGTTCTATGTATCTGACAAGACGCCTGGTGATCAGGATGTGGTAAGAATACATTCTCCATGCGCTAATATATTCACTTGTAACATGATAGGTAAAGAGGCACACATAATATGTGGAAGATCGGCACACTCTATTTTTGTTCCTATCCAAAAATGGACCAATCGCCTTAATTACAGTTTTCAATAAAACAGATGCCAAGAGATCATCGTCCCACTCAGTATACCTGTGCCAGTTTCTAGAAGAAAAAAATTCTTGTAGCTTTTCAAAGACTCATGGAATTAGAGAGGTGGAAAGGACGCCGTTTACCACCCCCAATTCATAACTGAGAAAGTATTAGGCACAGAACTGTCAAATGGCAGTCACTAAGTAGGCTGAATAAGGGCTGGAGGGGGCACGGCTAGGGGCAGCCCCTGCCTCTGAACACCACTACCGTGCTCCTCCCACTTAATCAAGAAGTAAAATCAATTTTGCAGTTTGTTTTAATAAAAATTGCCAAAGAGTAAATCTAACCATGGGTCTATGGATTAATTTATACT
Source organism: Rhabdomys pumilio (assembly GCA_030674055.1). Classification (NCBI taxonomy): domain Eukaryota; kingdom Metazoa; phylum Chordata; class Mammalia; order Rodentia; family Muridae; genus Rhabdomys; species Rhabdomys pumilio. The sequence continues at coordinate 34,119,436 of JANHMN010000011.1, read as the reverse complement.
TTCTATAAGGTACAAAGTATTTGCCCTTATGATATGTAAACTGTAAAGTTTGATGTTATATAAACTCTGTTACAAAACACATAGTGATACAGCATGAGTATTTTGAACTTATCATATATATTTTTCACTGCTAACATTATCTGTCACCCAAAGTCTTGAGATGTGAAACTATAGCGGGAAGGGAATGGATAACCTGTGACCCTGAAGAACAGAGTGAGGCCAGAAAGAGAAAATAGTCATTGTCCCCTCAGGAGTGTGCACAAGCACACACGCACATACACGCACATGCATATACATACACACACACACAAACAGACACATACACGAGCTACTTTCTGCTGCTTTCCTATTGTATTTAAGAAGCTACAAAAAACTTCCCACTTATTTTAGGCATTCAAGCCTTTCCCTTTTATTTAAAACTGTGCAATTATATTGAATTGTGTACGTACACACACACACACACACACACACACACACACACATAAACACACTTTTCATGTTTACACAACCCAAGAAGCCCTATCCTGTCTTCATTCAAAATTGAAATGCTCTGACTCCCATACCCTGTCTCCATAACACTCATCTCATTTTTCATTTTGTGGAAATGACTTATTGACTATGTTTATTGTCTATTGTGTTTCCCCATCATCTGCAACGTAAGCTCCACGGCCGCTGTCTTCCTTTGTTTTCCTCTCTGATTTACGAAGGTAGAACCATCTTTGAACATAATAGTTACTCGAGGAATATTTGTTGAATCAGTGAAGTTGAGAAAACAAGGAATAGGGCATTTAAAACATCTTGATAGATTATTAATTTTTTTAGAAGTACTTGGAGAAAATATAGGAAAAAGATTGTAACAATATAATTGTAGAATGCCAAAGAATACAGGTGCTACCACACACTAAGGCTCATACTAAGGGCTTTGTATCCATTGCCCTGTATTTCTCACTAAAACTATTATTATATTCAATTTACAGCTGGTGAAAGTGAGGATAGATAGTTTGTCAAGATTTACACAATTGATAAAGGGTGGACCCAGAACTTACAACTCCATATCTTTTTGACTCCAAAGCCCACGGCTACAATCATTGCTCTGGGACAAAGCACCGAGAGCAAGTTCTATGATCAAGAGAGTAGACGGAGACACCCCAGCCTCCAGATCCCTCTTTTTCTTAAAGTTGCTAACTGGACTGGCGCCTTCTATGACATAGCTGTAGATTCATACTGAAAAGATTTGTATTCTTTCGGTTGTAATCTTCGCATTTACCACACAGCATGACTCTCGATATAGCTAGAAGGGTCTCCTAACATGATTTCTAATCAAAAGAAAGTTAGCAGCCGGCACGATGCTTCACATCTGTAATTGTGGAACTGGAGAGGTTGAAACACCAGAGCTGTTGTGAGTTCAAAGCTAGCTTGGGCTGCAGAGTAAGACACTGTCTCACAACAAAACAAAATCAACAAACAAAAGGAGGTTAGCACTGTCACACTCAGTGATCCACCAATCCTCAAACTGCAGAATTAAAAACATCAGTGCTTTTCATCTTGCTTGGACATTGGAAAACAGCTTAGCAAGCAGACACACTAAGGTAGCAGGTAGCAGGGCCGCCACCACAGCACACCTGTGTCTGTAATTACCTAAGGGTCATGTAATAGAAAGCAATCTGCCTTCTGAATATAATCATAAGCACATTTCTCTTTCATTCTCACACTTTAAATTGTGCTGACATTTTCCCACCTTTACTTATAAATGGAAACATGGAACCTTTATTCACCACCTCCATGGGTCAAGAAGCAATATCAGATACCATCCCCAATCAAAATGGATATGGAGTAGCTATGAAGATAGAAAAGGGATGGGGATGGATAGGACAAAGATGCTGGGGGAGCACATGCTAGGGACTTAGGAAACTTATGGACCAGAAAGGGGAAAGTCCCGTGCAAAGAGGTTGACCATGGAGAAGTTGACGTTAGGTAAGGAGCCTCTGTGGGTCCTGATCATTCCACTTTTCTCCCCGCCCTAATCCTCAGTCCTTCCCTTCACTCAATAGGAATAACAGTAATTACTGAGAGGCAGCTGTTTCTGAAGAATCAGAAGAGAAAGTAAATCACCGTTAATAAAGTCATTTAGAAATTGCTACCGAGGACTTTCACTCATGTTGCAAATGTCAGGATGTGTCGCAGGGCTGCGTCACATATGTTATCATCTAAATAAGGACCCCAACCACGAAACCCCGCGGAAAACACAGCTTATTTATGGAACAATTACCTCTGTGGCTAAGCCATTCTTAAGCTTTGAGTATTCAGAGAAGTCAGTGGGGTTGGGTGCTCTTTAATCGTCACAGATTTCTCCACATGCCCAAGCCAGGCGTTCGAATTCTTAAAAAGTCACAATTTTTAAAAATTGATTTTTAAAAAGTGCTGTTGATTCTGATAAATCTCACTTGGAAAAGAAACTATTATAAGACCTTAAAATACAAAGAATGCAACATTGGAGTTAAATTGAGCCTCTATCTGTCTCTCCGTCTCTATCTCCCTGTCTATTTCTGTCTCTATCTTTGTGTCTACCCCCCAGTGTGTGTATGGTGGGGGTGTTCAGTCGCCCATACAGGTCCATGCAGAAGCTGGAAGCCATAGGCTGACATGAAGATTTCTTCCACCATGGCACTCCATATTATGTTCTGAGACTGAGATTGATCCTGGAGCTCACTGTTTAGGCTAGACTGATTGGCCAGAGTGCCCTAGGATCAGCCTATCTTTGTCTCTCAGAATGGGCTTACTGTTATGTGCTACCACGCTCTGCATCTGTGTGGTTACTGGCAATCCAGACTCAGTTCCTCATTCTTGTATGGCAAGCACTTTACTCACTGAGCAATCTCCTCAGCCTTCCCCAAAAACTGAGTTCTTCATATACTCCTGACACATATTGAGAAAGCTAAACAAGTCAAGTTGGAGGTACATAAACACTGGAATTTCCAGTGTTACCTAAATAATTAGTAATACCACTATCTTTTGTAAAGAAAAAGAAAATATTTTGTTCCTCCTATTAAATTTCAGCAATATTTAAAGAATGTTCTTCCAAATCCCTCAAGCATTTTAATGACATTACTCAGAAGATAAAATTGCTATCTATCATCCTAAGTACCATACATTGAACACTAAACATTACTCTATTCAAGCCATATATAAAAGCTGGTTTTGTTATGTTTGCTTGCTTGTTTTTAAAGACTGTTTTATTGTCAGGACCTATTTTTATATTTGTGATTGTGTTTAATTCTCAGAGTAAAAAGCAGGCATTATTTTTTATTCCCATTTTACAGTTTAGAGAACTGAGGCCCTAGGATTAGTAAGGAGTTTGTTAAAGGTCACATAACTAGGAAACAGCAGAGCCAGTATTCACTGAAGAATTTTCTGATTCCAAACTCATCAGTTCTTAAGCTGGAGGAAATTCTGCTTATATGGGAAGCTTTGACATAGACAGACCCCATGAAGATGCACAGATAAAGAAAATGCCCAATACAAATTACATAGCTTACTGCAAATATATAGTAACCAATGAGTAACAAGTCTATTCCATGAGAAATGACATAAAATCAAAACGTAATTATGCTTTTCCCAAATATAAATGAAACCTCAAATCTACATCGATATCCAGTGTCTGTCAATTCCTCTAGACACGCTTCAACTGTGGATATTACCAGTCTTGTTGCCAGCACCAAAACATTTTCATTCTGTATAGTGACCACCTGAAACCTCCAGAGAGGAGTGTTTCCTGACAGACATTCTTGTAATAGTATCTTTATATTTTTTTAATTAAAAGACTTATATTACTCTATATTTAGGTTTATGTTAAGTCTTAATACATTTAGCCTCTTACCGAAGTGTCGGAGGCACGTAGAATAATTTGTCCTAATCACTCAGGACTGTACACAAACCCAAGAGTTTAAAAAGAATGATAGCAGTTGCACATTCATACAAAGGACATATCCTAAAGTTCCATTTTGTTTTTCTTAGCATTCAAAGCCAACCTAAGAACTAAAAATCTCATAGCCCAGCCTTTTCTTTGCTGACTGAGGTAATGCTCTCCTCTCTTCCACGTTTTAGTTAGTGTTCTATAGCTGTGTGGAGACACCATGACCAAGGCAACTTACAGAAAGAAGCATTTAACTGGGAGCTTGCTTACAGTTTCAGAGGATTAGTTCATGATCATCATGGTATGGCAGTAGGCAGGCAGCTATGGTACTAGAGAAGTAGCTGAGAGCTTAGGTCTGATCCACAACTTACAGACTGGGGGTGGGGAATGAGAGAATTAGACTGGACCCACTGAGGGCCTTTGAAACCTCAAAGCCCACCTCCAGTGACACACTTCCCCTTTTTTTTTTTTTTTTTTTTTGGTTTTTCGAGACAGGGTTTCTCTGTGTAGTTGTGGCTGTCCTGGAACTCACTCTGTAGACCAGGCTGGGCTCGAACTCAGAAATCCACCTGCCTCTGCCTAAAAGTGCTGGGATTAAAGGCGTGCACCACCACTGCCTGGCCAGTGACACATTTCCTAAGCCTCAAACAGTTCTACTAACTGCATACTAAGCATTCAAATATATGAACATCTTGGGCCCATTCTCATTCCTACCACCACAGGCCATATTCCTTCAACCGTCTTTCTTCCCTCCCTCTCAACTCCGTCCATTGTAATAGGAAACATTTTCACTTCATTTTTCTTTCTTCTAGGGCACTAGCTGTAGCCAGCATGCTAGGGGACCCCTAACAGCTGGTCTGAAGTTTGTAGAGAAGACAGGTTCAGCAGAAAAGATTGTTGTTGAGAAAAGAGGATGACGTTTCAAGAGGGGAGAGGGGAGAGGGGAGAGGGGAGAGGGGAGAAAGACGCATGAAGGAATATGGCCTGTGGTGGTAGGAATGAGAA
>JANHMN010000011.1:34085022-34114118 GCA_030674055.1 Rhabdomys pumilio | reverse complement strand
GAGAGGGGAGAGGGGAGAGGGGAGAGGATGAAGGATGAAGTTTGGCATGATGGGAAGAGAAGGCCATGTCTTTCCAAATAGCTAAATACTTTAAGACCCAGAGTCAATTACTCCACTGTGAAATTTTTAGTCAAAGTTCAAGATTTAGTGTCTCTGTTTTGCACTTTGTTATTTTTCTGAGAAACCCTTTCTCACAGGCTGGCCTCCCTACACTCACTTCTTGCTAGTAACTCTGGTGAGGTGGGGGTAAGCCCAGCTGTGAATTCATATAAAACTTGCCATTTAATACTGCCTCACCCAGCCTTAACTGCTACATTCTTTACCTTGATGTATCTTTTTGTTTTGTAGGCAACTTCACAATTGTATGTGACTTATACTGTCCCCATTCTACTTCTCTGGTCACATGTGCTTCCTGTAATGAAGCTGGTCCTCCAGATAAACACTCCTGGCCCATCTCCCAGTCCTGATGAGCCTCCTTCACTGGGGATGGAGAGAGAATTGCAGATTTCTTTGTTTGTTTGTTTGTTTGTTTTTGTTTTTGTTTTTTGAGACAGGGTTTCTCTGTGTAGCCCTGGCTGTCCTGGAACTCACTCTGTAGACCAGACTGGCCTTGAACTCAGAAATCTGCCTGCCTCAGCCTCCCAAGGGCTGGGATTAAAGACATGCGCCACCACCGCCCTGCGAATTACAGATTTCTTTCTCTCTGTTGTTCTTTGCTGATCCTTTGCCTGTGTAGTGGTCCTAACAGATCTTCCTTTTTCATCTGACTTTGAATACTTCTCTGAAGGATGTGATAAGAACTAAGAAATAAAGAAAAAAAATTGAGACCATCTACAAATGCAGATTTTGTAGCTCCGTTAGATAGGACCTGAACACCTTCAAAATACACCACACAATGAAACCGACTGTGGAGAATTAGTGAAACTGCAGAACCACTCCAGGAGCATAAAGAATAGGCAGGCATATAGAGAAATAACATATTTCTGGATAGCTGCAGGCACAATATCAGGTCATAAACACTGTAAGTAATTGTAGCTAAATTCCTCCAGGTTAAAGAGAAAAGGCAGATTCTTCAAATTACAGGGTAGTAAATGAATCACTGAGTAGAGGTGCGGGTTTTGAAAATGGTGGAACGCCCATTACTTGGCCATCTCCAGCTAGCTAACTTTTAAGGGAAGTCTTTGCTTAACTACACATACATGTGCCCAATCTCCAGCATCCCCTATCCCATAGCTGGGAATCCTTGCCTTTCACCTGGCCACTGCCAGGCGATGTGTTTTTGTTTTTATGCTTTGTTGTTGTGAAGTTCTTGAGCTCTGTGGGAGGTTCCTCCTCTGAACAAGAATTAGACCCAGTTAAGTATGTCTGTCCTAACAGAAACCCCTGTTTCTTCCACCATTAACCCCACTTACGTCACACACTGGGTAACTCTTCACGATTATTGAGAGAATCAAGCAAAATATCCTTTTCTACCTGGTTCACAGCCTAAGCAGAAAACATTGGTGAAGCCAAGTGAATTCAATCCTTTTTCAATTGACACAAAGAAAAAGTTGCAACCGGGCAGGCAGATTTCTGGGTTTGAGGACAGTCTAGTCTATAGGGTGAGTTCCAGGACAGCCAGGACTACACAGAGAAACCCTATCTTGAAAAACAAAACAAAACAAAACAAAAAAAAAAAAAGGAAGAAAGAAAGAAAGAAAGATAGAAGGAAAAAGTTGGGGTATGTTAATGATAATTTGTAAAGTGATTAAATAATTTCTAATAAAATTATTAGGTTATTATTAGATAAAATATTAATTATTACTAGGTAATTTTTTTCTAATAAAATAATCTCAATATCTGGAGAGGGTGGTGCGACTAGCTTTCTGAGATTCAATTCATTAGTTTTTCCCTTTTTGTTTTAAGCTCTCGTCCACATCCTGCCTGAAGTTTCTGTTTTCATTTTATTTAGCAAGACATATTAAACCCGCTTTAAGAACAAATTTATCTCTGATAAATAAATGCAAATTTAAAAATGTATAAACAAAGCTGTATCCAGTATTTTTATGAGTAGGCTGTGAGAGACATGGAAATAATGGTAGTACAGTTATAAAGCAGCAATCATTTCTAGGGAAAACTAGAAGACCAGATAAAGAAAGAGTTTCCAACTTAACTGTTCAGTTTCTTCAAAAGAAATCAGAGGGACGCACAACCCGCTAAGTTCTAATGACAGCTTTATTGTCATTAAATTATATTGGTATAATTATATCATGGTATATTATATCATGCACTATAAATTCCTTTGAGTTCAAACAACACACATGTCGGTGGTTCTAGGACAAGCTCAATGAATGTGGAATGCTGATTAATGGGTCAAGGTAGATGTGTTGGGAGGCCCGTGCTTTAGGTTCTGCCTTTGACAGTACTTTAAAAAATGACTGAGGAAAAATGGAAAGAAGGCATGAGGCTTGTGAATGAGTCACAGACGCTGAAATCAATAGCACATGTGTTGAATGTACTAATTGATCCACAGGACGGTACTGCATAAGGGACTCAGGCGAAGGTTCGAGAAAAGAGACAAGAGACAGGGAAAGGAAAGGCACTGTTTACTGAGCATCTACTGGATGCTAATATGCTAATACCAGTCTAAGAGTCGGGCAAGTATTATTTACTCTTTTTTTTTGTTTGTTTGTTTTTGTTTTTCGAGACAGGGTTTCTCTGTGTAGCCCTGGCTGTCCTGGAACTCACTCTGTAGACCAGGCTAGCCTCGAACTCAGAAATCCGCCTGCCTCTGCCTCCCAAGTGCTGGGATTAAAGGCGTGCGCCACTACCAGTCGGCTTATTTACTCTTTACAATAACGTTCTGAAATGTTAATACCAACTGAAACAAACAGAAGTTACGAAATCTTTCCAAGTTCACAGTGCTTACTATGTGTCAGAATGAAGATATGGGAAACAGCTATGTTGGTGTAGTCCTTGGGCCTCGGTCCTGAACTACCAAACAATATTCAGGCTGTGAACCCCTGAGCCTCAATTCCTCCAAGTAAATTATACAACGTTGGCCCATCCTTAAAAAACAAAACAAAATAAAACTTTTTTTAATGCTTTTTTTTAGAATAAGCACAAAATAGGCCAACAGAGCTTAACAATATTTTAGTTTGCATTTACTGAACAATTTTATCAAGGATCTGTGTTCACTCTGTACCCTACACGACTCAGCCTCCGCCTGTGCGTCACACTTGAAGAAACACATCCACAAAGACAATAGGCAGGGTCTATGTGAAAGGACGAAGAGTCAAGAGCAGTGCTCCAGAGAGAATGTGCTGAGACAGTGGAGCTGGCTTGGGAAAGACCACAGAGTGAGGTGTGGTTATGAACACTGTGGTCTTCGTATGTCCGCTGTACCACGTTCAGGGATTAGGTTATTCTATGTAATCTCAAGGGAACAGGAAAAGTAAAGAACAGCAACTAAAATTTAAAAGGAAAAATTATGCTAAATGCCAGGACGAACTGTAGGTAATGAAGAAAACTGCCAGATGAGACGGGCTGTCTTGGGAGCAGGGCCACTGCCAGAGCTGGGTGTGGGAGAACACAAGTTCTCGCTGAGAATGCAGTTGAAGCTCTGAGTGCTGGAAGGACCTTCCTGCTGATTCTAAATGATGATCAGAGTCACTAGTGGAGGTGGGGTGGGGGGGTGGAGGGGTGGGGGGATTAGTTTCCACGCAGAGACCAGTTTGTATGATGCTGCTTCCTTCTACTCACACACAGACAAATAAAAAGAAAAAAAAAGAGGAAGGAAAAGAGGTGGAAAGAGAGAAACTTTGCAGAACTAAGTCTAACTCAGCTTTGCTGCTAGCTGAGGATCATTTAATCTCTCCTCGATTGTTTGAATTTCTCATTGTGAAAAAGACAACCGTGCTGGACACGGTGGCACGCGCTGCAATCGCAGCATTGGCAAGTTGGAGGCATTACAATCTTTAGCTCAAGGTCATCCTCCATTACACAGTGAGTTCCAGGCCAGCCTGGCCTACAGTGACACCCTATTCAATAAAACAAAAACAAAACAAATTCCTCCTGCCCCTGCCCCCAGCAACAGCAGCAGCAGCAGTAACAGTAACAGCAACAACAACAACAACAACAACAACAACAACAACCACCACCACCACCACCACCAAGATCAAAAGGCAAACCTGAGCCAGGAGGTTGTGGTACACTCCTTTAATCCCAGAGCTCAGGAGGGAGCTGTCATGGAATTTCTGAGTTTGAGGACAGCCTGATCTACAAAATGCGTTCCACGATACACAGTGAAACCCTGTTTTGAGGGGGTGGGGGAGGGGAGCAACAGCAAACCCGAAACTAGGATAAGGAAACAAGGATCCTACAACAGACAAGTTAGTGTGGATGAGGAAGAGCCCAGGAGACCTCACTCAACCTTTTACAACTACAGGCAACTGAAGAATGCAGAGTCTTCACCCAGGGAGGAGCTCACCAATTGTTATCCAATACCAAATGGTCAGTCCTGTAAACACATATACAAGTAACAAGATACAGGCTTAGAAGGTTGTATTTCTATATTTAGGAAAACACACACACACACACACACACACACACACACACACACACACACACACAATTATTGAAAAGAAAGTTTGTGAAGTTGAAGAACAAAGATATATGGGAGATATACAGGAGGGTTTGGAAGAAGGAAAGGGAAGGGGAAAATGACTCTCTCTCTCTCTCTCTCTCTATATATATATATATATATATATATATATATATATAACTTATAAATAAGTATATGCTACATAATATATACGGATTACAATATCAATTATATTATATAAACAGGCTATTAAATAAAAAGAAATAATAACATAAAACAATGATTGGGGGAACATGTTACCTTGCTATTTGTCTTAGCTATCTAACATGGATTTTAGCGATTATGCCAGGTTATCTAAAATGTAAAATACTTGAGACAATTAGACAACATGAAAATATAACCTCTGGTGACTGTAATGTCAGTTCTACTTATTTATATAACGTCCCTATCACCTCTTTCTTCCCTGGATACCTTGCGCTTTGATTGACTTTTTACTTGATTTTATCTTCTGGCACGGATGGCCTTTCCGAGTTGGTTTTCTTGTCTTGTTTACCTGTTGTCTAGATGCTCGCTTTCTACTAAAGAGTGATACAGATAGACTCCCACAGAGGGTCACAGGAGATTGGGGATGCCAGAGTGCGTGGCTGAGCAGCACCATCCAGCAGCAGGCTATTTAGCCTGTCTTCTTACTGTGTATTCTGCTGGTTCTCTGTAGCACTGTGAATGTCTGCATTGCTCCCAGGATAAGATCTCTAATTCTTAGTCCCTTTCATTGGCTTTAAGGGAAATGGTGTGCTTTCCGCTCCCTTACGCATACCTTCCACGTGCATACACACACATATATTCTATAGAACAGAAGTGAATCCCAGAAAGGTCAAGTACGAGTCATAAATTGATGTCTAACGCACTGTGACTTTCTCAACTTGGTTTGTGTCAAAAAGCATGATCAATAAATTTGCTTTTTTAGGTACCATTATGCCTAACTGATTGCTTTACTCTAGGTTGAGGCTGATAACTTTCTTTCTTTCTTTTTTTTTTTTTTTTTTGGTTTTTCGAGACAAGGTTTCTCTGTGTGGCCCTGGCTGTCCTGGAACTCACTCGGTAGAGCAGGCTTGGCCTCGAACTCAGAAATCCGCCTGCCTCTGCCTCCCAAGTGCTGGGATTAAAGGCGTGCGCCACCACCACCCGGCATAACTTTCTTTCATTTTATTTATTTATTTATTTATTTTTAATCCTTTTTTTTTTTTTTGAGACAAGGTCTCACTATGTAAATTAGTCTAGCCTTGAACTTCTACCCCTTTGCTAGCATTACAGATAAACACTAGCACGCCTAGTCACTGCTGTGTAGAGATGCTAAGTCCATAGAGTATGGGGTAAAAGGCAATCACAAACCATGGGTATGTAAGCTGCAACAAGATCTGCATACTCTATTGGTATGATAGTTAAGATTTATAGAACTGGGCCATGCTTCTGCCATTGACTTGCATGTGTAAAAGATATATAAAAATAACACCAATTGACTGCTTAACTATTATATAGATATTTCCCCTTTGTTTATAAAATGGGGATAATGAGAGTAATTAAAATTGTATATATTATATATAAAACATTTAAAAATTTAATTATACTTATTATCCCCATTTTATAGACAAGGAAAGCAATTTCTAGAGTGATTAAATTTTTTTTTTTTTTTTGGGTTTTTGAGACAGGGTTTCTCTGTGTAGCCCTGACTGTCCTGGAACTCACTCTGTAGACCAGGCTGGCCTTGAACTCAGAAATCCACCTGCCTCTGCCTCCCAAGTGCTGGGATTAAAGGCGTGCGCCACCACCGCCTGGCTAAATTTTTTTTTTTAACCTAAGGTGTAACATCCTTTCCTAAGGAGTGGTAACATCAGGATTTGAATTAGGATTGTAAAAGAAAGCAAAATAGAAGAAACTACTTATGTATTTAAATATCTGTATACACACTTATGCATATATTTAAAATTAACTTTCTAGAGGGTCTGGCATAGAAAACCGACTCAACAAATGTCATGAAAAGGAATAGTGAATGGGCCTCTTAGAACAACATAATGCACGTGCAAATGGACCATGAATGTGCAATGATTATTTATTTACTTATTTATTTATCTATTTATTTAGTTTTCAAGAAAGAATTTTTCTGTGTAACAGATCCCTGGCTGGCCTGATCTTACTTTGTAGACCAGGCTGGCCTTGAACTCACAGAGGCCCACCTGCCTCTGCCTTCCAAGTGCAGATACAGTTATTTCCATTCTACAGACTGTGTGGACCCACTGATTTTCCCGTAAGAAATGACTTGGAAGAGAATGACTTCAGTCCACGCTCCCTTGTACTCTCCTGTGCCAGTCAGGTCAGTTAGCACCTCTCCCTGTCAGAGACTGCTAAACTAGAATGCCAAAGCCTGGAGCACGCTAACAGAGTCCAGCTCCAAGTGAGTTATGAAGAAATCCAAGCTCCAATTTTACTTCTTATTCACCGCATGCATGACTTCATTTTTTTTGTGACCATGTGCTTTACAAATAATAAATAATTTATCCATACTGATATATTTTCATGTACAGATAAATATACTAGTGTTAACTTCCTACACACACTTTCACTGAGAGTCCTGTGTAATATGAAAGTTTGATACTATAACTTTATATGATTCATTTATGCTAAATGTATTCAACAAAAATATGATCATGCTGGGCAGTGGTGGCACATGCCTTTAATCCCAGCACTTGGGAGGCAGAGGCAGGCGGATTTCTGAGTGCAAGGCCAGCCTGGTCTACAGAGTGAGTTCCAGGACAGCCAGGGCTACACAGAGAATCCCTGTCTTGAAAAAACCAAAAAAAAAAAAAATATGATCATAAAAATAAAGCATGTCTTCCTGTGGTGGAAGTTGGAGGTAAAAGAGGGGAGTGGGCTAGCCTTCCGAATTTTTCATTTTATATAATATGCTAAAAGTAAGTTGTAACTCTTCACGCAGCAATTAAATATATCAACTTTTTCTAATTTTTTTTTAACTTCAAAAACAAGTGCCTCAAAATCCTCCGGAAATGTTTTCTCCGTCTGCTTCTTGTCTGTGAAAGTTGTCATTTCAAAAAGAGGGCCTTCCAGCTGCTCAAAACCTAGGAAATGTTTGGGCCTTCATTTTCTGCACCACTGACATTCTGTGCCTACCTAGTTTGTCCCTTTCTCATCCAGGCAAGCTAGAGACAGGAGCTGGCACGGACTTCAGAGCAGTGTAGAGTGAGGAACACTCATTTCTTTCTGTCAGTTGAATGCAGAGGGACATTATAGGACCTTCAGTACTATCACTTAGAATACTGTGGTTTTAGATGATTTTCTTTCTTTCTTTCTTTCTTTCTTTCTTTCTTTCTTTCTTTCTTTTCTTTTTTTTTTTGGTTATTTTGAGACAGGGTTTCTCTGTGTAGCCCTGGCTGTCTTGGAACTCCAGGCTGGCCTCGAACTCAGAAATCCGCCTGCCTCTGCCTCCCAAGTGCTAGGATTAAAGGCATGCGCCACCACCGCCCGGCTTAGATGATTTTTTTCCTTTAAAATTTTTATTCTCTTAAAAATAAACAGAACACCACACCTCTAAACAGTACTTCCCTTTCTGAGCTTCATAAACTTGGTTTTCTTTAGGTTTCTTTTTTTCCACTCTTACACAGATGCACACATCCACTTAATATATTTATGGCTGTGGGGATCTTAGGATCGAATCAAGGAAATAAAACAGCTGGGACAGATGCGGTGGCACACACCTTTAATTCCGGGGAAAAAAATCAGCAAAAGTTGATATATTTAACTCAGGAGATAGAGGCAGTGGGGTCTCTGTTGATTCAGAGAGAACCTTATACACATAGTGACTTCCAGGAAAGGCAGCACAGTCAAACCTTGCCTCAAAAAATGAAATAAAACAGAACAGAAAGGTTATCTTACTCAGTTTACTTTCAAAATTTCGGCTATCTGCTAGACTATAAAAAATCATACTATTTAATCTTCAAAACTGTTTGTATTTAAGATTCTTGAAAAATTTGGATCTTGGTCAGAAGGAACTCCAGGAAAACATCTGGGACCTAGAATAGTGCCAGCGAGTTGTAGATGCTGAATAACCATTTAATGAAGGCAATCTTGGGAAAGCTTATTTTCATCTTCAAATAAAAACTAAAATCAAGTCTAAGAATGAAGGAACTCATATGCTCAAAAGATTGCTCAACTAGTTAAAAACTTGTGTATGGATTTTATTCTGTTTTAATTCCTAGGTTTGGTTTTTTTCTCAGTATCCCTTTGGCTTGTTTATACCAAACTGTTAATCAAGATCTGCCAAAGACGCAGCATAGTAAAAATACCATTAAAACTAGATCTCGAATTCACTGTCTCCAGAAGGCGCCGACCATACAGCAGTCACATACAGTGGGGAATATATAAAACAAAGGATACACACACACACACATCTTACAAATCTTGGCTATATTGAACTAAGAGGCCTATTTCTAAGGCAGACTGTCGATTGTCATTTTCCCACAAGGTGTGTAATTTCAGCACATCTTGTGTACCCATACAGGTGATTGCCTTCTGACTTTTAAGTGCACATTCGGCTATTTTAGCATAAGGTTTATCTTTGTTTCTGTGTGTTGTGTTGAATTTTTTCTTTCTTTCTGAATTTGCCTGCTAACGAGGCAGTCACAATCTCAATGCATTCTAGTCTTGATAAACTTATCTCGCACTATTTTGGCCTATGTGATGGCTAACCCATTGGCAAAAGAAATCTAAGCCGATAAAAGCCTTTCTCGGCCACTTGTTAGCAGGCCCGGTTGTAAAATCATAACACAATGCTCGCCTCTTTCATGGGGCACCACAAGGCAGCGATCAAACCCACCCCTCCTCACTTCCATATCCAGTGGAGTTGTAGTTTATTACCATAACCCTCCCAAGTCAAAAGGACATCAGTTTCAAGCCTGGCAACTTGGTCCAGAGAGGGGCTTCCCCCCTGACCCCTACTCTGCTGGGCCTCTCTACCTGTCCTCGCTCACTGTCTACAGGTCCCGAACATTAGAAAATAGAAAACGTGATGATCTTTGTGTGTCTCTGTGAAATGTGTGTATGTGTGCGTGTGTTTGGGTGTAACGCGCCTCCTGTTTGGCTGTGGCGCCCGTCCGTCACGGCGCGGGCCAATGGCAGGCTGCCTTATATAAAATGAGTGTTTTCAGTCTCTCCGGGTTGCATGTACTGTATGTGGAGCAGTGTACAGTGGAGCGGAGGCAGCGCGGCTCCGCGAGCTCCTCTCCACTTTCCCATAGAGAGCCCCTGACTGGCCGCTGAGGGCGAGCCACACACACGCCCTCGCGCCGCGGCGAGCCCGCGAGGTAGGCGCCCGCCATCCGTAGCCTTCGCAGGCGCTCTCCCGCACTTTCTGTTTTCCTACTCACTTGCGAGCCGCCGGGGCTGCAGCCCGAGGACTCCGCGGCAGGAGCGGCGGCGGCGGCGGCGGCGGCAGCCGGTAGGGTGGACTTGAGGAAGGCGAGGGGAGCCCGCGCGTCCGGAGCCCGAGCCGCCACCGGCCGGCGCCTCGCGGGCCACTTTCCCCTCAGTCAAAACTTTGGGTGGCGAGAGGTCGGGCCGAGGGTCGCGGCGGCCGCACCGGCGGGCCCGGGCCGGGGGGCGCGCGACGCTGCCCGGCGAGCGCGAGCTGGGGGCCGGGCTGGGGAGGAGTAGGCCAGCCGGTGCCAGGCTGCGTTTGCAGGCAGCACCTCTCGGCGCCCGGGCAGCGCCGCCCGAGGGGGCACGGAGCCGGGGCGCGGGGTTGAGCCGCCTGAGGAAAACAACAACGGAGCGGTGCTCACGCCGGCGGGCGGCTCGTGGCCGCCCCGGGAGCCCCAAACTTCAAGGAGGCGAAAGTACGTGGAGGAGCCCCGGGCAGGGCTCGGCTGCCGGGGGGAGGTGGGGCCTGAGGAGCCCGGGGCAGGGGTGGAAGGTACGGGAAGGCTGCCCTCGGTGGGTCTGGGCTGGCTACGTTTGGTGTGTGCGACGGCGACCGGGACCAGCAGCCCCGGTTGCTCGTTCATCTGCAGAGTTAGGATTTGGGTGTTCCGGCCCCGAGATCCGTGTCCCCCTCACCCCCCACCCCCAGCCAAATGCGCGGCGAGTGGAGAAAGTGCTGTTCTAGTGCCAGAGTAGCCTGGAGGAAGAACAGGGGAGAGGGGAAGAAGGCGAAGAAGGCGAGAGAGGGAGAGCGAGGGGAGGGGAGGGAAGGGAAGGGAAGGGGGAGAGGGAGGGGAAGAGAGAGAGAGAGAGAGAGAGAGAGAGAGAGAGAGAGAGAGAGAGAGAGAGAGAGAGAGAGAGAGAGGGGGAGGGAGAGGAGGAGGGAGGCTGTGTCAGGATTTTGCTTGAATGTGGGATTATGTTGTGTCAATAAGTTTAAGGTGGAGAGAGAGCGAGGCTGGGGGTGGTGGCAGTGGAGGGGAGGAGGAAGGCCTTGGCTGTTTAAAGACTCATTCTGAAGGTAAGTTATGGCATTGCATGGTCGCGATGACAGAAAACTTGCAGATCCTTTATCCGGGGATGGGGTCGATGCCTCTCGAAAGAGCTCCCCAGCCCTCCAAAGCCACGCTCGTGTTACACTGTTATTTGCTGCGATCCGGGTCGCTAGTAAATTACAGAAATCCGACTGGAGGCTTCTTTTCCTCCTCCACCTCGTCTCGCTCAGTCACCCTCAGAAATGTATTATTATTATTATTTTATTTAATTTGGGGATATCGCATGAAACTTAACGTAACTGAGACCGAACCCGAGTCCTGTAATTTACAAGGACCCTGAATCCAGGAATCTGGAACACGTTTATGTGTGAAATACCCGCGATCATTTCTGCTAAATGAGGAAGGTAAAACGAAACGATGCAAAAAGCTAAGACACAACATGTACGACAGAGGAGGGGGGGGGGAGAGGGAGAGACACAGAGACAAGCTATTTTTTGCTTTCCTTTCTACAGAAAGGAAAATAAAGCGTGCATTCCCCTTCCTTCCCAGTGTGTAGGGTCTAGTCAATATTTTAACTGTCTGAGGACAAATTAGTCCAGGTGGATCTTGTTGAAAAGTTTCGCGAGGTGGGGTGGAGGTGGGGGGGTTGCTAGAGGGGGAGGTGGGTGGAGGTGGTGGGGGATGGGGACCGAGCTAGCTCTGCCTCGGCTAATGGTCATTGGCCTGGGGCTTTGAAACCATTGCCTGTCCTGCTAATGACACGTCCAGTTCTCGTCTACCGGTCGTGGACGCCGGGCTGCTGTTCCTGGGGCTGGCTGGCGGGGACTGGGGTACTTTCCCTGCACGAGGAGGGGCGCTCTCGGCCATCCCTTGGGGCTGCCCACTCGCGGCGTGGGTTCCCCACGCGCGTCCTCTCCCCTGCGCGCCGCCGCCACCTCTGCTCGCGCGACTTTTGTAGCCAGCCTACGGCCAGGGGGCGCGGGGGTCCCCGCAGCGGACATCTCCGCGCGGCCACCCGGCTCCCGGCCCCACGCGCGCCACGCCGCGCGGTTCAAGGCTGGAATGGCAGCGCGGGGCCGGGCGGCGGCGGTGCCTCCCTGGGGGGCGGCAGAGGCAGCGGCGGCGGGATCTTCGCCGGGGCCCGCGGGAGGAGGAGGAGGAGGAGGAGGAGGAGGAACGGGAGGAGGAGAAACGGGAGAAGGAGGAGGGGAAGGAGGAGGAAGAGGAGGCGAGGGAGGCGTTTTTTCTCTCCCTCCAGACCGCCGCCAGTTCGAGCGGGCACGGGCACAGGGACACCCCACTCGTTGCTCCTACGTTCTGGAAAGGTGTTTAGAAGACTTTTACGCCCGGAGTGTAGGGTTTGCACTTCATTTTTTTTCCTTCCCCCTCTTCCCCAAAGCAAGATGGACTCTATTGCCTTTCTCTTTCTCCCTCTACCTCTGCCTCTGTCTTGTCAGCCTTAAAGATCGACATTTTGTACTAAGATGCAAAGTTGATGGTGACCAGCAACAAAGCCTGGGTGGGATCCCTCCCTCCTCTTCTCCCTCGGCGTTTCCTAGCCTCCCCCACCCCGACCTCGCCGACCTGGTGGCCTGAGCTTGCTGTCGTGGGCTGTGGAGAATTTGTTTCCCCAGGTCGACTCTGATCTCCAGTCTCGGGATTGTGACCCAGCCAGGCTGTTGGGAGCTGGCTGTGGCAGCCCAGGTCTGCAGCGCTGAAGGCTGTGATACCTGGACCGGCTGCTACCGTTGCTCCTCCGGCTGCCAGGCTCCTGGGCAGAGGGAGGCACGGAGGAGTGCCTATCGATCTTTACGATTTGGTTACCGGTGTATTTGCCCAGGGGGTGGTGGTCACTTGTGCAAGTTGATGAATGATCGTGATGTGGGCTTTGCTGTTCAGAACAGATCAACTTTCTGCTTTGTACAGACAGGGAGTAGGAAGCAAGGTTCTGGGGAGACCCAGGAATGCCAGCTGGGCTGCCCCCACCCGCTTTGAATAATCAAAGATGCTTTCCCTTTCTGCCCTTGCGGCTCTTTCGTGGAGGAGGGTGGAGACAGGCAAGGGGTTGGTATGAAGTTGAACTCCTGGGTTTTGTGCCCTTCCCTCATTGAACTGTACTCTTGTAAAGCCTTCCCAGTCTGATGATGTGCCTTTATTTGTTACCTATAGGTCGCTGTCATATGACAAAGGCTTAGCTGCAGTTCATCGTCCTTCCTGTATACCTCCCATTTACCTTCCAGGGTAAGTATGCACATTCTTGAGGAGGGAAGTGGGTGGCTGTTCGTAGTGACAGAAGGGTCATTATTAGATGCATATTGGGGTTATAATACTCCACCCTCCAGCTTGACTCAATGAGTTTCTCATAGCAAAACTCCTTAGAGTTCACCTGCAGGTTATTGACGTTCAAGATACTTTAAATGTTTGTTTCTTGTTTATTTGCGAGTGTCACTTAAAAACTAATTATCAAATAGACATTTTAGTTGGCAATGAAGTTTTACACAGAGTTGAAGGCCTAGTAAATTTGCCAGGCACTAATGTAGAAAGCTTGTAATGTATGAATGAACTTATTAAAAACCCAAGAAAGCACCGTAATGAGGGCTTCTCTAATTATGTGATGTGTTCACTTTCTCCCAGATTTGTCTCTTCTTTGGTACTTGAAACAGTTACTTTTGGGGTTGGGAAAGGTTGTATTTACGTAGTACAGTAAATCTTTTATTTAATGTATAAGTCTGATTCAAAATTGGTCCTAACTTCCATAAAGATTTATGCAATTGGAGAAATGAGGAGCATTTTACTAGTCTTGTACAGAAAACAAACATCTACTCTGAGATTTATTAACTGCCATTTTCAGATATATGCCTCCCAGATCTCCGAGATGGAAAATTCTGCAAAATGTATCTGGGATAGTTAGTGTCTGCAAAGTTTTTGAGAGATAACCGTGTAGTGAAAGCAGTGTCTGCACAGCATTTAAGAGCAACATGGTGTTTGGAAACTGCAGAAAACTAATTAGCAAGTCTGCCCCTCCACTGTAAAGGCATATGGAGTTACTGATGGCCAAAGAAAACTAGCTGCGCTGAATTTTATAAAACAACTGTGGTGCTTTATGATAGTACCATAGTGAACTAGAAATTGTGCTTTGGGAATGAAAATGAGCTGTATTCAGTTTTCCATGAAAGAAAACTTAGGATCCTTGCTTTTCTTGTTTCCTGATTGGCTGGGTGGGATAATGTATATATAATTAAAATGTGTTAGTACTAAAGGGATGAAGTTAGATCAGGCCTCTGTGGTCGTCCATAGCCAGTAACAAATATGTTTGGATATTACTGGTGCTTTAGGTAATCTAAATTTTGTGGATTTGTTTTTTGTAATATATTACACTGATCCTCACAGTTAGGTATTTGTTTCAGTCAGAGATTCCATAATATCACATATATCATCGACCAACTGGAGTGGTTGCAATGGGATTATTTTGTAAAGTGAATTTAGTATGTACCACAATACATGGATTCAGTATTGCTAATTTTTTAAGTTTTTTATTTTCTCCATATGGGAATAGATTCAGAATACATTACTGTTTTCTAAAGAATATCCCACTTACACACAAAGCTAATTGTGTTCACTGTGGTGAACATTTAATGTTACTTTTCCCTCTGGAAATGTATTTGACCAATTCAGAAACTTAATATGAGAATCAATACCACAATAAAAGCAATCTGATCAGCTCTTGTACTTCTGAGAGATAACAAACACCTCCTTCATTAAAACGGCGTTTTCCAGAACTATCTTTGAAGTTAGTCCAGTTATTGTGATAGTGTACAACTTGCAGTGGGATTTTTAAAAGTCACCTTGCCATGAATTACCAGTTCCTCACATCCACAGAGTGTTTACTGGCTGCGAGTCTTTACTTATCAAAGTAAGAATTTAAAGAGGTTCCTGCTACTGCATCATCAAGAGTTTCTAAGTTTGTCTTATTCTGCATATCTTTATTAAATTCTGACACTGAAGCCCTAATTTGCATTTCACATAAAACACCAGCTATTAAAAGGGTGGCTTATCTGTGTTGTTACATGGTGCTACATCTTTGGAGTACTGGTGTGGATTGAAGAAATCTCCATTATAGACTTAGGTATCTAGAAAGCTTTACAGTTTTGAGACTTAATAAATCCATTTTTTCTTTGAATCTGATTAAAAAGGTGTTGGATTTATGAGTTAATGAGGTAACTTTGTTTTTAATATAGAAGGAACAATGAGCCTGAAAATAATGTTATTTGGCAGCTAAACTAATAAAACCACATTATCGGTAAAATTACAAACAATTTCCAATCATTATTCATTAGCTAGCATACTTGAAGTGTATGTGTTCCTTACTTCATAACGATCATAGGTTACAGCAAGGTCCACATCTTTAAGTGAATCTTGCTGTGAATATCAATTTTATGTTAGAAATCATTATTTGAAGAGTTCCTTACAAAAAAAAAAAAAAAAAAACTCAAATAACTTTTGGGAAAGTCTCACGACAGGTATTCCTGGTTTTGCTGTATTAAAAGAAACGCTCAGTTTCTTCTTTGTGTCTCACGAAAGTGCTGATGGTGTTTCCAGTTGTGGTAATTAAATTAATTTAGATTTTAAATTTTGATATGCTGTATCTTCAGCAGTGTAAAATATCAGTGAGTAAAGTGTTAAGCAGGTACTTAGCTCAAGAAAAAGATGATTTTTTGAACTTGTACTTTGATGCTCACTTCAGTTTTTAATAACTTATCACCAACAGCAGCTGTTAAAATAGACTTGTTTGGTATGATACCTCTCCTGGGCTTTGCATCATATGTGTCTAAATTCTTGAGTCACACATGAACAGTGTTTGAGTGTGGTTTCACCCATTATGCATAGTTGATTATTTCAATATTTTAAAGACTATCATTCCTTGGAATACCAGTACATTCATGGTGCATCATCTTAAAAGCATTCCAGATTTACCTAGAAAATCTTTGTATGTTTGCGGGATCCTTGTCAGTTTTTTTTTCCTTTCAAAGGAAAAAAAACCTATACTAAGTATTGAAAGAAATGCCAGTTAGACAAGAACATGCTTAGGAAGGCAATCTAATAAGGAATTCTATCTAAAAATGTATGTAGAAGATGAGAAAATGAGGAAAGGAAAGACTTAACAGATTAGATTCCATGGACTTAGCCACCAGAACACATAGTTACATTATACCGATCTCTTTGAAGGGCTAGGTAGTGAAATCACGCCACAGGATGAGGAGGTTGGATGAAAACGAAAGGAAAGTCATTAAGAGTGAGAAAACCCAAAATATTGGAAAATGTTGGTTAAATAATTCTAAGAGTAGTTAAGCACAGACCTCAGAAAGGGGTTATGACAGAAACCCTTAGAGTGGAATAAATAAGATCTTAAAAAATGACAGGAGATATGTATATTAAAAGGAATGTTGAAATTACTTATTTAAAAAGAGAAATGAAGATAAAAATAGTTAACACAGCTATATTTTTGACGGAGCTTTGCAATACAGTTTTATTTTGCACACAGCAACTGAGTACTAAGCAGGTCTCCTGAGACAGTATATGGCACCCTCTGATATTTTCTGTCTCTATACAATCTATTTTTTTTTTTGGTTTTTTTTCGAGACAGGGTTTCTCTGTATAGTCCTGGCTGTCCTGGAACTCACTCTGTAGACCAGGCTGGCCTCGAACTCAGAAATCCGCCTGCCTCTGCCCCCCAAGTGCTGGGATTAAAGGTGTGCACCACCACCGCCCGGCTCTATACAATCTTTATAAGTTGCATTTGCTCTAAGGTATTTTATTAAACAAAAGCACTGAGTATTATCCTCTAAATTGACTTTACGATTTATTGTTTGAAAATACCAATCTTGAGTACATGCTAAAAATGGAGGCACCATTACTAGATATTCTGATTTGTTAAGGCCCAGAAATTTAGATTTTAATCAGTACAGAAGGTGATTTTGAAGTAGGTGGGAAGGACTTTGAGAAACTCTGGCATAATGGACTGAGGGCTAAAGACTGAACAGGAATTACCTCTGAAATTGTTGACTGCTGAAGTCTGTTCCAGCTTCCCCAGATTTATACCAGGTTTCAGTGTGCTCAGTGCAAGACGGACAGAGCCCTCATCACAGTAAATATGTCTATGTTAGTGTGTACAGGACAAGAAACAGAGGGTTTGCACACAAAGAGCCTTAGACTCTGTTCTGCTTTCCTTGTAGCAGAACAGCTGAGGGACTTAGAACTTGTCTCCTCATAGCTTGAAAGTTTTAAAA
Organism: Rhabdomys pumilio; assembly: GCA_030674055.1. NCBI lineage: Eukaryota > Metazoa > Chordata > Mammalia > Rodentia > Muridae > Rhabdomys > Rhabdomys pumilio. The sequence continues at coordinate 34,096,764 of JANHMN010000011.1, read as the reverse complement.
CTCGTGTTTTTGTACGTGCAGAATGTAATTACTATGCAACAGCGTGAGAACTACACAAGACAGTAACGTCAGTAATGGTTCTTAGCATTAGTGCTATGTACTCAGCACTGAGTATATAGTGTCTATTTTTTATTGGATAAGTAATTAGGGAAGGAAATAATGATAATAGCAGTAGCAGTAGCAGTAGCAGTAGCAGTAGCAGTAGCAGTAGCAGTAGCAGTAGCAGTAGCAGTAGCAGTAGCCAGGAAAAATAAAAAGCTAAGGCATGCTATAGTAGTTTTGGATCTGGGGAAAGGCTGTCTAACTTCTTTAAGAAGGCAGAGCCTGTTTTGGTTACAGCTCTATGGTAGAGTGCTATATGTATTTATATATGTATAAAGCCCAGCTTCTCAGTCCACACTCCCTGCCAACTAAAAGCATAGCATAGGACAAGAGAACAAGAAAATGACTTTTCGTATTTCAAGGTGCATAGTTGAGAGCACTGAACATTATTCTTTTCCGATAACTTTTTTTTTTGCATACTGAGATGCCTTAGAATTTAGTGGTTCTTAACTTGTGGGGGGTCACAAATCAAATATTTGATTCATAACAGTAACAAAATTACAGTTATGAAGTAGCAATGAAAAAATTTTATGTTTGGGGTCACCACAATGAAGAACTGTACTAAAGAATCAAAACATTAGGAAGGTTGAGAACCACTGCCTTAGATCATGTATTCTTAAACTTTCATTAAGACATGTGACTGTTTAAATATGGGCATTATGAATCCCCTCAGTGATAGACATAGGTAATGTTTGCACAGCCTCATACCTAGTACTCTGTCCCTGCACTGTGTCCTAGCCATGCTGTGGGTTTATATAGAAGTTCTCTGTGATGAAAACTACTACTTTCCTTATCAAGAAGATGTATCAGAGTCTAAGTAAGAATGATATAATAAAACTCTTAAATCTTCTACTCATGGACACACATCTAAAATTGCTCATAAACTGTAATGCTTTATTCTAACTAATTACTCAGGGAATTCTTCAGAAGCCATTGAAATTAGCTCTCTGTCAAGATAAATTTTAGTGCTTAATAAGTTACATAGCAGAGCATTAAAAGAAAGGACAGCCAAGGAGAGGATGAATGGGACATACAGGAGCCAAAACCCTGAAAAATGTAGTGTAAATCCAAAAGCTAGGGGAGGGGTAGCAAAACATGAGCTCACATGCAAAGAAAGTACAGGAGTTAGGTATCAGGGTTCTCAACAGCATCATTTAAATTTACATGCTGCTCTGCACACAGACATTCATTTGTAGATAGTCTCAATAACCATTTAATTTACGGGAGTGCATTAGATTCAGTAAGTTTTGTTGTATTTTCTAAGTTTTAGGATTAGCATCACCAGAAACTCCTTTCCACTTTATGAATTCTAATTTGTCAGTTTTAAAATCTCCAATACATTACTAAGCTTTGTATATTTTGAAACATTTTGTACTTTCATGTGTGGATATAGATTCACATTATTGAAAAAGTAAAGTTTTTTTTTTTTCCTAAAATCATTGGTATTGTTATTCATTTGGCACCAAAACTGAACCCTAACTGTCAGAGGGTTTTTCAGATAATTTTCAAAGTCGACTTACATAGCAGTATTTGCTCTCTTGTAGTGTGGCTAGGTATTTTACATAATATGTGTTGTTTGTAGCATTTTACCCTATTAAAACCCACGAAAACCCTACGAAAGTCTGAATCTTGAATTGTATATAGAGGTATGGGCTTTAAATAAGGAAGGGGATCCTATAGAATTAACTTGGAGTCCATGGAGTGAGTTGTCAGTTATTCCTGCCTGTTTAGCCACAAGGAGCCTCTCACTTTAATATGTGATCATCCTCCTGGATGACTTCACTGTAAGCTTGTAACTGCTTCACTGTGTCTGTGTTTCTGCAAGTAAGAGTGTTAAAGAATAAGGGGTATACAACCAGCTAAGCCCAGGTATTGTACTTAATGCGTGTACCCCTCAGGTGAGCAGAGGGAATGGCCTCAGGAATACGAAGGGCTTACACACATGGACTGCTTAGCTCATGCTTACATGAGTTTCATATTTCCCGTTTTGATAAAGTTTTTAATGTTACTAAACAAACAACTTTTAGAAACACTAAGTCGTTTCTTAGACACAATGCAGGCTAGCTTCACGAGGTTTTACTGTTATTGGAGGTTATATGTTATTGGAGGTTCATCTTTTGGTCACTTCCCTGTGCTTCTTCCCATCTTCCCCCCCCCCCCCCCAAATATAGAGTGTTCCCTGAAAACTTATTTTATTCTCAGATAAGAGTGTTTTAGGTTTATTTTATAGAGATTTTCAATTTCTTCTTTTTTAAAATTAGAAAATGTTAAGATGCCTGTTACTTTTAAATTCCAATATAAGCACTATGGGCAAATAAGAGCTTGCCATGAAGATGTTATCTGACAGTATATTACCATCAGGAATAAAGTAACACCTTGTCTGGTTTATCATTATGCTAAAATGTTCAATCAGATGTCATTGACAGACACTGAAGCTGGTACCCTAAAGCACTATTGTGGATAATGCTTTCATTATTTATGGGACTGGACTCATCCATGTAAGAGCTGCAGATTGAGGACCCAGGCAGTTTTATTAGTCATGTTAATTATTGTGATATTATTAGGTTCAGAGTTAGTTTCTACCCTGGCCCTTTATTTAAAGACATTATTGTTTTATAGCTCTGGCTGGTCTTGAACTTAATCCTGCTTCTGACTGACCAATTGCTGGGATTATAAGCCTGCATTACCATGCCTGACTGTATTATTATTATTAATTGTTATTATCATTATTATCATTATTTTGGTGTGCCTTCTACAACTTACTGAAGTGCAGTTCTGTGGTTGATTATAAATGATGCACTCCAAAAATGAGGAGGAAATAAATCTTTCAAATTTTGTTGTCTTCTAAGTTGTGGAAATTTAATGTTTCCCTATTTCTTCATTCTCTTTTTCTTTACCTTACTCTTTATCTTCTGCTGCTACTTTTATCTCACTCTTCTTTACCTTCCTCCCTTTCCAATTTCCCTCTGACCCCATACCTAGTAATACTGCCTGTAAAATTTTAAAATGAGAATATGGAGGTAAATTTTATTTTTTAAACTTTGATTTTAAAAAATTATAGGTTTCAAGTCATTTGAGTATTTAATGCCGCTCATAGAATATAATTGTTGGTAAATGAGTTTGAATCTTCTAAACGTTTCTACATGTGTTGGTTAAGACACTGTTATGAGCAGCCGTCAGTGGGGTTGTGTGAAATAAAGACACCTGTTGTTTTGATGAAGTAGATGGGGCTAACCCCCGTATTCTTTCTCAGCCTTGAAGGTGATAGGATGCTTAGTAGTTTGATTACTACTCACTGGAAAGCTGGGTGTCTTTTGTAGAACGGTTTCCCAAGTTGTGTTTTCCACTGGGAGGAAGAGAAAGCTAACTTAGACTGAGATCCTTCATTGCTACACAGTTTTACTAGTTTATTTCCCATCATAACTTTCAGATGAGAAATGCCTCTCTTTTAATGACAAGGAAACCAAGTCTCAGGATAAGTAATTTGTTTGAGGTCATACAGATAGACAGGGATTTTGCAAGGTGTAGACTGCCAGTGTGCAGTACTGAGGTCTCCTGGGACTTTGTCTATATTTACCTGCCATTAGGGTCACATTCCAAGAAGCCAGACATGAAAAGGTTTGGAGAAAATTCCACCACAAAGTCCACAGATTTTCCTTCTCTTAAAAGAGAAATCTTCTTCATTCTGAAATGATGGAACTCAATTCTTTATCACTTTTAAAGGAATTATGTGAGAAGGTCCCTGATGGGGTCTAATGTAAACTTTAATGCATAAAATAAGGCTTCTGTGAAAGGCAAAATCAGCCCCAAGCTTAGTTTGCAAACTAGTTAGCTTTCTTTTTGGTTGCATTGTCTTGTATTGAAATGCCCAAAACCATTTTTTTTTTAAATGTTTGTAACTTCTATCACACATCAGTAGAAATCTTTTCCTTTATGAGCAGTTGACTTCTCTCATGTTTGTGATCTATGTGTGATGTTTGTGTTCTGGAGTTCTTTAATATCCAATTAATAAGTGTATTACTAGAGGAATTTGACAGTATCACATGGGGAGTACTATAAAGTAGTTTCCTGACATTTACTTTGAAAGAAAATTCAATATTAGTGGAAAAATTACTGAGTATATTTTATTTCTGGGCATTCATATCTGAATGCCTGTTGGTCAAACATGAATTATGTGTAGAGTTAGAAGTTTCAAATTCATCCATTTTTGAAAATGGGTTGAGATATATGTCTCCCTTTATTTTACCCAACAAACTTGCTTCTATTGTGTTAAGAAGAATAGTCTATAAGATAAAGGTTTGCATAGGAAAATGTTTGTGTGTTAAAATTTTAGATAACATTTTTGTTACTAAGATCTACAGTCATATGAAATCAGTCTTTTTTTTTTTTTTAAGATTTATCTTTATGTGTATGAGTGTTTTGTCTGCATGTATGTCTTGCATCGCATGCGTTCATTGAGTGCCAGTGGAGGTCAGAAGAGGGTGTCAGATCCCTTGGGACTGGAGTTATACACATCTGAGCTGCTGTGTGGGCGGTGGACCCAAAATCTTGTCCTCTGCAAAAGCAGTTCGTGCTCACTCTTACGCTGAGCACCTCTCTGGCTCCTCAAGTTTTTTTTTTTTTTTTTTTTTTGAGACAGAGTTTTTCTGTCTATTTCTCAAGCACTGGGGTGGGTTAAAAGTGTGTGCCACCACTGCTCAGCTAGGTTGTGTGTGCCAGTTACCTTGTTTTGTTGGTCATTTTTGTTTTGTCTTTATTTTCCTTTGAACCTGAGTATTGAACCCAGAGCCTTGAGCTTGGTAGGTAAGCACTCTACCATTGAGCTAAATCCCAACTCCTCAGGTATTTTTTTTTTTTTAGTCTGAAAATTCAACACTCAGCCTAGTTCAAATATAAAAGATTGCAAGTTTGTCCTTTTCCAGGATGGCTCTCCTTTCCCCCTTACTCATGAAACTCATGAATAACATATTTTAGTAAGTTGGCAGTTGTGGGTAGTCATCCTCTTAGACTCTGGCAGAATCTTGCTTTACTTGCATTGGTCAAATGATACTGTGCTGAAGGTGCTGGTTTTCCGTTTATTGTTTTTACTACCCCCTCCACTGTTCTCCTTCAAGTAGCTTGTAAGTTGAGATAATTGATGATAGTTGACACACTTTCTCTTTTATATCTTTTTATATTCAAATAACCATATTTCCCAAATAAAGAAATTTGATCATATGCTGATGAGATTTAACTAGTTAAAAACTCTTGTCAGTCAACATTTATGGATCAAGTGCCTACTGTGTGCTGGTTGATTCGTGACCTGGACTTGGGAGATATGAAAATAAATACAAAATCGTTGTCATCAAAGTAAACTTGGGGCCAGAAGACATAAATGTTTACCATATACATTAATACACACTAATTGTTATAACAGATGGGGTATATAATAGTCCTATGAAGGGACTGGTGAAAACCAGACCATTCTAGCACAGGAGTGGAACACTGAAATATAGGTGGGACTTTCTTCCTGTGACACTTGTCTTTGTCCTTATTGTCATTAATTGTAAAACTAATTTGTCTGAGCACTAGAGTCTACTTTGAAAAAAACAACCTGGTGGTGTATGTCTAATCTTAACATTCATGAGGCAAAGACTTTGGAGGATTGTGGCAAAGTCCAGGCCATTTTGGCTTAGATAATGATTCCAAGCCAGTCGGGGCTAAATAATGAGGTACTCAAAAACCAAATCAAACCCCAAAACAAACACCATTACCCCAAATTCACTGCAAATCAATCTGCATTCAAAGAACGAAACAAAACAAGTTCGTAATGTTAATTTATTTAAATATCAGTATGTCCTTTTTGGTAACATTTAAAATTCAGAGTTGTATTTTAGTCAACTTTTAAGAGTTTGCTTTTTAGTTATTACTATCAATGGCATAACGTGTAACGATACCATGATTGAACAGAAGTGTTTGTGTAATATCTGAGAGGATTCCAAATACACCAGTGTTAAAAGCATGGCTAATAGAATAGAATAGTAAATTTGAACTAGATATAAAAGCGCCAGAAGACATGCCAGTGTAAATATGTACTACAATCACTAAGACTTTCACTCAAATTGTAGTAATTAGAAATATCCTAATAATATTTCCAGTTCAAGTATTAACATGGATTGTATAGAAGCCCATGAGAGAGAATAGTAAGTTGTACCTAGTTCCTTCATCAGGCAGTTTTCTGATTTCCCAGGATATTTTCAACCTATACTTGGATTTATAATTTCTTGTTTAGGAGGCTGTGGTTTGGCAGGTCCTGCAATGTGGTAGTTGTTTTCATTTATTTATAATGAATAGGATGTGATCTTATTTTATATATTCCACCTAGATTTTGTATATTTCCACCTAGTTTCATTTGTGGCCCACTCTAGGCTGGTGACTTCTGATTCTCAGCATAGGGTAGAGTGAGACTTTGTTTCTATAATACTGTACTCAGTGTTCTCAGTTGTCAACTCTGGGTGCTTTTATAACAAATACACTCAAATGATATCATAAGGAAGAGTCTAATCTGGGAAAATAGTTCTTTATAAAGTCACATCATGGATAATGACTGTAATGTTTTCATCAGAGTAGCAAGGAGGACAGAAACACAGCGATTAATAATATGTGAGTCTTTTTCTAGTCTCTGTTTTGGAGCCATTTGGCTTTACTGAAGAACAGGCATTAAATCTTATTTCCCAATCCCTTTGGAAATAATGAATGTCTTTAGAAGTCTCATCTATCTGTAGACACACATTCTGATCTTACTTGGTTCTGGAAAAGCTAAACACCTGAACACTCATGCAGATTGGTTGTAAGGCTGGGTTTTGTGTTCATGATTTTCTACTTATAATCTCTGCATAAATAATGCAAACTGTACACCTTTTCTGTAATTTGGAAGACCTTGAATGGGATTACTCTGTGTCCACAAGAGCTATACTTCTGAGGACACACTCACATGAGTAGTGATGACCTTACCATGTAAAGCTTTTGACCTGAACCATTTGCTTTTTCTTTTAATTTCCTTAAATTTTATCCTATGTATCATTCTTGATACACAGACTGTAGGTGGCCTTTGAGCTCAATATGCAGATCTTAAGAATTAATAAAAATGCATACTTTTCTTCATTGCACAAGTGGCTTTCTGAAAATGTTGACTCATTTTTTCAAAATAGAAAAATATATTTTTGTTGACATAATTTTAGGATACCTTATGTTTATTTTTAATTGATACTTGCTTAGGAGTGGCTACTGGTTGGAAGGTTGAAGTTTTTTCCCTAAATCTTTTTTTTTGTTTGTTTGTTTTGTTTTGTTTTTTTTTTCGAGACAGGGTTTCTCTGTATAGCCTTGGCTGTCCTGGCACTCACTCTGTAGACCAGGCTGGCCTCGAACTCAGAAATCCGCCTGCCTCTGCCTCCCAAGTGCTGGGATTAAAGGCGTCCGCCACCACCGCCCAGCTTTATCCCCAAATCTTAATGTAATTAGTTTTCTCTAAAATATCTATTGGAGTACAGCATAAATGCAACATTATTTTGCTAGATACACCACAGTACCTGATCTCAGATGATACTATAGATATTAATAACTATATTAATAGCTATAATGATGAAAGCAGCATAAAAGGACATATAAACCAATGAAATGAAATAGAGAACCACAAAAATTAACCCTCATAGCTATAGTCACTCAATTAAAAATTATCTGCCTATCTGTCTATACATCCGTCCATCTATCTGTCTATCCATTTCATGTCTGTGCCTTTGTTCGTGGATGTGCAGGTGTATTATACAGGTACTTATGCCTGTACATATACAGAAGTCTGAAGAGGGCATCTTACGTCCTCCTTTCACTTTCTGCCTGTTTCTTTGGGTCAGGGTTCTGCTCTGAGCCTGGGGCTTGCATTTTCTAGGCTATGCTAGAAGTCAGCAATCCCCTTTCTTATTTCCCCTCCCTGGAAGCTGAGGTCCTAAGAATGCAAAGGATACCTGACTTGGATATATGGTCCACACTGCCCCTCATGACTGCAGTACAGCAAGTGCTCTTAATTGCTGAGCCATTTCTTTAGCCCCAACTCAATTTTTGACAACAATGTAAACAGACATTGGAGAAAAGATAGCCTCTTCAACAACTAGTGCTAGGAAGTTTGGATAGCCACATACAGAAGAATAAAATTAGATTCATATTTCTCATCCTGTATAAAATCAATTCAAGATGGATCAAAGACTGAACATAAGATAGAAACTCTGCATTGCTAGAGGAAAACACTGGCAAACACTTTAAGATAGGGAAGAACTTTCTGAAAATGTCTCCAATAGCACAATAAATTATTCTGACAAGAGGCAAATGTGCATGCATGGAGGTATCTTCTATACTGTAAACAGTCACAAAGTGGAGAGACTGCTTATAGAATGAGAAAATAATCTTTGCCAGCTATACATCTGACACTATAAAGCGCTCCAAATGTACATCAAAACCCATATTAACCATTTAATAAATGGTCAAATTAATTGAACAGTGGAAGCTTTTTTTTTTTCAGTTTTAAGGAATTTTTTTGCAGGAAAATGGGACTGAAGATCAAGCTCAAATAGCTCAGAATCAAATGAATGTTGTGTTTCTTACATGACATGATGAAAGTAGAAGAGGACTAAGAGAGGAGGAATGAACTAAGGAGGACAGAGGGGTGAGCAAGAGAAGGTAGTGGGGCAGGAGACAAAAATATCACACTGTCACAGAGTCTAGATGTGCCTGTCTATCTGTCTATATACATGAAAGTAAAAGGGAGACAATTTCTAGGGAATAAGGGGCCAGTGAGAGGAGACAGAGGAGCAGTGGAAGTGTGAATATGAGCAAGGTATGATGATACATATGTGTGAAAATGTCATAATGAAACTCATTGTGTGGCAACTGGAATTAGTAATGAAGACAAACAGTCTTTGCAGAACAAAAAGACAGTGGTCTCAGGGCATGTCTAATGTAGTAATAACACATGCCCACTCTGAAATAGAAAGTTAAGGGATCATATTATCCGTGTGATGTAGGGCTGGTGGATATAGGGTACTACATACATGATTAAAAAGGGAAATTAGGGTGGACTTTTCTTGTATAATTATCTCTATCCAATTCTTCAAAATGCTTGTTCAATCTAAATGAGAGAAGATGGAGAACCCAGGTTAGCCCTTGGGCCAAACATCTCACCCTAAATCCAAGCCAGTTGGCCTCCAGGTTTAAAATGATGTTCTCATGAGTAAAATAACTTGAGTATATATCCTTTATGTCTTTATATTTATTTACAAATTACATGAGTGGTTAGACAACCAAAGTAAAAGATTAGAGAGTTCAGCTTTAACAAAAAATCCTTAAGTTTTCTGTTCATTCCAAACAGACTATCTTGTTATATTTTGACATTAAAGAACTGTACTCTGGAAACCACTTATCAAAACTGGGCAGTGCCGCACCAATTTTTAAGTTAGGTGAGGATTGGGGGCTTTGCCTTCATTGGCTCCAGAATACTATTAAATGGATATGCAGATCAGGATGTTGAGTGAGGGTAAGGACAGATCTAGCTCATGTATGAGGAATCTGATAAGAATGGAGACTTTATTCATTGTTGTATTTTGTGTGTCTCTAAAAGTACCTGTCACACAGACTCAATACACATTAGCTTCCAGCATAGGAGTGCAGAGATTATAGCTTAGCCTGAAGTATCAGACAGAGAACACAGGTTGATGGGTGCTATGAAAAGTTTCAGGACAATGTATGGAGACAGATTCGGTATAGGTAGGTAGAATGATCAGCCTGTAGGGATGGCTTTGGGGACCTCAGATCTTAAAGGTAAAATTGAGACGATCTTAGATGGTGAGATCTCCTGTGTGGTATGTGTTCTAGGATATGGTTAGTAGATGTCTGGTTAGTTTTTGTTGAATTAGCTTTTTTTATACTGCATATTTTGTATAGGAGCCTCTGGCCTATAGGAGTGGATCAGAGGCCTGTAAATGAATGCTGTATTTCCAGTGCTGCCCACACAAGTGCTTTGGTGACCTAAACTGCTCTGATCCTGCTCCTTCCCCAGTACTAAAATTGGTATGTCATGTGTCACCCCAGTCTTACACTGTTACAAGTAAGATTGAACTTATTTACATAGAAAGTTATTTTACGTTTCTCTACTGCTTTGGAATTACCTAAATCAGACTGACTGACTGACTGACTGACTGACTGACTGACTGACTGACTGACTGTCTGACTGACTGTCTGTGTGTCTGTCTGTCTTGTCTTTCTCTCTCTCTCTCTCTCTCTCTCTCTCTCTCTCTGTCTTTCTTTTCTTTTTCCCTCCCTCCCTTCCTCTTTCCCTCCCTCCTCCTTCCTTCCTTCCTTCCTTCCTTCCTTCCTTCCTTCCTTCCTTCTGTCTTTTAGGTGGTGGAAATTTCTAGCTAGATTCTGTTTACCTGAGCCATCTGCCTAGTTCTGTGTATTCAGAGTATTTTTGAGCTCCTGTCATGTTCTAGGTGCTAACCTCATGGAACTTCCTAACCTTGGAGTGACAATTTAAAATTGCTTTTTGGCATTATCTCTCAGAGAAGCTGTGCCATTAGCTTTCTCTCTGGTAGAAACTAGCCACATGAATGCAGTCCTTTGCCTCTGATCAAGACAGGTACATGTTTATTTAAAGCAGTTTCACATCTGCACACGAAATAAGCCAGTGTCCTAATTTGCTTTTCTAATGCCTTGTGGCAAGTGTAGGAAGTTCCCTATTTATTGTCTTACAAAGGTACGCTAGTCTGCTGAAGCTATCCACAACTGAATGCAAGTTTAATTTCTTCTCAGAGATCCTCTTGCAACTTGTGTATGATCTCCAAGTAGTAGTTCTTATCTTATTAGTCATTGAGTTATCAGATCTTTATTTCTTTATTGCTAGGCTGTAACCCTGATTAATACTGCACGGTGACAAAATCTTACACTTGGTGTAACTTAGAGACTGTATTGTGATTTAATTTACTGATCTTACTTGCACTTAAGAACATTCTGTGAGGTAACTAGTAGGACATTATTCCCATTTCACAGACAAAGACACAACACATGCTTAAAATTAGTGGCCGGACCCAGGAGACTGAGTTTGTATTGGCTCCTCCAGAGCAAGATTTACATATTCTAGCCATTCTTCTAGTGAGCTGCCCGGGTATACCACAGAGGTTTTTTAGCTAAAATCTTTCCCCCTAATTTTCAGCTTGTTTAGATTGCTGTCACCTAGAACAGCAGTGGTTTAAGAACATGTGCTTTAGCTGTTTATATCATAAGGTCTGTAAAATATTAATGAAATGAATACTAAACTTCTGATTTGCTTAGGTGTTTAAGGTAATGTGAATAGTTTGTCTACTGACAACAGTTTTTAGAGCATAAGATGGAAAATAAAAGGACTGTATACTGACAATGAGCTTTGAGTATGTATATGTTTGGATCACCTCCTCTCCCTCCCCTCCCTCCCTCCTTCCCTCCCCCTTTCCTTCCTTCCTTTCCTTCATTTCATTTCCTTTATTCCCTTCTTCTGTCCTTTCCTCCCTCCCTCCCCTCCCTCCTTTCCTCCCTCCCTCCCTCCCTCCCCTCCCTCCTTCCCTCCCTTTCTCTCTCTCT
>JANHMN010000011.1:34041984-34084922 GCA_030674055.1 Rhabdomys pumilio | reverse complement strand
TCTCTCTCTCTCTCTCTCTCTCTCTCTCTCTCTCTCTCTCTCTTTCCTTCCATTCATTCATTGATTCTATTGTTTTGAAGATATGCTCTCAGGTATCCCAGGCTGGTCTTAGACTTAGTTACTACGCAGCCAGGGATGATCTTGCACTTCTGATCCTCTTCCTTTTGTCTTCCCAGTGCTGGGTGGGGTTGCTAGTGTGCCTCATTGTTCCTAGTTGATTAGAGCTCAAACCCAAGGCTTCCTGCTACTGGACAAGTACTCTGCCAGTTGAGCTATATCTCTAGCCCCATTTCAACATTTCTGCAATTGTTACGTAGTATAATGTCTTTGGACATGCTGTAATGCTAATGGAAGAAATTCTGTCGAGAACGTGCAGTTTGGCAAAGGTAGAGCAGCATACTGTTTATTTTACATAGTATATAATGATAGAAGTGTTAGAACCCACGAACTTTTAAACAAAATTATTTAAAGTGGCCAAGGAAAAGAGAAGCCTTAGCTAGTGAGGTAGAGTTTCTCTCCAGACTCAGTGGCTCCACTGTTTTTTATACCTACCCCTGTGATGTCGGAATCACGGTTCTCAACCTCAGATGCAGGAGCTGAGCCTCAGGCTCTCCAGCTTGCTCATGTTCTTCTGATGAATGGACTTGGCATTCCATCCCAGTTCATCCTCACTTCTTCCCTCTATCTGTCTCTAGTACATTCTTCATGGCATTTGCACCGTTCACTGGACCTGTGTGGACTCCCACTGAATTGTAATGTCTTGGTTTTAAAAGCATCACTTTCCAGCCCGGGATAAAATGGCCTCTTCTTTATTTGTGTTCATGCATTGCCAAGCAAATTGCTGTGTGTAATTGTTCCTGAGTAACTTGTTTCTAGAGTCATTTTAAGAATAAGGTAAACTTGTGAATTACAAAGTTAATATTCTATAGGGATGGAATATCTGTGATGAAATATATAAAGATGAAATAACTTTAGATTTAAGTACCATAAACCTAAAGAGACTAAATAGAATATTAACTATAAAAGATAGTGCAGATCTTGCAGTAATATATTCCATCATTTTAAATTTGAAGAAAGTCCCAGATTAAGGAAGTGTGACCCAGGCATGAGAGGCATGAGAGGCAGAGCTGGGTCTGAGAATAAAACTGCTTGGTTTGGTGGTTTTCTATGGAAATCTGTTTAGCTTCAAAATAATGTAAAAGCATTAGTTGGCTGGTGCCACTATGCTCACTGCAGTATTATGTGTCTTTTTGTTTCTAGTGAGAATGAAGCTATATGGACACTCTGCGGTCTCTCACTTTATCTGTTACCCTACAGTCAGTCACCTTATATGTATGTCTGTTATTGAACTTTCTGTATTATCTTTCAATGCTCAAGTTCTCATTAACTTTCTGACATGACCTGATTTTGGTGGCTAACAGACAATAAAATGAAACATTGCTTCAGTGTCCAGAGTAAGAATTTACCAACATTGTTAAATGGCATGCTGGCTTATCAAATGCCCTGGATTTATTTCAGTCTGATCTTGGGAGAAGCCATCTCAGCCTCATAGCAGCTCTTCCAGATCTTACATAGAACAGCCTTTAGAACTTACTGTGGGGCTGTTAGATTTCCTGTGTCCATGAAAGTATAAACTGCTCAAAGTTGACCGTGGTGGGGAGAAGAAGTTTTAGAAACGATAGCAGAGTTAGTTTTCAGTGATTGGCTGACTCATACACTGTGGTGCTTGATAATGGCCGTATTAAGAAACTTCTGTGGTGACACAGTGCCCACCTATGTTGTCATGGACTGAATCCACTCAGATGCACATAAACAAAGCAATAAATTAAGATCCAAGGCCGTATTTCAAGCTTACTTTTAAAATAACTGTCTTTTCTCAGAGAATAACTTCTAATTTACAGTGCAGGGGGAAAGTCTGTTGCGCCTCATCAGAGTTCTGCTTGGGAATTTGGGAAGTGGGCATTATTCAGCCCCAAACTTCCAAAGGATAAGAACCAGGTAGTCCAGACAGGCACCCTGTTCTATTTTTTGGTGTAATTTTAGGGGAAAAAAGGCCTGTATCCCAATGCTGGAAAATTGTCAAAGTAGATTTTTATAGAAAAATTTTGTTGCCTTCTGGTAGGAGATCACCATAAATGAATATACAAAACTCATTGTCTCCCTGGGCACCAAAGACACCCCTTCTTGGGTTGTACCTTGTGAGACTTACAGAGATGTGTACAGAGATCCTACAGGTAGTTGTAGATCAGAAAATAATGTTTTAAACACAGACATTAAAGCATCAACTCTATAAACCGGTAGAGATAGATTTTAATTATGGCTAAGCAGAGACATTACTTCTGTGTGTGGTGCTGACAAAGGCTGTGCATTCTGCCACACACTCTTGGTTTAAACAGTTTTTTTGTGTGTTTTCAAAGTTTGGTTTCTAAAGTTTAATTAAAGAAGAAAAAAATATCTGTTCTTTATAAAGGAGTTAATCTCTATTAGATAGGTGCTGTAATAGAAAGCAAAAGAACTTTAACTATCATGTATATATGTATGCATGTATGTGTTTATACAAATATTGATAAATAAAGTGTTTTAAATTAAAAAAAAAGAACTTTAACTATCAACTTCTTTTATCCATCATTAAAAGCTAATTGTCACATACCAGAAGTGCAGCTTGATGGAACTTTTAACATACCAAAGATTGGTAACCTGTGAAGAGGAAGTCTTCTCTATGAGGATTTGAGTTAGGAGAAGGAAAGGGAAAATGAGCGTCTTATAAATCTTAAATGGCAGCTAAATGGAAATAAAAGCTTTTGATTTCTGTGGGACAAGGGTGATAACAGATTAATTCCTTATGTTTAGTTGGAAGTGGAGAGTTTTGAGTGTGGCCATCAGTTTCTCTCTATGGCAGGTGTTAGGACTGAAGACTATATACATCGTTTTAATACCCTGCATATTTGCAATAATAATGTAGCATCTACCTTCGTGCTGGTCCCTAAAATGATTAAAAAACAAACAAAACAAGGGCAATGATTACTTTCTTATTCTTTAAAGAATGGCGGATGGTGGGTTACTTACTAGGAAAACCATTGTCTATGTGGTGTGCACATGGGGGAGTTAGATTTTGTTCCCTGGTTCCAGCTCTCTCACGTTTGGATCACTAGGTAGTGATGATGTGTGAAGTGGTTAAAACCACAGTTTTCTAAGGTGTTCATTCACCTCAGTGACATGGCTGTAAAACACAGGGCTCCAAACAGATTTTGCAATAGTATCCTCTTACCAATCCTCTGTCCAAGCCTCACAGTTAGGTAGAAGGGGCAGCAAGCAACACCGATCTGTAGGAAGAAGTCAGCTTGTATAAGGCAGCTCAAGGGTGCTAATTGTTTCCAGCAGAAAAATTACACATGGAAGATCAGGGTAATGCTGGGCCCTTGGCTTTTATTTAGGTCCTATGAGCTAATGATCAGTTTTCCAACACTGTAACACTAATACCTAACCTGCCTCAGCCCTTTCTGCAGTCTCTTAAGCTCTCAGCAGATTGATAGTTGATGTTCAAATTAGTACACTGCTGTGAATCTGTTTTCATTCTAACTTAACAGTTTACAATAATATTACTTGTTTCCCAATTATTTCTGTTGATAATTTATTATTTTATTTTATCATTGTTACAAGTTTAGGAAGTTTTACTGTGATTAACTTAAGGATTATTATTATTACTTTTTGAGCCCATTGTCAGAACAGGCTAATGATTTGTTTATTTTAGCCTATGTAAAATTCATAAATTTTAGATTATGGTAGACAAGGTCACATGATTGAACAAGTCATTAGTAAGTGATTTTAGTGATGTCATTCTAGGGATGTATAATCTTATTTTATATAAGTTAATTTTTCTAAGAAATTTGTAATAGAAACGGATTTTTTCTATTTTATTTTATTTATTTATTTATTATTATTATTATTATTTTTCGAGACAGGGTTTCTCTGTGTAGTCCTGGCTGTCCTGGAACTCACTCTGTAGACCAGGCTGGCCTCAAACTCAGAAATTCGCCTGCCTCTGCCTCTGCCTCTCAAGTGCTGGGATTAAAGGCGTGTGCCACCACCGCCTGGCTTTTTTTCTTTTTTAAAGACAAGGTCTCACTGTAGCACTGGCTAGTCTAGAACTCATGATGTAGATCAGAGTGGTCTAGAACTCACAGAGATCCACTTGCCTCTGCCTCTTGAGGGCTGTGATGAAAGCCATACACTACCATACTAGGCTAGAAACTGTGATTTTTTTTTTTAAGATTTATTTATTGATTTTATGTCTCTGAGTACACTGTTGCTCTCTTCAAACACACCAGAAGAGGGCACTGGATCACATTACAGATGGTTGTGAGGTTGTGAGCCCCTTTGTGGTTGCTAGGAATTGAACTCAGGACCTGTGGAAAAACAGTTTCTAAGCTCTTAACCCCTGAGGCATCTCTTCAGTCCCCAAAACTATGAATTTTTACTTTTACTTTATGGAAAAACTAGGACTTTTGAGTTAAATAACCAAACCTTATATTTGTATACAAATCTATAGTAACTATATGTTAATTTTAAAAATGCTGAATAAGGTCATGTTAATTTAAGATATATAATCATAATATTTTGGGCCTAGCAAACTGTCTTACTTTAATATAAGATATTATATTTATTGTATCTAAAAGTGATACATGGTTGTTTTTCTCCCAACTACTGCTTATTTTTAGAAAGAGCACTAGTTATATTGATTTGCTGAGTAATGTCTTACCCATCCAGTTCCTGTTATGGTCTTGTAACATAACTTCTCTGCTTACTTGACTGACTTGTGAGTAATGAGTATTTTGGGTATACTTCATAATGTTCGTGGTAAAAGATTAACCAATATGCGTATCTTTGGTTTAACAATCACAAGCTATTTAATTAGCAATTATTAAGTTGTTTTATATCATGAAATGATACGAGAAAATGATTTTTTCCTAATAATATGAAACAGCTTAAATACTGTCATCTTTTTTGAGGAGTTGTGTTGAAGTTTTTATGAATAGTTCTCTTTGAATCGTAGATGCAGGGTGATGGTACAGGCCATATTAAATATACTGCAGTAGTGTAAGGACAATTGGAAAGACTTTATGCTGACTTTTAGACAGTGTCTTTAGTAACCCAATGATCTTGGTGACTGTTGACAACATACCTGCTCAGTTAGTCTTACTGAGTGCCATCTTAGTCCTGTGTGTGACGGTCATCACACTATTCCTTACTTGACACAACATTACCACGTTGAATACCTATTATGTAAGTGAGTGTTCATGGATGGATGAAGTAGAAAGAATTTAGAGGTTTTTTTTCTGGTGACATAATTTTGAGGTCTGATTAGTTCTAGAGTTCTGTGGCATATATTCAAGTTGGTTTACTTTTTGTTTTATATATGTAAAGAAATGAATAAAATATGACATTAAATATATGTGTTCACAATTTATTTGTATACAAGGTACTCTATTAAAAGTCAAAAAATAGTAGACAGAATTCCTCTCTTTGTCTCTTCCATATTTTTGTTTGTTTTGTTTGTATTTTTTAAATCCTATTCTCTATTCTCTCACACTTTTTGAGGCAAGGTTCTGACAGGGAGAGTCCCCTACCTGGAATTACATGAGAGAGATCTTTATTTAAGCCCACATTCTGTCAGGTTCTGGACAGTTGTTTGTTTTTCTCATTTGCTTAGCTTCATTTTCAGTATTTTAGATATAGTTCTGGTCCCCGATGCACTCTCAGAAAATTAAGTCAGTCTTTTAAATATTCATCTGGGAGGTAGCATACTTTAGAAGTATGCTTATGTGATAGACAACTCATGTTTTAATGCCATGTATAACATTCTTAGCTATGAATATGTGGGTGGGTATATGTAGAAAATTGTTTTCTAGTATTATTTCATGATGTAAAACAACTTATTAATTAAATAGCTTACGATTCTGGTTCCTTCATGTGTAAACAAAGGCAATATTGATTACCTTTTGGAATCATTTTCAAAATTAAAAGATATAGCCTGTGTACAGCAATTGAATGCTTTGTATGTAGGGAGTTAGCATTTATATATTCAGTTTTTTTTTTAAATGAAAAAGACACCCCGAATCAGGAATTTTCAGTATATAGCTCTTTATATTAATTTGTCTATTAAAAGTAGAATATTTTAAATTACAGTTCTAAGCATTATGATTAAACAGTGAAATAAAAAATGAATAAACAAATTTCAAATTCAGAAAATGAGAGGTTTTTTTGGTGTGTGTGCTGAGATGGGGGATACTGATGATAGAGAATAGTTATACCTATAAAGATAAGAAAGAAGATAGCTAACACATTATTTAAATAAGAAATAAATTGAAATATTTGTTCAATAAATATTTATTGAGCTTACTGGGAGATAGGCACCACTTTAATCTCTAGGCGATATTACTATTAATAAGATGGTTGTAAATGTTAGCCATGTAGCGTGTACTTTCTAGTGGGGAAAACCAGATAAACTATGTGAGCTGTCTCTGTAAGTTGCTTATAGAGCAAGGAAAGGAAGGTGGAAGAGTGGAGGTTGCTCTTTCTACGTGACTTGTTATTCAGTAGAGGTTGCACTCTGTACAGAACTGTACAAGTCCAGAAGGGGTGCGTTCAAAGATGGTAAGCGTGGTGCTGACCTCAGGCATGCCCTGTCCTCTTGTCCTTTCTTGCACTGTGTTTACAGAGCATCTCCCCCTTGGAGGCTCTCCTCTTCAGCTGACAGGCAGTGCATAAGCTGTACCTGGTCCCAGACTTTTGGGAATCCTTTGTTATGCTTGTCAGAGGGTGCCCAGTACTTTGGATGCCCTTTTCTGTAATTGGCAGGACTAGGGGCAGGCCACACATGTTTCTTACAGCTAAAGTACTCATGTATCTCTTTAGGTTTTTTGTTTTTAATTCATGGTAGAGGTTAAGTGAGTTAGTAGTACAGCTTCAGAACTGAGAAGAACGTAAAAAGCAAGTCTGCTTTTTTGTTGTTTTTGTTTTGTTTTGCTTTTTGAGACAGTATGAAAGACTCAAGACTTTCAGTCACACCTCTCAGGCCCTGCACTGCTTAATATGCACTATTCTTTAATTTCTCGACTTAAGAAACACACGGGCTAAAAAATGTACATTAAATTTTAAATAATTTACCAGGAACCAAGTAAAAAGGAAAATAATGTTGAGCTAGTATCTTTTCATTAAATCTTAGGGGTTCTGATTTTCTGTCCACCTCTATATATTCATTTACAGACTAGTATGTTAATTCTTTCAGCATATGTTTACTGAGTATCTGGGCAATGAAAACACATAGAGAATCAGGGTACCCCATGTACTTTTATCTCTGTGCATGGAGAGTGTATACCCCAGTATGGGACAGGAAATGTCAAAATAACCTTGACCTTAATCATGTAACATGAGAAGAACCTAGCACATTTCTTTGAATATAGTATATGCTCAATGCCTGTGAATGTCTGTATTGATTTTCGAATACAGCAGTTAGTCATTCAAGAGAAATATAGACAGTATGTTGAAAATCAGATGTGGTGATCTTGTGGTGTATGACCTGATTTTAGGGATGTCTGGATGTCTGTATGGAAATTTGAAATGGGCCTCAGAGGTTGAACTGGATGTGATGATACTTCCCTAAGTATGAGACTGCCATATATATATATATATATATATATATATATATATATATATATTTTTTTTTTTTTTTTTGAGGTAAGAATGAACAGGCTGTCCGTAAATATTTGTTGAGTGAATAGATAGGGAGAAAAGACAATCCTCTTGGTCCTTTAGTGAGAGAAGATTGCAAGCAAGTGCATGCCAGAAACAAGGAAACACAGGGAAATTAAAAAACTCCAACGACAATTCTGTCAGCTAAAGGTGAGTGCAGACATATGGGGCTTCTACGTAGGATGAAGGTCAGACCTTGGAGTCATAATTGCCTGCCAAGAAGTCAAGCAGGTTCAGTTGCCTAGACTTGTGCTCCTGAAGGTAGGAGTGAACTGCAGGAGCCTCAGGTAAGGACAGTGAGCATCTAAACGGGATGTAATTAGGAACTCATTTCAGGTGGCCTTAGGGACTAGAGAGGCATGTTTGCAACTAAGTGATATTTTAAAGGCTGAGTTGGCAGCATGCTAAAACTACTGCCGTAGCTCCATGGGGTGGTTTTGAATTCCTCTTCTTGCTACAGGTGTTCTTCCTAAGAAAATGAAAGCATCAAATCATATTTACTGGATTAACTTTTCTGAGAATTTAGCACTATCTAATTCATTCTCCTAAGAGCCCCTACCAATATTATAAAAGAAAAAAAATCAAGTCAATGTTTTACGTCAGCTCTCAGGTAATTTACAGCACTTCAATTTTTATATACTGTAAATATATTTTTGTAATCTCTTCGGGGCTTTTGTGTATTCTGTACTATAAACACACACGTACATACGTAGGGATGGAGGGAGAGAAAGAGGGGAGGAGTAAGAAAGAAGAGACACAGAAATATCCACGCATTAGTTATTTATCCCTGCACCATCTAGCTTTAGTCATTTCGCTCAGTGATAATGCTGTGTTGATTTTTTATATGAAAATTCTTCATGATCATCAAGCTTATAAAGTGGTTTCTAAAAAAGCATTTCAGAGTTTTTTTTTCTTTTGAAGAAACAGAGCAGTAATGCTATTTTAGCTTTTATTTAGAACAATACATATTTGTTAGGAAGATAATTCTTTAGAGAAGCCATCTCAGCTTTTGTCTTTGTATCCAGCAGAAATGCATAAAACTGTAAGAAGAGAGACTCTGAGCCTATGATATTCACAGTTTTTTCCTTCCAGGAGGAAGGGCCGTATTAATACACTGTAAACAGATGAGGTTCTGGCGGGGCCTTCTGCCTTTCTGAAGTGAGTGACCTGTACCAGATCACTTATGTCATCACGCCTCAGCTTTCTCACCTGCAAAACAAGAGGCTCTCCTGAAATGATGGGGAACGGTTTTCTAGAAGTAATTCACTGTATCTTCTGTGAGAACAACACGGGTTAGGACCTCCCATAAATATGACAACGTGTAATATTATAATATTCAAATGACATGCCGTCCTTCAGAAGTTCCCGATTTGTTCTTTGTTTGCCCCCAATGGAGGCTGAAAGATCCATGTTTACTTTTCTAAGCAGAGTGCATGGCTCATGGAAGATGCCCCAGTACATAATTACTGGGTTTGTTTCAGTTGTGAGAGACATTAGTGTTGAGGGATTCCTCTTGGACTCATCTGATCCTCTGCTCATGTTAGAGAAGCAGTTGGAACAACTCTTGCTGTATTCAGAAGGAAACTCAAATAGATGGTCACAAAAACCATTATATTCACTGAATGAGCATTTATTGATGTCCTGCTACTAGCCCTGCAGGCATAATATTAAGTCCTGAGAAGATAAAATAAATACAAATATCTACCTCTCCCAGCTTCTGTTAGGAAAACAGGCACTAGGAACTAAGAAGAAGCATCTTCTACCCCAGTATTATGAGTAGTGAACTACACGACTGCCCTTTAGTCTAAGTATCGTCACCTCTTGTCTTTCCCCTCCCCTCCCCTCCTCTCCCCTTCCCTCCCCTCTCCTCCTTTCCCCTTCCCTCCTCTCTCCTCTCCATCTTTTTTTTTTCTTTCTTCTTTTTGAGACAGGATCTCTCTATCCAGTATCTTGGTTGTCCTGCAACTTACTATGTATGATTTTCCTTACGGAAATTCGCCTTACTCTGCTTCCAAGTGTTGGGATTAAACAGATGCACCGCCACTCCTGGTAAAGCTATTGTTAAAAGTAAAATTATGTCTTAAAAAGTTCAAATTAATAAAAAGTACTTAAAAGTACTAGTTCAGCTTTTCCTTTACCTGTTTGTTGTCTTACCACCATTGATAGGAGGCAGGGAAATCTCTAAGGACATTGGAGCCCCAACCATATAGAGATCTATAAATGAAAGCAGTCGTTTTTGCTGAGTAGCAAAGGCCTCATTTTATAGACCCAGAGGAGTTACGTTTCATTTGACTCTGTAAGGAAAATATTTTCTTTCAGACATTTTATTTTGGAGTATCAGAGTTATATCTGTTTGTTAAAATCCTTTACTTAGCTTTAGTCAGTAGTGAGAACTTGGCTTATTTGGTATTTAGAAATTCCACTAAAATGAATGATAGGCATTCTCTGCCTAGTACTGATGACAGTAATCATTACTGTTGCTGGTGATCAAGGAGTATGTACCAGGCAGTAGGAGAGGCATTTGAGACTTTACAGTTTTATGTAACTCATTCTGATCTCACCTTCACTGTATAGCCAAGGATGCTCTCAAACTCCTGATCCTTCTGTGTGTGTGTGTGTGTGTGTGTGTGTGTGTGTGTGTGTGTGTGTGTGCTTCTGTACCCAGGTTTATGTGGTGCTGAGGATGAAAACCAGGGCTTATGTATGTCAGACACTCTACCAAGTCCCTCTTCCAGCCCTATGGTAGCTTAAATAACATTATTAAACTTGGAATAACATTATGAAGTAGATACTAAGTTCCATTCTGACTGGAAAATAATATCCATGTAGTTGTTTCTGTGATTCAGGATTTGATTTCTGATTGTTCTGACCCTAAAGTCCAAGTCAGGGTCCAATTTTTCCACCCTTCCCTCTGCATCTAAGAAATGGTGGCTAAAATCCAAGCCTGTATTTTTTAATGCTTAGATCAAAGGGCAGATTGAATAAGTGAGAGTGTAAATTTGAGGCTATCATTTGAGAGGGAGGCCAGGGACTGTAAATAGAAAAGGCACATTTTAAAAGCTAAGGCAAATTTGAGAAAATTGTAGCCAAGAGGAGAATGCAAACCAGCAGTGGGATCAAATTGCCCATGTATGCAGGTGAATGGGTAGAAGAGGTAAAGGAGGCTTTGAGGTCTGTCTGATTCCCTAGCCACTGCCTTGTCGATTTGCTCCTAAACAAACAGAATGTCCGTAATGGAGTCCAAGAGTGCATGCTTTCCTTTTCGTGAAGCTGATTCTGATATGCAACAAATACTGGCAGGAAACCAGATAAGACTGCAGAGGGCCGACTGGATGGGATGGGGTTTGCTATCTAGACTGGGGTTGGGTGTGGAGGGTTTCTGCTTTTCCAAAGAGCAGAGGGTTAAGATCAAGAAGACAGGAACAGAGGGATTGTTGATTACAGATTTGAGGTTTTACTTATTCTTAATTTTTAACTTTCCTTTCCACCTAATACTTATAGAAAATAAGTGAATGAAATGGTCTGTCTTAAATGCCTGAATAAATAGACAGGTAATCTCACTTATTTTGTGAGCACGGTATTGGTTTTTAAGGGAGAAAAAAGATATGATTATTTACCTAGTTTAATTTATTAATTGTGTTTTACTTCTTTTGATTTGTCTGACATTAATTTCTAAGTAGAGTCAGTCTTTGATGTCTGTTGGTTTCATGACTTTACGTTGATTTAACCACAGATGGAGAAAATATCTGGGGAAAAATTGCATTGGTGCAAATCATGTACCAACTTTGTCTTGTCATTGTTTTGTATATGCTGAAGTGTATTGTAATTACGGGGATTGTATTATAAGCAGTACTGAGATACATATCTCAATATATTTTTGTGAGGATTTTTCAGGCTGTATGAAAATACTATAGTATTTATATAAAGAATCTGAGTGTTTGAGGGTCTTGATACCTGCAGAGGGTCCTTGAATCAGTTCCCTGCAATCCTATGGGATAGTGACACTTAATTTCTAGTTTCTGTATTTTACTGTTGTTTCAGGAAAATGATAGTATTTTAGTTTTGTTTTATGATTTTTCTTCGTGTGTGTGCATGTGTATGTGGATTCATATGGAAGCCATAGAACAACCTAGGATTTTGGCTTCAAAGACTCCATATCAACAAGAACTGCTGCTGCTGCTTCTCCTCCTCCTCCTCCTCTCCCTCTCCCCTTCCTCTTCCTCTTCTTTCTCCTCTTTCCCCTCTTCCTCCTCCTTCTCCTTCCTCTTCTTCCTCCTTATCCTTCTCCTCCTTCTCTTCCTTCCTCCTCCTCTTCTTCCTACTCTTCTTCTTCCTCCTCCTCCTCCTCCTTCTTTTTTTTAATTTTTAAGTTATTTTCGTCTTCCAATGAGGCCAGACAAGGCAGACCTCTGGTATATATGTGTCAGGGTTCTCTGACTGGCCTGTGTATGCTCCTTGTTGGTGGCTCAGTCTGTGGGAGCTTCCTGGAGTTTGCGTTAGTTGAGACTGCTGGTCTTCCTCTGTGGTTGCTCTCCCTTTCAGCTTCTTCATTCCTTCCCTAATTTAATCATAGGGGTCCCCGACTTCTGTACAATGATTGGGTGTAAGTATTTGCCTCTGTCTCAGTCAGCTGTTAGTAGGGCTGCTCAGAGGACAACTATGCCAGGGTCCTGTCTGTAAGCATATCATAGCATCAGTAACAGTGTCAGGCCTTGGTGCCCCACCATGAGATGGATCCCAAATTAGGCCAGTCATTTCTTTCAGTCTCTCCTCCATTTTTGTTCCTGTAGTTCTTATAGACAGGAACAGTTCTGGGTCAGAAATTGTGACTGTGGATTAGTAACCCTGTCCCTCCACTTGAAGCCCTGTCTATCTACTGTAGGTGGACTCTTCAAGTTCTCTTTCCCCAGTGTTGGGCATTTTGGCTACGGTTATCCCCAATGAGTCCCGAGAATCTCTCACCTTCTGGGTCTCTGGTACTTTGTAGAGGGGAACTCCCCAAGCTGCTTGTTTCCATTCATTCTCTTGGCCCTCTGGATTTCCCAGTCTATCAACTTCTTTGAGACAGGGCCTTTCATTGGCTGGGAGCTCATAATTAGGCTAGACTGACTGTCTACAGGGACCTTTCTGTCTCTTGTTAGGATTAGAAGTTTGTGTTATTATGTCCAGCATTTACACATGATTTCTGGGGCCTCAAACAGAGGTCCTCACATTTGTGAGGTAAGCACTTTACCAATGGAGCTATGGCCCCATTCCATTATGAATATAAGAAAAATTTACTTACTTGATGGTTGGGGAAGAGTTTGTATGTTATAGGGTACATATAAAAGTCATAGGACAATTTTTTTCAAATGTGTTCTCTCCTTCTATCTGTGTTTACCATGTAAATTCAGGTGACCAAGCTTTATAAAAAGCATCTTGACTGCTTTAAAAAAAATGCTCTAAGAAGCAGTTAGCTTGTCTGATGCTGGCTATGTGGGTATATCTTCTGGTTTGTGAGTACTCTAAAGTTGCAAGTGGCAATTTTCTCTGAAGCCCTGAGAGGTAAGAATAGATGGATAGATGTTAAGAGATGTATGAAATGCTGGTGACCAGAATTTGAAAATTCGATAATACATGTAAATATTATATGTCAGTTATAAACAATAAAGATGGTGTGGAACCAAGTGGCAGGAGAGTGTAAACATACCATGCTTGTCAGAAAGATGTCATAAGGCCTTGGCATCACAGCAATTACTACAGCAATGATTATAATTTTTCCTTTCCCATAGTGACTAAATCTCTCACTCATAGAGTACTTCTGGTGAGAAATAGTACGGCGAAAGTGATTGAAGATGACTGTATCTTAACATGGAAAACATGGAGATCTATGCTTTTTAGTCCTTGCTAGCACGAAGGTCTCCCTGTGACATTTATCTGCATAACCTTGCAGCTCACCTTCAGGCCAGGCTCTGAGAATTGGCCAGGTGAATTGGAATATTCCAACTCCAGCGCATTGGAATACTTTCTTTGCAGTTGCCCCTTGGCTTAAGGTTTTAGCTATACCTAACTCACGGAGGAATTTCTAGGTTGCCAAGGATGCTTTAGCAAAGGAAAGAGGGTACAGACAGCAAGATAATCTTATAGTTAGGTTTTTTGTTGAAAACCCTGTTTATTTTCCAAGAAAATATTGATCTTTATGGCCATATCACTCTATGATCATAAAAGTCTTAACAAAAAATATTCATCAAAAGGCAGAAATGGAACTCAAACTATTATCATACTTATGTTTAAGAACACAATCTTTGAGTTACCGAAACTTCAAAGAAGAGCAAAAGTCTGTAAGTCCTGAGAGAGCCCGTTCTTGTGGTAGCAGGGCTACCTCTGAGGTCTGAGGTCAACTCTGCTGTCAGCATGTGACAAAGTGATAAAGTAGCTCTTGTAGAATTGAGAGAGTAATAATTTCTCAGGGTCTTAATCTTTTCTGGACAACTACTCCCTTTCCTCCCCATGTCTTAATGTTAGGGCCGACTTGTTGCTTCCTGAGTAGGTAAGTGAGGTCCATATTTCTACAGAAATATCACCCAAGTAAATTTGTCATAGAAAAATATTGGAGTATAATTTATAAGTAGGAGATTTTGAATTTTATCTGTAATATTGTAAAGTGTTAGAATCAAGAAAGCCATGGGTTTTTTTTTATGCAAATTGTTGGTTTCTACACTTTGGGAACTTGTAGTGGCTCAGGGTCTGCATAACATCACGGCTTCATGTCCTCTGATGCTGTATCACTATTTGCCTACCAGGACTTTGCTTTGCAGTTTAGAAAACTCAACAGGTGTTTGTTCAACAGGTTTGTATGCTTATTATTGTATATGAAAATCATTCATGTTGGATGCATTATTTTAGCGTATGTATGTGATGACTGTTATTCTTTTAAACATGATGTCATTTAAATGCTGGCTTTGAGCCAGGACCCTTCTGCTTAGTGCCTGTTCAGAACCTTTTTCTGCAGGGGAGTCTTAACCATGAATGTTAGGTGTTTTGCAGCTTTATAGGTATCTGGTGCTTTTCTGGAGTTACTTTTATAATTGACAGAGCCATTGGAGCTGTTGTATGGCCCGATTCCCTAGTGGATACCATGGCTATATGATTTTTCTTAGCTGTTGCTGTTGTCTTATTTTAATTAAAGAAGTTGTATCAATTTTTATTTTATATGGATGCATATTTGGCTGCATCGTGTGGATGTAGTCCCCGTGGAGGCCAGAAGAGGGCATCAGAGCCCCTAGCACTGGAGTTAACCGAGGGTTGTGAGCCTCCTTATTCCTACTGGGAACCAAGCTAGCATCTTCTGCGAGGGTGACAAATGTTCTGAACTGCTGAGCAATTTCTCCAGCCTTTTGTTTTCATTTCTTAAGAGATGACTTTAGGAGATGTGTATTAAGTTATCTCAAATGTTAATCTTACAAGGGCTAACAACTATTTACATTTTCAGAAAAGACTGATTATACATAAAATAAACAAGGTAGATTTTGGAGAACTTTTTAAGACTGAAGCATCATTGAATGGATTCTAGCAAACCTGAAGTCATACACAGATCAATCTTTGGATATTGTAGTATTCCAATTCTTAACATTTTCTACTCAAATTCCTCAATGGTAGATGGAAATAAACTCAGAAATTTTGGTCCATTTTTGCTACCAGGAACTCAGACTTATGTTTTTATAATGTTTTCTCTAAAATGTCCATCTGAATATTATATCCTGTTCCATAATATGTGTCTCTTTCTCAAATTAGATAGAATTAGCATGGTGAAATACATGGGTTTCTAAAAAGTTTGGTTATTTTTTTCCCTAGTAAAGGTCTCTCTCTCTGTCTCTCCCTCTCTCTCCCTCTCTCTATAACTAAGACTAGCCTCAAAGTCATAACAACCCTCCTGCTTCAACTTTCCAAGTGCTGGGATTGCATGCCTGGCTGAGATGTATAGATAGTAAGCACACAGTTTGAGTGATGATGAAAGTGTATATTGGATTTTAATAGAATCCTCTGAATTGTGATAAAAACACACTTCTGCTCTATCATAGAAGTGCTGCTTGATGATTTTCCAAGGAAATTGGTGTTTTACTAATATTTCCCTGTGTGTGTGTGTGTGTGTGTGTGTGTGTGTGTGTGTGTGTCCTACCAGTCACACCAGGCTGTATTCCCAAAGGGGTAGTGATGGACAGTGGCATTATTATTCTAGATTTGAGAATAATGTAGGCTTTATCAGTTTGTAAAGTTGTGTAAAGGCAGTTGTGTAAAGTGAGTAGTTAATTTAATAGAATCTCCATTGCTAAAGTCTGATATTGACCGGTATTACTTCTTCATAAAACACAACAAAATTCCTGTTTCCCTAATTGCAAGTAGTTTGTCAAGTCCTGTAACAAATCAGGAAGAATTTTCTTTGAAGCTGATTTACTTTGTAATTAAGGTCTTTTGTATGTATTTGGGATCTACCATTCAATTCTTCTACTATCCATATTCAGAATGGTATTTGACAGTTTCTTTTCACACTGTCCTCAGAGAATTCACTGATGTCCTCTATCCAGTGCTCAGTCTTGAATTCTTTGTTGTGATCATTGCCTGCAGCAACTGGGATAGAATGCTTATACCTCTCTTTTTCCTCCACCATCTTTTAGGAAGTAGATGTTCTCTTTGGAGAGACCAAGGTTTGCTTCTTACGTATAGTACAGCGCACAATACCTGTAGCCTGATAGATTTACCTTAGTGAGAACGAAGGTGTTCTGTAGTAAGGAAGTTCAGAGTTGAGTGAGAAATGGATAGAGCCTTTGTTCAACAAGTATTGTAACGAGAGAGTTGGTTAGGGTTAACAACATCACCATCTTTATGGTGATGGGTATTCTCAAGTCTCACATCAAGATCCTGAAACAGAGAGGGGAGGGTAGAGTAACCTGTGGTTTAATAAACTCCACTAGGCGATAGTGATTGATGATAAGAGTTGAGAATGACTAGGTTAGAAATGAGGGGAACAGTGGCAGTCTAGAACTAGCCCCTGGAAAATCCTTCAGGGAGAGTGGATGCATGAGATCGTAGAGATGTCATTGAGAAAAAAGTGTTCCCTCAGTGATCTGGGGAGTGTTTCTGGGGAGCAGACATTTTCCTCAGCAGGCAGACCCTGAAGTCAAGGTCTATATCCTGGATTCTCTGGGCTGAATGCTCTTTGAGGTCCAGGAAGTCCTGTGATTTTCCCAGAGTCCCACAGTTAAGCGTGGGGTTTGAATTCTGTCAGCCTCATTCCAATTTCATCCTAAGCATTAGCTATGCTGTCTGTTATGATAAGAACTATCATAACAGTTATCAAATCTCCATCATAAACAAGAGAACGCTTAGAGAATGGATTTACATTTGATCAGGGGAAAACAGGTGGAATGACTATG
This sequence comes from Rhabdomys pumilio, assembly GCA_030674055.1. Lineage (NCBI taxonomy): Eukaryota > Metazoa > Chordata > Mammalia > Rodentia > Muridae > Rhabdomys > Rhabdomys pumilio. The sequence goes on along the minus strand of JANHMN010000011.1, from coordinate 34,067,757 downwards.
ATTTGGTTTTGCACTGAAGTGTAGGATAAGTTGTGGCTGGATGTGTAAAATCTTTGTGAAGCAGATGGAGTGGCCTGAGAACAGGCCTTCTTTCTGACATCACAAACAGCTGTACTCAGAATATGGGAAATGAACTACACTGCCTGATGTTATTTCATATTCTTATACTCAAAATATTTACATCATGTCTTTTTTAAGAAAGTGACTACACATAGCTAACCTGAAACAAATGCAATTACAACTAAATCCGAGTTCCCTGGCTTATTAGAAAAACAAAAACAAAAAGAAAAACCTTTACTCTCTCTTCCTTGTTGACTCTGCTTACTATCTCAGATAACATTTTTTGTCATTTATTTTATTTATAAATCTAAACTATAGCATAGCAAGAGCAAGCAAGCAAGATGTTTTATAAAGCTAAATCATTTAATTTCTTATTTTGTGTGTGTGTGGGAAGGGATGGGTGGAGGCAGCAGAGGTCAAGATGCTGCCTTGTAAACCTGGAAAAGAAACCTACGCTTTCTTTCACACACTCAATATTCAGTTTTTTTTTTTTTTGTTTTCCCTTCAGTGATTTAGAAATCAGTAAACAGCTTAATTTCCCCTCAATTTAATATACAAAATATAACTCCAGTATTCATTTAGGTGATGTGAGTAAACACCAACAGGAAGTTGAGACCATGATTTGGAATCTTAACTGACACTAATCTCATTATTTTCATCCTTAACAACTGTGTCATCAGCACTGGAGGCCGCTGTGATTGACCCAACAGTGACATCTACTTGGTTTGCACACTGAACCCCAGATTCTATCAGCTTCTCTAATTATTGGCCTGATATCTTCATGAGACACTTCTTGGCAGTCGGCAGCCCTGAGCCTGAACTGTGGTGCACCCTGCACCTCTGAGGCTCCACTCATAAAGACAGGGAACAACGATGCTTGAGGCCCCCAGCTTCCTCTCCTTTGGTTGGTCTTGACTCCTGTACTACTTCTTCCGAATGACTTTTTGATTTCCTTTGCCGTTGTAACTGCCATTGCTGAGGGCAGGTCCTAGTTTATCTCATTCACTGGCTGCTTTTAACCTTGACTCTTTTCTGTGTATACCTGGTTTCTCATCTTAAAATTCACCCTGCACATCTGTTTTCATATTAATTCTTCTACAGTGCAATCTATCATACCTCCAGGGATAAAAGGATATCCATGATTTGCTCTCAACCAATGCTGAACAACGTTTCTCTCAGAACTTTTCAGAAAAGTAAATAGAAACTCAGCAGAATAAACAACTGTCTTACACATATACTGACATTGGTAAAAGCAAGAGACTGAAGCATTGCTGAAATTCCCGACAGTTTGTTTTGAGAAGTTGCTTCTTGTTGGAGATATCTTTTGCATTATAGAAAATTTAACAGCATAATTAACCTCTACCAGCTGAATGCTAGTATTATCCCTCTAGTCAGCACAACTAAATAAACAGTAATATCTAGAGTACTAGATTTAGTTTCTAGTAAGGTTTCACAGAGAGCAAAAGTCACTTGTTTACTGACTAAGCTAAGTAGACCAAACCAAACATGAAAGGAAGATTGCATATTCTGTATCTTGGGTGTTATGGATTACAAAGTAAGTGAAATTTTACCATTGAGATCCTTGAAAACTGTTTGGGATAAATTGTCTTGATTATGGAATCTATTTTAAATGATGCTAAAAGTTGATGCAATCCCTTAGGGGAGCATTTTGCCAACATTCAGCAAAGGTTGAAAACTGTAGGAATCCATCTAGTTATCTACCTCAGAGAAACGCACATGTCCGTGCAAAGACTGTATTTGGCTAGTCATAGTAGAATAACTTATAATGGATATCTGGGAATAGCATCAGTGGTGAGACAAGCCAGTCATGCTGACTAATAGACCAGAATGAATGTATAGTTAGTTCTTAAAACGGGTGAGTTAGTATGGGTAGGTCTAAAGAAGCTATGGGGTAAGTTTTCATTCTAGCTTCTCTATGGTTTAGAAGACAAACAGTGCTATCTATATATTTTTACTCAAACTTCTTAGGAGGAAGGAATGAGGAAGAATGAGACAAAAGAGAGCAAAATGGAGGAACTTATTTTAATTTATTTTTCAAAATGTCTAAAATTTGTGATTGTTTAGTTTGAGTGGAAACTCCATGTATATTATCTGCTTGTTTTTTGTGGCCTTATTTTTCAAATTATTTCTCACACTTATATTACTCTTTTCAAAAATATAAACAATATTTTAAGACTTGATAGTGCGAGTTGTTCTTGACTACAGTTTTACTTTTTCCTGAGAATTCTTCTAACCATGAGTTTAGTTGTAAATGCTGAAAAAAAGTGACTGCTCTGCATTGTTTTTTATTCACGTTTCCATGTACTAAGGCATAGCTTTATGATTCATTCCTATACAGACGTGTAGATCTGGATTCTCACACATTGAAATAAACGCAGCTGTGTTTATTTCAGTGCGATTACGTTCAAATAAACACACATGCAATCCCTTATGAGCACGAACCCGTAAAACACTTGTTGATTTGGTTCTGAAATTGTGTGATCAAATAAACACACTTGCTTTAAGGGAAGTTTTGCTTTCCTTGGTGTTCATGCCTTGGCCATGTGTTTTATAAAGGGCAGATGTGGAGTGCCCTAATAGAATAATAGTCCTTTACAGTCTAAGCCATTGCTGTAGACTAGTGGACATTTAATATATTGGTAGTTGTACCTATATAGTACAAATAATCAGAAAAGTATTTTGTATTACCCATTTTATTTTAGACATTGTAACTAAGTGGGATATAATTAAAAAAAGTAACACCTAAAATATATTTGTGAATATATTTTAAAGAATTATCAAGAGTTTTTTTTAAAAAAGGGAAGATACTTTAAAGCTTGGAACCCACTTTTTGCATACCTAGACTTATAAATCTATGTTTTTAAGATTAAGGATTTTAAAATGAAGATAAAGAAAAGGTACATACCAAAGAGGGCTGCTCAGATTTATATATCTTTTGAAATGGCAATATATAATCTGAGAAGAGCTAACATCCTTCAGCCTTTTATAGGATATTTTAATCAAATGCAGGGTAATTTTCACAGGATGTATATTTGAGGTTATCTTTCCTTATAAAATGAACTGCATGTTAGAGCTAGCAATCAGTGGGTTTTTTCATCTTACAAAATATGGGGGTGGTTTCTATGTGGATTTATAAAATATTTAAGGGAGCAGACAGACTGAGGTCTGCTTGACTTTACTTTCTTGTCCTTATAAAGTTTTCTGGTTCAGGAGGATTCTGTGGGAGGAGCTTAGGAGAGGAGCTTATGTTGGGGCAGTGGTTAATTGTGAGAGGGTGTTTCATCTGAAGGTCCAAGTGTTTGTATCCTGAGGACCCCCTCATGCCTTGTCTGCTCTCGATCCATGGAACTTGCTGACCACTTCTGGGAAGTTCAGGGTGGCTTTTAGCTTCACCCCACAGGACCACACAGAAGGCCAGTTGGCTGTAGTAGAGGTAGAGACGCCTCAACAGTGTCTACATTTCTGCTAAGAATTCTGTTTTCTTGTCAGTCATTGTGAGTTTGGCTTTCTAGGAATTTTTATCAGGCATTTGAGAAGGTTAAATATTTTAAACATACCTCCCCCAAACTAAACTATTCTAGAGAAAATTAAACACTGTTTTCTTTCTTTTGACAAAGATCAATGCATTTCACAATAAAATGATTCTGTTTATATAATCTAGTATTTAATAATTTTTGAAATTATTGTAACTTCAAAATCTTTTAATTGTTTATGTTCATATAACCTGCCTCACCGACTGGAAATGAAGTTTTATGGAAACAAGAACCTTTGTTTTGTCTGCTTTTTCTTGCAATGCTTGCTGCAGAGCTGGAATGCATTAGACACTCAGTGTACTGAATGAATCCTTAAAAGTTATTCCCATTTTTGATTCTTATGCTATTTACTTACTAGTTGAGTGTATGTTTCATGAACCATTTTAATGTGTTTCCTCAGAAAGTTTCCCATGAGAAAAGCAGAGCACTGGCACTATTTCCCTTTACTTTTTTGTTTGTTTGTTTGAGATAGGCTTTCTGGGACTGAAGGTGTGCAACACCACACCAGGCTCCATTTCCTTCACTTTCACAAGCTTAGTTACTGTCATCTTCCTTTTAGCTTTTCTAGTCTGAGATGTGAAATGTAGTTTTGATTTTTACAATAACCTATGAGACTTAACACTCTGTTTATTGGACAGTTTTGTTCCCTAAAAGTATGGGCTCATATATCCTTTGCTCATCTAATATCGAATTGCTCCTTTATTCCTATAATTTTTTTTATGTAAGTGTGCATATATGTATATGTTTGTGTGTCAAAAAAGCAATTTTCAGCCCTTCTTTCACTTACTTATCAAAAGGAGATGTTTTTGAGTCAGTGTTTGGAATTTTGTGTTGTTATATCAATCTATTTTTCTATTTCTGTAGAAATATAAGATTGTCAAGTAGTTTTATAACACCTCTTGATATCTGATGGTACACTGATTCTCAATTACTCTTTTGCACTTTAAAAATTCATCCAAATGAATGCAAAATCACTTCTTGAGTATAAATATTATAATTAAAATTTATTGGGATTACATGTAAATCAATAGAATAATTAGGAGCAAGCTGTCATAAAATGACTGACTTTCTGGGAACATTGATCCCATGTATTCAGTCTTCTTCCTCACAACCTCAGGATAAGTCCCCTCCCTTCAAATCTTACACATTTCTTCTCCAGTTTATTCTAATATACTTATTAACTTTTGTTGTCATGATGAAAGGGATTTGTGTATAGCCAAATCTTTTCATTGATTATTCTATGTGATTGAAAAGAAAACCAAACATTTATCATCTGGCTACCTTGTGGACTTTTATTAGTGCTATCAGCTAGTTGGCTGAGTGTCTTTGTTTCTGACTCTGCATTTGTCCCTCATCCTTACAAAAAGTTGAATCATTATGACTGATGACATTCATGCTGGCCTATTCATCCTTTGGCTTCTTGTTTGGTTAGTACAGTCATTGGTATTTCAAGTGTGGCCCATCTTGAGTTACATATTTTTATATGTTTTGATCAATTAGTATTTATATCGATACTCTGCACAGTTTTGTTTTTAAAATATGTTCCCTGTCCTCTTTTATAATGTAAAGAAGGAAAGCTTATCCCTGGCTAAGACCTTTTAGGTGAATACAAGGTCCTGTAAATTTGATGATCTGATTATGTTTTCTTTTTTTACTCTGCTAATGTAGTGAACTCCAGTGATAAATTTTCTACTGCCAACTATCCTTACATAACTTTTATGTTTTTTGTTCTTGTTTGTTTGTTTCTTGAGGCAGAGTTTCTCTGTGTAGCCTTGGCTGCCTTGGAACTTGCTTTGTAGACCAAGCTGGCCTAGAACTCAAGACCCGCCTGCATCTGCCTCCCAAGTGCTGCAATTAAGGACCTGTGGCACTATCACCTGGCATTTTGATGTTTTTCTTAATGGTTTCAGTCTTTAAAAATTTGTTCTTAGGGATTTTAAATCTGTCTTGAAGTATGATAGGAAAATAAGTCATTTTGGCTATTTTCACTGCACTACTGAGTCTCAGTTGGGATGGTTTCCTGTAATTTCTGTATGTTATAGGAAAATTTGATTTACCTGGGAATTATTTATTTTGAATGGTTTATCATAACTTCTGCAAAACTACCCCAGCCTCATGGCATGCCTTCAGCACGTATGTCTTTGACAGCTGCTTTCAGTTTTCTTTATTGCTGCATTTTCTGCTTTCCCTTTGGTCAGCTTTAATACATTATAGTTTGTGAGCAAACTTTCTATTTCACGTAAGTTTTATTGTTTTGGAGGAAGGGTCTTAGCATTGTCTTCTGGTATGTACTTCCTGTGTACCGTTCTTCATGAATTTAATAGATTCCCTTGCCTGAGTTCTTCTTTCTTGTTCCTTCTTTCCTTCTGTTTATATTTTGAAAGAATTTATATCAAACTTATTTATTATTCTCTGAGATGACATTCGATGCATTATTGTTACCAATAAATTCCCAGGTAAATCAAGTTTTTCCATAACACACAGAAATGGGAGTCTGGGTTGGTGTCTTCCTGATTCTAGGCTTCTTATTCAAGAAATTACAACAAAAGCTAACACACATTGTGAAAGCAGTAAGGCCATTTTATTCTAAGTAAGGTGATGGTGCAGATCACATTCACGTCTTGTGAATGGCCAAGTGACAGTCTTTAAGGGCCCTGACTTTTTAAATAGAGGGTTCAGAGGAAAGAGAAGATTGCTTAATAGGAGCTGTAGTTTGGGTGGTTTCTATTTTGATTGACAGGCCTGGATAAAAGAAGCCTTTGCTTACATCTTTTTCCACAATGCATCTGATTTCAAATAATATGCATGTATAGGTATCCATAGCTATAAGAAGATAAATAGGATATTCTCCCTGAAAACTCACTTTTAGGACATACTTTTGTTTTATTGCACATGTACTAAAGCAGTTCAGGCCAGATCAGCCTTCCTACTCTCTATATCTGGATACAGGTGGAGGCCCATTTAATATGGTCCTTAAGGGGAGGGGAAACCTAATCTGTTGCTTAGAGTGCAGGTACAGCTTGGGGTTCTAAGAGGATACTAGGTATATGTTCAGAGAGGTTGTGTGTGGATGTGTTCTGAGGAGGGTCCTAGGCTGTTAAGTGCTTGTTAGAAGAGGGGTGTGTGCTTAGCCCTAAACAAGTAAAGTCCAGGTTCCTGAACTATTCCCTATGCTTGTCTGATTCAGTATTTCCTATGGGTCAGATTTTGATAGCATGCTACAAATTTTTGAAGGTAGTATGATCAGTGTTACACACTTTGAAATGTTTCAGAAATTTATAATTTGCTTCTAGAAGTATTGCTTAAAATTCCCCGTTTAATGTCTTTATGGCATTTTACAATAAATTTATTAAGTCACTATGTGAGCAAATGTGGGTTGCAACAAAACAGTAGGGATTTTTAAAATACTTTTTGTACTGGGGTCTGTCCAATTTCTATGTGACACATCTTTGTTTTGTTTTTGTATTGAAAACCATTTCTATTCCATTTACTTATTTGTGTGTGTATGTGTGTGCATGTGTATGTGTATGTGGAGGTCAAAGGACAACTTGTTGGAGTTGATTCTTCTCTGTGAATTCTGGGCATTGAATTCAGGTGGCCAGATTTGGTGAGACATTCCTTTAATTGCTAAGTCATATTCCCAGCCTCTTTATTTGGTGTTTTTTGAGACAAGGTCTCAAGTAGCATAGGGCTAATCTTGAACCCACTATGGAGCCAAGGTGGCCTTGAACTCTGTCTCCTACTTTCTAAGTGCTAGGGTTATAGACAGGCACTGCCACACCTAGCTACAAATGCAGTCCTTTTTACAGGGATTCGAAGTGCTATATATCTTTATGTTACTATCATGTCTACTATATGGTTTAACTTGAATATTATCTGCATCCTTTGTAACACTGATGGCCCTTCTTTTCATTTACTTCTGGTCAGAAGTAAGGTACAAGTACCTCAGGTTGCTGTGCACTATGCCTTTGTTTTCCTTTTTATATATTTCAGAGCTATATTGCTAAATGTATAGGAATCAGTGGCTGTTACTCATGGAAGAGCCCTCCTTTTGACTGTGTAGATTTCACCTGATGGCTTTCTACTTGGTTCCCTTTGTTTCTCTTGTCCGTGTTCTACTTGCTTTCTCTTTCCATTTGTCTGTCTTACAGTTTCACATTCCTGAAAGTCAACTTTGTGTGCTGACTTAGTTTGCATTTGCTTTATGGCTCTAGACACAGCTGTTTTTCACAGTTGCTATTTTGTGATTTCATTTATTTATTTATTTATTTTTAATTGTTTATTTATTTATGTTTGAGTTCTCTGCATGTATGACATAAGATCCCATTATAGATGGCTGTGAGACACCATGTGATTGCTGGGAGTTGATCCCAGGACCTCCGGAAGAGCAGCCAGTGTGGTTTTTATTTTTAACATTCATATTAAAACTTTTTTTTGTAACATTGTGTGAAGTTATACGTGTCTGTAGTTTCTGAAATGAGAGAAACTTGGAGGTGACATTATTTTCCTGTTTTGTCTCCTGAACATTTTAGGTTGATAAGCATAGAAAAGATCACACATAACAAGTCTGGATTCTTCTTCTTTTCTCCCTTCCCTCTCTTTACCCTGTCTTTACTGAGAAACTTTAAGATGATCTGTTCATGTTACTATAATGTTCCCTTTGATACCTCTTAGGTGACTTTGTTCTAAGTTGTTTCTCAGTATTTTGTTGCTGTTTTTATGTGAATAGTTTTTTTTTTTTTTTTTTTTTTGGTTTTTCGAGACAAGGTTTTTCTGTGTAGCCCTGGCTGTCCTGAACTCACTCAGTAGACCAGGCTGGCCTCGAACTCAGAACTCAGAAATCCGCCTGCCTCTGCCTCCCAAGTGCTGGGATTAAAGGCATGCGCCACCACCGCCCGGCTAACTGTGTTGTTTTCTGATAATGTCTCTCAAACCTCTGTTGGCTTTGGAATTGCTAACAGGTAGATGGAAATAGATGCAATTCCTCTACTTCAGCTTTTTTTCTTTTTATCTTTATTCTTTATTTTTAACACAGTTATTTATCATTAATTATATCTATATGTGCAAGTGGGAGTTGAACTCAGGACCTCTGGAAGAATAATCAGTGTTCTTAAATGCTAAGCCATTTCTCCAGCCCACTGTGTAATAAAGAATACAGGTAAAAAGCATGCATATTGAAGGGCTGGCTAGTTGTTTAGCCATTTGGATTGAACTCAGGCTGTTAGGCTTGGTGGCAAGTGCCTTTACCTGATGAGCTATATTGCTGACCCCTTTAAACTTTGAATTTTCTTTGTTGTTTATATGTGTCATTTTCTTTCTTTCTTTCTTTCTTTCTTTCTTTCTTTCTTTCTTTCTTTCTTTCTTTCTTTGTTATTCGTAAATGTGCTTTGTATAAGATAGGCATGCATGCCATAGTGTGGAGGTCAGAGAACAATTTTGTAGAATCAGTTCTCTCCTTCTACTTTTAGTAGGGTTCAGGGAATAGACCTCAGCTCTAAGCTATACTAAATACCCCATTCTTTTCTTTTGAATTCTGGAGAAATCCCTGAGGTCACTGTGACTCACCAGTTTATTCTTCTGTGTTGTCCTGTTCTATCCAGTCTATTTAGTTCAATAAATACTTTTTTTTCATTCTCAAACTTTTTAAGATCTTCTTTATAGGGCTGATCCTTTATATTAAAAATCCTTCAGGGGCTTTTGAAATACATGTAGATATGCCTCTGCTCAAAGCAATAAGCAAATAGGCTCCAGCAGTCACATACAGTGGCCATTTAACAGTGTTATAGCTACTTACACGATTATCTGTTTGACCTTTGATGGTCTATCAAAGTTATCCTAAAAATGCTACTTTTCTGTACTCTAAGGATAAATTCTCTAATAACAATATTAGGCAGCTTATTAGACACCATGTACCAGAAATTGTGTCAGACTAATTTTCTCATGTTATCTCCTAAGATGCCAGTTTTCCTTACAAAGTTCCTAAGGGTATGTCCATAGCAGTTTCTTTGTGTCTTATTCCTTTAAAGTCAACTGGTTACTCTTGTGGAAATTTACTGAGAAGCAAATCCTTGGTCTCTGGGTTGTGCTCTGGCCTCCCAAGTTTAAGAAGTTGTCAGTGTTGTCAAGAAAGGTGCTTGACCCACCTTTCTGGTCCTAATTTAGAGGCATTTGCTTTGTAAAGTCTGTTTTTCCTGTTCAGTCTGTGGATATGTGGGATGTGTGTATGCACGAGTGTGCATCCTTTAACCCACTGGATGGAGTTCATTAGTTCATCTGTGTAGCTCTTCCTGCTTGTTATAACAGTGCAGGGTATTAACCTTTTCTGAACTGACAAGTGTGCTTATTTTATCAAGAAATTGTTTTGTATATGGGAAATTACAACCCAGAAGTATATCAGCTTCATTATGGTCCTTAGAATGTGCAGGTATTCCTGAACAACCATATCTGACTGACCGGGAACCTTTCCAAATTCAATATTCAGTTAATTCCTTCTTTGGTCCTCAAAAATCCATAGTGAATTTGTTACACATATCGTTTAAAATAGACCAAAAATTCGTTTGTTTATTTGTTGGTTAGTATCTTATTTGTAGAGTGTTGGCACTTATTAAACCACCCTTTAGAGGAAGCAGTTCCTGGAATGGATAGGAGACTTCTCATATATCACAGTAATTGCATATTAGTTAGCCTTTATAGATAAATGCTTTATAATTACAAGTAAACTCTCAATATGTTGCTTCCTTTATTTGAAACCTTCTGATCATTACTGTGTTTACACATTCTCTTTTAAAAGGTTAAAATTAACATGTGCTATAATCATTTCAATGTTTAATATACAACCATATAAACAAGTTGATTTTAAAAGTAGCATTTAAATTATCAGCCATTCAAATAAAAAATTATGTCTATTGAAGTATGCCTAGGGAAGGTAATTTTTTTCTTTACACTGATTTACCTCTCTTGTTACATTAAAATATTCATTTTAAAGAACGTAAAACAGCCAGAAAAGTTTCACTAGATGATATTAAGTGAGCCACCTTTTTGTTAGCTTTGTCCTCAGAAGCACTCTGTATCTTTAGCTCACTATCACTGTACCAATACACTTGCTTTCTTGTCTATTTAAAAATTTTAGCAAGCTTGAAATTAATGTTTTCAATATTATCCCAACTTAAACAGATTAGCCAAGTGAAAACAATGATATTATATTCCATCTTATATCCTTGTGAGAATGAGGTCGTATTCACAGTAATTAACTTGCATCAATGCAGCTGTTTCTCAGTGTTTCAAAATTATGATCCTTTAATATGCACTTACATTAATTTAAACAATACCACAAAAGAAGCAGATAATTATTTTTAGCAGGATTAAGTATTCTTGAAGACTTTGTTAAATAGTCCATTTCTATATAAAAGTACAAATAATGAAACATTACAATGTTGTAAGGGTGTTAAACATAAACAGACATGCGTCACATTTTGTTAACTTAGTTTCAACATTTTATAGGAAATAAATAGTGTGGTCATCTGGGATAATCTTAATTTAAAAATTTCAGGATCTTCATTAGTATAGTTATGTTTTTCTAGATTATATAGTTCTATGTTTTGATTTATTAATACTTATCAATTACTTAGTCCTTGTGATGAAGTAAGCAACATAAATAGCTAAGAATCTTTCAGAGTCTGTATTATTCTCCTGGAAAGTCACTGGTAAAAACTGTAAACATTTTCACTTTAGAAACAAGGAAAATGAGAAGCAGAAAAGTTAAGTAACTAATCCTGGATCTGGCACTCAATAAAGAACTCAAATTTATTACCCAGCATCCTCTCCCTCCAAAATTCACCTGATAAATTACATTTGGGTATTTGGTATTTGACTGTTTGCAATGTATCAGCTTTGGATAGATCTGTGAAAAAACATAATTGCAAGGAAATGTGTGTTATTAATGGTTGTTTAAATGGAGGTGAGGAGCAGGGGAAAGGATCAGTGTGTAAAGTGATTGCTGTGCAAACACAAGGGCCCCGCTCAGATCCCCAGTGTCCCTATAAAAAACCAGCAAGAAGGTATGCATGCCTGCTCATGCTTGCAGTAGAGATCCTGCTGTCATCTCTGGCGGCCACATGCACACCAATGCGGACACACAGGCACGTGCATACACCACACAGAAGATGTCTACGTGATTCTTTGGAAATGACTAAGGATAATGACAGCCAGCTCAGTGCTTGCTGCATATGACAGTAAACAGCAAGGAGAGTAAATAAAAGCAGTTCTTTGTTAGCATGCTTTCCAATTAGTATATGAATACGCACTGGAAAACAGCCAGCAACATTTAAAATCAAATTTTTAACATTAACACAAATTGTAGATGAAACTGAGTGCCTAAGAATACTTCTTGACTGTCTTTTTCCTTTTCCTTCAGTATTATCAAACTTATTCCTCAGAAAGTGACTCAGGGCTGTAGAGGGCACTGTGAACCGACTCAAGCGGACTCTCCTGCAGGAGGGAGGTAGACCAAGAGTGGCTGTTGTCAGAGTTTCCACTCAGATCTGAGACACACGTGTCTGGCCACTATTAGAGTTGTTTCAGACTTTAAAATGAGATAAAATGTGTGTTAGAACCAAAGATTCCTACTATAAACCCCTAAAGAAATGGCAGAACACAAAAGGCATCTGTATTCATATGAACCTTGGTGACTTAACCAAGCTTCTGTCTTGGATAAATTCGTCCCCCAAACACTATGAAATCAATAAACTTGGTAAAGTGTCTTGTAAAGGATTTTTTCTTTATCTTTTCAGTTGTATAATTACAGACAAAACAGGCTACTTCTCATTGTTCATCTTCACTTTCCCTTTCTTCATTACTCTGAAGATAGAGACTACTTATTTATATGGCAAATCATAAGCCATTCCTAAATTTAGAAATATTATAATCACCAGGTAAAGTTCATGTGACATTCTTTTGCATGTATTCCTGGACAGCTTGAACACTTGATCCTCTTTTTCCTAGGGAATGTGACTTGTTTTTAAACTGAAATTGTCTGAATATTAGTGTCCATTTCATTTAGGAAAGGCCAGCCTGGGCAGCACAGCCAGAGCAAGTCTCTTAAAAAATCAAAATAAAAATGTAAACAGAAGGTGTCAATCAAACATGTATCTCTGATGATGTGCTTACAGTGTAATACTGGTCACTGTACTAATTTTATTGGGTAATACTATCTAATTTAAATAATTTGAGTAGTCATGTAATCCTTGAGTAACATGTTATCTCAAAAGTTTAGTAAATAGTTGCTTAGCAAGGCTTTAAAATGAAATGTTGACAAATGAAGCATCAATTCAAGGTGGGAAGGCTGATGCTAAGACTTCCTTGTAAGTTTGACAATTTAAAGTGTGATGAGGAATAAAAATCTTATGGGAATCAGGAAAACAAAAGTTGAGAAAAAGAATGAAACAAACCAAATGCGTGTAATGCTATGCTAGCCACACTCCCAGTTGGCTCCCACAGCCACCTGTTAGTGTGCTGTTGCTGAAGCCTCCACACATGTCCACGGGGCAGTGCGGAAGCTGCTCATGACTGTAGGACTGTCATAGAACCCAGGCCTAGCTAGGTGGTTAGCTTGGATTTTGTGATTTTGCTCACACAAATGTTGAGTGATTTTTTTTTTAAAGTGTATTCAAGAATCAAAATACTGCCTGTATCTTTCAGAGTAATTTTCTATTAATAATAATTTATTTTATTTTAAATTATGCTTGTGTGGGGGGTAGGGTCCGGCTGGAGGTGGGCATCAGGGTATATGTAGGTGAGTGCAGGTGCCCATGGAAGCCAGAGAGAGAATTGGATCAAGTGGAGTTGGAGTTATAGGTTGTTATGAGCCTCCTCACATCGGTGCCGGGGACTGAACTCTGACCCCCACAAGAACAGTATGTGCTGTTAATCATGGAGCCATCTTTCTACCCTCTACTTCCTTCTAACTAGAGGACAGGCTGCCTGAAATTACTCAGCGGTTGTTAATTTCAGCTATGGGGTTCACTAAGTCTCTCTCCTTGGGACAATTCATAAGTTTTAGTGTTCTCTTGAAGTGGTCTAAGGTACGTGTATATATAGCTTGTTTTCTGTTGCACATATATAAAACCCTTAATTTAAAATGATTTATAGAATTATTAACAGGGAATGTTAATTGAACAAAATTAGACGCTGAGTAAATCTGTGGTGCAAATTTACTCTGTTTTTTAGTAGTTTTAAGGTATAACTCACTATTCAGAGTATTGATCGGCCAGTTGATTTATTGATCTATCTATGCAGTTACCTGTTTTATTTTGGTTTTCATTTGTTTGTTTGTTTGTTTGTTTTTTATTCGCATTAGGGTCCTAAGTCTGAGTTTACAAGACACTGACCAAACTTGTTATTTTTTTCCTAAAATTCCTTAAAGACATATCAACAGAAGATATTTATTAATTGGTTTGTTCTTATAATGCTGTTGATTAAACTCAGGTCCTTGTGCCTGCTAGGTATGTTGTCACAGAGTCATATTCCCAGCTTGAAGATATGTATTTCTACAACATCTCTGGAAAGCATATGTTTGTTTCTTGTAAGCATTATTAATTAAGCACCAGGGATGAGACCTTAAGGCCCTAGCCTGCGGTAAAGGTGAGACAGATGGACTAGTGTGGTGCTGGTTTGGGTGTGGAACACAGTGGACTCAGCTAGCTAGAGGGAAGCCTGCACTTGGTCCATATGTTTGTCTGAAAGTGTTTTGCAATGGGAAAAAAATGATGGAAAAAAAAACAAGAAGGAAGGGTTGGAAAGGAAAAATTGTTCTCTTGTCTTCCTAGAAGGCACTGCTGGCTTACTCTAGTCTTTGAGAAAATTACTCAAATTGTCTAAACATCAGTATCATCACCCGTAAAGTGGGAAAATTGTAGTGCTTGCATCATTGAGTGCTAGTGCATAGGGATAGTGTAAGGAGTACTGAGAAAAGATGTGCAAATGGCTTTGATACTTCTTGGCACACAGTATAATCTAAGTAATTGATAAGAAGATGTAGTCATTTCCATGTAGTAATGATGAATGAAAATCAGTGCATGCAGTGCATTGGAAGCAGAGAGTAGAAAGCAGGTAGGGACCTTAAAGGCTTAACAGCTGGGGGGTGAGTCGTGAGGAGGCACTGGGGAGACTGGGGCCATGCCCTCCCTTTTCCCAAGGAAGTAAGACTTTCAAAGAGTGGGTTACAAAAATCCCAAACTTCTGGGTTTTTTGTTTGTTTGGTTTTTGTTTTTATTCAGCCTGTTTGTTTTAATGAACAATGAACGTGTGCTATTTTAAACTCTTTTGGTAAAGTGTGTGTTTTTGGTTCTGTCTGAATAAGCTCGTCATCAGTACTCCTTTGTGTGGTTAGTTAGTGTGCTGTCTAAGCAGTTATGCCGCTGCTCTGGTATAAAGAATCACCCTTTAAGATAAACAGTATGGCCAGGTACCTGCACTGAGCTGGAAGAGGGAGACATGGGGGGAGTAGTCAGGAAGCATGTAGGTGGGAAGGGTTTCCTGTTTCCAGGCAACAGCAAGGCGCTACAGACGGGAGAGCAACTTGAATATAAATTCATTCAGTAGAGGGCATTTTATCACCCTGCCTTCTATTAGGGACATAGACTTGACGGTGGGAGAGAGGGTGGTGTTTAAACTTCATTTATCAGTAGTTATCTGAAGCCATTTCTCATTAGCTTTTGTGTGTTGTGCTGAAAATATGGTGGGCCAGTGACTAGGTTAGAATTCTATGGTATTTTCAAAGCGGCAGCATCTACATTTGCCTTTTTTTTTTCTTCTGGAAGCACGGGGTTTCTGTGGCTTCATTTTCCTGCCAGTCTGCTTGAGAGCCTAAGATGCTTTTGGGCCCAAAGCAGTCTCTTTCACTGTGTAACTCCATCTGCAGGTAGGAGGGGGAAGCGCAGCACACTGTCTCCGGTGGAGGTGCCACCTTACTTTGTGGAGCCAGCAGAGGTTCACAGGAGCCGAAGGGCACTCGCTGCTCTGCTTGTGCTATTTCCTTTCCTCAGGAAATGAAAGGCAGTGGTGGCAGAAGCTATTTGCAAGATGCAGCTCTCTAGTTAGAATGGTTCATTTTGAGTATTTGGAAGTAGGAGGTTATTTAAAATTTGAGACCCCCCCCTTCGATGATTTTATATCAGGTGGTGTAATCTGTGGCCCCTACGGACCCTCATTCTTTACTCCAGCCTCCTTGTTAGGGAGAGGAGAGCTCCGAGTGCTTGCAGAGTGCGTGGTCTCTTTCAGATTGCATTTCCTCTGGAGTTGTTGGTGTGAGCTGCTTTTCTCCTAAAATCTGCTTTCCATTGTTTTATCTTACTGCTTGGGATTAAGTATTTTTCAGAATCAAAGTCTGATGAGTGGTCTTGTAAAAGGTCCCAGGCAGATCATGCACAGATCATCCTTGGATTAGACATGGAGAGGAGAGCAGGTGCTCCCTACAGTTTTCTTGGAGCCCTGTGTGTTTATCACTCTGTTAGGAGCCTGTCATAGTCACTTGTCCAGTGATTTTAGGTACCTTAAAAAGACTTCCCACTTAAAGGGCGACAGAGAGCTGTGCTGCGGCTTAAGCAAACACACAAGGTCCAGGCTTTATGTAGGATGCCCTGTTGCCATGCGTGTCCAGGGATGAATCACTTCTTGAAGGGCCTAATCTGTCTCCTTATTGTCCTCTCGGGAAAGGGTCACATTATTTAAGTGTAACTTTTGAGAGCCTGGCAGCCCTTTTCAAGGAAATGTTGATGGATGCTCTGTAGTCCCTCCCATCCCAACGCACTTCTTTATGTCTCTTTCTACATAGACACTTAACCTATGTTTAGGGTGCCTCTTTTATTACCAGAAAGAAAACGCTAAACGAGTAATCCTTACTATTGATACGGTTTGTTCTTCCCCAGTTTGAGCCCTGGGTCTTTAATCAGACATGCAGTTGCCCCTCCTAGTCCCTGGCCTCATTCAGTTGTTTGTATATAAGGACAGTAAAAAAAAAAAAAACCTTATTTTTATTTTCTGTAGGCTTTTAAACTGTTTTAGGATTTAGAATTAATAGTCTCTGGAATATGTTTGTTTTTATCATTGTTTATGATAGTGGATTTCCTTATAGTGGAAATATGATAGTGGATTGCATTTGAGAAGCTTATTTCTAAACACAACAGATATTAAGAAAAAATATTTTTATGTAAACTTGGTTGCCTAAGTAGTTTTGTAGACAGTCTAGATAATTTGAATTATTTTTATTATTTTATCACTTCTATATATTTATTTCATTTATAGAAAATTATAAAAAGATTATTATACTAGTACAATGGAGGCCCATACTTATTTTATTTATCATTTATTTATTTGCCTATATTTATTTAATTTTGCTTGTTAATCATAGACTATATCCTCCGAGAAATACTTGTCATATATTTTTAGAAAAGAATAATAGGCTGGGCAGTGGTGGTGCATGGCTTTAATCCCAGCATTTGGAAAACAGAGGCAGGTGGATTTCCGAGTTAGAAGCCAGTCTGGTCTACCGAGTGAGTTCCAGGACAGCCAGGACTACACAAAGAAACCAAAAAAAAAAGAGTAACGGTGCATTATTAGTAGTACTATTATGAAAATATAGTTTAGGTCACCGTTACAGAGTACTTCTGCATTGATAGTGGTATGCATAAGATGAGCTGAAACGTTTCTGTAAGAAAAGATTCTGGGACTTAAAATTCAAAGATTGAAGCAGTAGTTATTTTTTAGGTCATTTTCCACGATTAGCAAATATTGAGCAAATTTTGAAATATTTTGATAATAATAATTTGTGCAACTTTTATCTTGAAGTTTTGGCATGTGAGTATCATGTGAGGAAGCTATTAAAACATTTTTCTGCTTTTTGTAAAGTCACTTATTCTCTATTACTTAGATGACATCGATAAGACTAACAAGTTTTAAAATGTTGTTTCTTTTCTATAGAAGCATGGAAGTTGTGTGTTTAGGGTTATAAGTGTCCTATTCTGGCAGTTAAGGGACTGTCCTGGAAAATCATAGCCATTCAGTTGCCAAACAATGCTAATTTTAAGTCAGCTTCTAGGCATGAAATCCGTTCCTTATTGTGAAAGTAGTGTCTCGCCTCAAGGTTGTTGGCACATAAATAAGGCTAAGTCAATGCATTGTTGCTGGCTTATAATGCACCTGGTAGTTATAATGGGTAGTATTTAAGTTCCAGAAGTTTGTGCTTTAACAAATGTCTCATTAGTGTGACTGGTAAGAGGGTGGGTGTGATTGTTAGAGCACAACTTTGTTGTGTTCCATCTGTATGTAGATTCTAAAGATCAAACTCAGATCATCAAACTCAGGTTTGTATGGGTAAGCAGTTAATCTCATCAGCTATTTTTCATGTTATGCTTTAAAAATCTTTAACTATAAAAAGAAAAGCTTAAACCTTTTAAATAATTCATAACTTATTTTTTCTGCTTCTATAAATAGGATTTAACAAAGTCTATCAATTGTGTTCTACCTATCTATCAATCTATCCATCTATCTATCTATCTATCTATCTATCTATCTATCCATCCATCCATCCATCTATTTAACTGTACAGGTACAGTTGTTGTGGTTATGCTGAGAAATGGTGGTGCAGGTGTACTGTGCTTGCTGTGTCCCTGGAAACCGCATAATGCTATTCTACAGATCTGGGCTTTAGTAGTTTTTCCATTATCATTTGATTATTTCCAAGGTTATTAGCAGCCTAGTTGTATTATTTGCTACTAATTAAACAATGAGGAAGCTGTGAATTATTGCATTTATGATCACAATTAAAGTTAACATGAAGTTTAAGGACCTGCTTTAAATATATAGGATTTACTGCCTCTTATATTTGGTCATATAGAAGGTTTTCAATTTTTTTGTTTTTGCTTTTTGGAGTTGTTTTGTATTTCAAATAGTTTTGAGATACAGGCTTCCTCATTAACTAGGGTGTCTTAGGTTTCTTTTTTAAACGTTAAAGAGCTAGAAGGACCGTGTAGGTAAACTTTTCAACCACTTTATTGTTCAGAAAAAGCAGTAAGATAACTTGATATTTCAAAAAAATTGATTTTTCTTCTATTTTATATATGTGAATGTTTTGCTTACGTGTGTGCAAGTGCAACACATGTGTGCCTTGCTGCCCATGAAGGTCAGAAGAGGGTGTCAGATCTGCTGGAACTGGAGTGGAGGACAGTTGTGAGCCTCCATGTGGGTGTTAGGAATTAAACTGGTTCTTGTTCTCTGCAAGAAGAAGTGTTCTTAACTTCTGAGCCATCTCTCTAGCACCAAAATGAGACTTTAGAGTAATTAGTGATTCAGTTATCATTTAAAGTGCTAAGTTAGCTTTATGAGAAATATATTCTAAGTATATGTATTTTAAGTTTTCAGGGGATGGCTTCATGGTAGAGCACTTGCCAGCACAGGTAGTCTCTGAATCAGTTGATGGGGAGGTTGGAATATTTATCTGCTAATATTTAGTCTTCAGTTTTTATTTTTGGACTAATTTTTATAGGGCTACTTTATTTAAAAACAAAGAGCCAAACATGTTATTATTCAAAATAAATTGTACTTTAAGTTGCACACAGCTGAACACAGCTGTACACAGCATCCTTTTTTGATGTAAGTCCTTCCTCTCTTTTATTAATCATAGATTCTTTTCTCATATAATATTATTTGAATTAGTTCCCCTTCCTCTACACTGTTCCTCCCCACTTCCTTTCCTATTAAGATCTATTCCCTTTCTGTCCCTTAGAACAGACTTCTAATAGATAACAACAAAACATAACAAAAAATAAGATAAAATTTAAATCATCATAAGGAAGTTATGATGATACAAGCCAAGGCAACCATAAGAGAAGGTAGAAGAATCAGGGACAGACTAGTTTACACAGTCAGTAGTCCCATAAAAGTACTAACTAAACGCTATAGTGTACGTGCAGAGGCTTTGTAACCTACATAGTGTTTTCTGTGTTACCAGTTCTTCTGAACTTGATTCAGGTAATTTAGAGTTAATTTGTTTTTAACATTGAAATCAAAATTATTGAAGCAATACTATTTTTTCTTCTCCAAAGATATTCTGATAAGATTATGTCTAAACCTGTGTTCTTGAAGCCAGGGACCATAACAACTAGCCTATCTTCTAGACAGGGCATTCTGTATTCAATTGTTACTAATTGCTATTTTCTTTTTGAGACAGGGTCTTGAACTCAGTATGTAGACATTTAAATTGGCCTTCAATTCCCAGAGATCCATCTGTCTCTACCTCCTTTTTGTGCCACCATACCTGGCCTTGGTTCTTAATAATTTTAATGAAAATTTCCATAAATGCTCATAAAGAAAGTAATAGAGCAGTAAGAAGGTTATGGATTCTGAGTATGTTCAGGAGATTGCAGATTCTATTTTCAAGGCTGAGTAAGTTTGTTTTTGAGGCCTGTGGTAACTACTTCATATGCAAGGAGTGATAGATTTGTATTTTCATACTTTAGAGAGTTTTGTCATCCTTAAAAATAGAAATTGAATTACTTTTGATAAGCTTTTAAGAATTGGTATGTATTAGGGGGCTGGAGTGAGAGGTCCATGGTTAAGAGAACCTGCTCTTCTGGAGGACCTGAGTTCAGTTCTGGTACCCACATCTGGCATCTCACAGCTGCCTGTAATTTCAGCTGCAGGGTATCTTATGCCCTCCTGTGGCCATTGTGGGAACTGCTCTCAAGTGTCATACACAGCCATACATAGTTTTAAAAAACTGCCAAAGCATTTAGTTACATATTGGAAAGATTTGGATTTTCTTATAATTTTAGATAATCTACACTAGAAATTGCTTTTCTCACAATTCTTAAAGTCTGAGGTTTTTATCTTGCTGAATTCTGTTTTGGTTGCTGTCCCAAATCAGAACTTGTCTCCATAGATACAGAGGTCAGTAGCAGGATGACTTTGCCAATGGGTACTTGAGTGAGAAAATAGGGGAATTATGTCTTCACTTCAGATGAGACCACTGTTTCTAGTCTAGAGCCATACAGAAGCCCAAGGCTCTTGCTGATAACAGTCTAACTGGGGAAAGCAAAATTTACAGATGAAAGCTTTAATCACAGTTTGAGACTTGCTTCCCCTCCTCTCTCTTTCTTTTTTCTGTCTGTCCTCCCTCTCTCCCTATCCCCCTTTCCTCCCTTCTTCCACTCCTCCCTCCTTCCTTCCCTCCCTCCCTCCTACCCTCCTTCCCTCTCTCCATCATTATACTTTCCCTACTTAATTAATAACTAAAATGTATCTATTATATGCAGGCTTGGGACTTGGAATCCCTACTTTCTGTGATTCACAGCTTTACAAAATAAATTTGCAGAAAGCCAGCCAACAGAACAGAAATTACCTTGTTTTCACAATGCACGTCACTGACAGGAATTATCTTTGCATTTTTCACTCGTTTATCTTTTTCTTCCAATGAAGTCAGAAGCACTGTCTGCTTTGTCCTCTTTTCTAAGTGACTAGGAGTGTAATTGTTACACAGTAGGGTTAAATAACGAACTGTGGCAGAATTAGAATGAATGAATGATGGTTGATTGTTCTTATGAGTCTTGGGGTGTGGGCAGGGGTGGGGGCTGTGAGCCAGATCTCTAGAGTTTGAGGCTGGGGAGGTAGAGGGAAGTAAGAACACAATGAACATTTGGGCTGGTGGTTGTGTATAGGCTTGTTCGCAAGGGAAGGGAAAGGTCCTGAAGGATCAGGGTGGGAGTTAGTGCAAGATCAGTCAGAAAGCCTGGGTGATAGCCTGGAAGAGAAGGAGTAATGTGTGGGGTTATTCAGAGAAGCAATATAAAATTAGGTATTTGAGGTTCAAAATCCCAGTTTGCCCCTTATAAGCTAAGTAACTTTGTTAAATAAAGTGTAGTTTCTCTCTCCCATTCCCAGTTCTCTCCCCCCATCTTGGTGCTCTTCCTCTATCACAAACACTATTTAATAGAGCTGTATGTAGCCATCACCTCAAGGTACTTTACTGAACACCACAATGAATGGAGAACAGTGCTGTATGCCTTTGGCTCATACAGATTATGACATGAATACATTAACTCAGCACTACACATCATGTGACACAAACATTTGTGGCATTTATTTTGTATGTTTTGATAATTTCATGATGTGTGTAATGTGGTAGTTAAATTTTTTTTTGATCACTACTGTTTTATGGTATAGTAGCCTCAAACTATCTGTGACTAAGGAGCACATAACATAGGGTTATTAGAGCAAACCAAAATTTATTTTAATTAATCATTCCCTTCATTTACATCTCAAATGATACCCCACTTCCTGGTTATCCCTCCACAAACTCAATTCTCTTTTAAAATATATATGTCTTTTGTTCAGTCATGATTACTTTAATTAATTTTTTAATAATATAAAAAATCATAGTTATTTTTCTAAAGCTAGCATAAAATTTTAAAAGGATAGGGTAACAACTAAACACACCATGATAAAGACAGAATTCCGGCTATGTGCTAGGATTTGGGCTTAGCAGGATAAATTAAAACACCAAGGGTCAAAATTGTCAGTAGTGATGTGACTGTGGGCCATAGTTATTTTAACAAGAAATTACGTATCTACCAGTAAACACTTATGAGTATAAAATCCCAAGTTCAGGAAATTATGTACAATTACTGATACTATAAAATCTCAAGTAAGATAAAAAATAGTCAATTAGGGATAATATATTTCACCTGCGCCACCATCTAGAGTCTTATAAAACAACCGAGAAAACAGTTACTTGCTAAAAGAAATAATTAGAGAACAATTGAAGTCAATGGAGTTAAATCCTAATTCTGAATTTTCTTTGAGTTTTCTGCTTCTGGATCCAGTGGTTTTTCTTTTGCTTCCTGATTGCCTTATTGATTCCCTTTTCTTTCAGCCAATTATTTGAAAGTAAAAACATACTGGAGTGGCAGGATAGGAGCTAACCTGTTTTTCTTACAGAGGACCTTCGTTCAGTTCCCAGCACTCCTGAGGTGACTCACAACCACTCTGACTTAAGATTGGGGGGATCCAAATCCCTTTTTTGAACATTGTGGGGTTCATGTAGTGCATATGTGTACATGTAGCAAAAACACTTGTGCACATAAATAAAATAAATAAATTTTAAAAAGAAAAATGCAACACACACGACAGCACACAACTCAGGTTTCCCAGCTGCGTCCAGTTTAAGAGTGCTGGTTTAAATAAATGTTCAGCGGGTTTCCTGTGGCACGCAAAGCATAGAGGAACCTAGGACTTGATGTGGTTTTTGAGTATCGACACCTATTAGTGCAATTTCAAGGTTTCAGACATGGGGGCTAAGGATATAGCACAAGGTGTTGATCCCAATACTGAGAGAGAGGGGGGGAGGGGGAGGGAGAGGGAGAGGAAGAGGGAAAGGGAGAGGGAGAGGGAGAGAGAGGAGAAACTCAGAAGTGTCAGAAGTGAAATTTAATTTGCTGCTCTGGAAATGCATCAGAGAGAACGATTGTCCTTTTGTTCAGTTACAGAAATATGTCAGAATTTCTGAACCTGTTTTGAGAATTTTGCCTTTTCTAATTACAGTTAAGGGACACAGGTGTATTTAGAGAAAGAACAGAACTTAGGGAAAGGAATTTGTGTGAAAGTGTGATTTTCACAGTCGACTAGCAATTTTGGTTTATATGCTATGAATTTTGGCTAGTTCCTTTATACCTTTATTTTATTGCTTTTTAAAAATCTCATTTTTGGGGTTCATCTATCCTGGTTTAATCCTATTCTCTTCCCCCGCGCCCCTAGAATAGATGCCTTCACATGTATAATGAGAGTGAGCCTTTGTTAACATTTGTAAAAGCATTTTCACAAGAAACTGTTCCATGGGCTTTGTCAATAGGTTAGACCTACTTAAATATGAAGATTTTAAAAATTAAATAATTAGTATAATACTGAGATGCCTTATAGCGTGGCTAAATGAGAATTTTTAATGTGCATTTATTTACGTGTGCCCATCTGACTTCCACTTTGAGTTTTTTCCTGTCTTGCTGAAGTTTAAACCCTGCTCAGAGGCCTCGCCTCCCTCCATAGAGATCTTCCATTTCGTAGCCTTTCTGTCTCATATCTTGAAGCTTACTGACTCATCATTTGTTTCATCACCAAAAGCTGTGTCACGGGCCTGTGCTCAATATGTAGATTAGGGCAGATCACAGTGAGTAAACTGTTTTTTAGTGTTGGGGGCAGGGATGCCACTCTGTAGTGGCAGCACAGCCTGCCTGGTCCAGTATCTCCGGAAACTTAGCTGCTGACCTTTCATGACCTTATTTCCCCAACACAACTCAAAATAAATACCGCCTGCTTCCAGGCATTGCCCACTCTCAGGAATCAGCCAGTTTCCCAAAGGTTAATGACATCTCTGATGGACCACCCATCCAGTTTTAAAGAGGAAATTACATACTGAGTACAGAACCACATCAATACTTTTCTCACTGGTGCTTTATCTAAAGAAAGACTTCAGATTTATATTTTACTATGATATCCATCTAAAGAAAAAAATTAGAACAGTTCTTGAAAACTCCCTTATTTTTCATAGGATGGGAAAGAAAGTCACAGGATGATGATGATGATGATGATGATGATGATATCAAACCACATTTAAAGAATTCAAGAGAACAGTATGAGTCCATTAAAAGAATATACATTGAAAAATGTTACTCACACAGTTAATTAAATGTAGTTGATGAGAAGGAAGAATCATTTTAGAAATTTGCACACTTTCCTGCTCCCTGCATAGTGTTGACACATATTTTGATGACTTTCAGACATGATAAAAGCACCCGATTTGGAGTAAGAAGACCTACTTACAGTTTTAACTTACAGTTTAAATGTTGATTCATCTTTGTGGCTCTTTCTTGTTTATTTATTTGTAAAGCAAGAGTAATAGTGACCTTGGTGGTTTTCTCTGAAGTGAATGTATCTGTAAGATATGTTTGCTAAATTTCTTTTGGTAAATGTTTGGATATTGTGGCTGAGTTTTATGTGTTGCTATAACAAGAAGGCTTTGCTAAAAGACTTCGGTTGTGACTAAACTTTGCAGAAATAAAAGATGTGGAAAGAAGTATTTTACTTGGGAAAATTATCAGATTAAAAACAACACACAGGCAAACAAGAAGATTGCTCGTCTTGGGAGGTATGAGGTCCTTCGAACTTGATCTTCAGAACCCATGCACATGGTGCCACTCACAAAGCTTGGATAGGTAGAGATAAGCAGGCCTTCAGGGTTTCCTGCTCATCCAGCCTATCCTGCTTGGGAGTTCAAGCCAATGACAGACTAAATTTCATAAAACAGGGTGGGCATTCTGAGGAACATCTTAGGTTGTTCTCTGGCCTCCAAAGAAATGTACTCATACACATGCACACAGACATGTAATACCTGTACACATACAAAGTATGTACAAATAAATACAAATAAATAAATGTACTCTGAGTTGGGACAGTGTTATTCTATCATATGTAATTTATTGATTTTGTAGAAAATATAAAAATAAACTTAATGCTGGTACCAGCTTACAAGCAAGAAAAGGTCATGTCCTGTAGTAGCATCTAATAATAAAAAGAATGTCTTTTTATTTGAGGCACAATAACAAAAGTGAAAGGGAACTGTGTGTGGGGTGATGGGATTTGTAACTTGAATTAGTGCAAGTTAGTCTTCAATAATTTCGACACCAAAAATGTCACGTGAAAAAGTTTTACTTTATGAATGTAATTTAGTTTATTATTAGATGTACCTATAGCTTATATTGAGAATTAATTAATCCATCAGTTTAATATGACGTGTGTATTTGTTAAATCTGAAAGACTCTGAGGCCAAAAATGTAATTGATTACTTTTTTGTATTTAAAAAAAAAAAGTGTATTAAGATCATCATAAAGTGTCATGGCTATGGATGAGAGGTGGGGCATCTGCTTAGTCTGCCTAGGGTTCTGGGTCTAATCCCTGTGATATGAGTGAGCACATGTGTGTACAGACACACACACACACACACACACACACACACAGAGAGAGAGAGACACAGAGAGAGACACACACAGACACACACACACACAGACACACAGACACACACACACACACACACACACACACACACACACACACACACACA
>JANHMN010000011.1:34027931-34041974 GCA_030674055.1 Rhabdomys pumilio | reverse complement strand
CACACACACACACACACACACACACACACACACACACACACACACACGATAAAAGGTAGTTGATACGTTTTTATTGATCATGACTCCATGCTGTATCTTTGGTCTGAAAACTGAATACTAGACTGAACACTCAGGTAAACAAACTCTGAAATATCAAATTAAGGGGGGTGTCCCTTTTAACTTTCTAAACTACTTGCCAGTGAACAGTTAGGAATCTACTAAGCCTCATTCCTTTGTAGTGATCTAAGCTAAGACTTGGTGAGTAGTTTCAGTGGCAAAGGAAATGAAACTTTGAGTTAGAAAGTACTCTTAAAACCTTTTCAGCCATTTTGGTTCTAAATTAAGTGAGAGCCACACATGGACTAGGTACTTCCATTTTATACATGTGTGGGTCATGGGTCCTACTTGGTAGAAACCAAAACTAAGTCACAGATGCAATTGTCAGTGTTTTAACTGATTATGTGCATGCATAGACTTTCTAAACCCTGCAAGCAAAAGAAAATAAAAAAAGGCTATAGGTTAAATAGAAGTTATAGAGAAAAATAATGTGGATTAAAAGCCCAATCAGATATATAAGCAACACAGGAATATTTTACATGAATGTGTATAAGATTTGCCAGAGAACTATATTCTCAGTTCAGCAGTTGAGGGACATCTTGATGTCCTGATATGTGAAGATGTAAATGCTTCTTGTCATGCTTGTACCATTATCTGTGATAGTTGATAAAAATGGTCACACCCCCCCCCACAGGCTCAGATAGCAGTTATTAAGTAGGCAAGATTATCTATCATACATGTTGGCTTTGCCAGCTTTCCTTTTATTCTTTAGGCACCTTATATAATTTGATATTTAGTTCCCCTTTCTCTCCTGGCATTGAATTCTTAGTATCAAGCCTTTATTTAGTTCCTCCATTCTGCTGCATATTGTTTTCTTCTAGGGACAAGACTGGTTTTTGATTTCTCTGAAGCCATTACTCTTGTCATTCTCAGTCCAAGAATGTCTCCTTTATGGTATTGCTGGGTGCTTCTTAGACATGAGATATTCAAGGTAACTACAGAAACCTAGATGATAGAGATCAGACGATGACGATGACGGTGAGACCAAAGTGATCAGTAATGTTGTGATTATTCCAGAGCCCATGGTTTTGACTAGGAATTTCATAGTCATGTTACTTAGCATTGGTGTGACACTATGGCCTAGGTGAATAAACAATGTCTTTCTTTATTGATAAAAGAAGAATAAAAAATCATAATTATATACAAAAGAATTATGGGAGATATTAAATGAATAAAGGCATGTTACATTGTAAGATGATGATGGTGACTTAGGAAACTTACTGGTAATTGTTGTGACACACTAAGAATAGTATGTCCTTGATCCCTTGCAAGTACTGTTTATTATTGTTTGTGGGTGAGGTAATTGAAGTTTGAGAAAATTATATAACCTGCCCTCAGTTCAATTTTCTGGATTCAAATCCAGATCTGTGTAAGAACGGAATGCCTGCTCTTGACTAAAACAAGATGCCTCACAGGTGGGCAGGACTCTTGCTACCTGTCCTTGCTGCTGTTTTAGGGGAGCCAGGGCTGATACTCAAGAACTCTGCTGGCCTGCCTGCAGTTTGCAGTCAAGTTCTAGAATTCATCTTCTGATTTATAATCCTGAGCAATTCTCTTAAGTATGTAGGAGGCTTAGATTTGTAGTCAGTACCTGGAAATGTTAGTATTTTATAGAGTGTTATAATAGTAGACATATTATAATCCATGAGAATAGAGGACTTAATTTACAATACGGGTACAGAAGTCCAGTTAACTTTTAAGGACTTTGTTTTCCAGCCGATGTTACTTGAATTTGACTTGCTATTTCTTAAAACTCAAAGACTCATTTGGTGCGTCCCTTTATTTTTGAGAGCTCAGTGGCTAAGCTTGGAGCTTGGAAACCTCAAGTCCCAAAAGGAACAATAAGCAAAAACATTTAGTGAGTAGATGATTAATAAAAGTAATAAGAGTTTGTAGGAATGATTGAGATGCGAATGGATTTGATATTAAAATAAACCAGCATCATGGATTTAAAACATATTGTGCTTTCTTTCCTGAGAAACAGTTCTAGCAGAGCAGATTGAAGTGTGACTGGAACATGTATAGTTAACATTTTATACGTTGTAATGTACAACATCGTGTACATTATTCAGCCGTTGGTATCATTTGATTTGGAACCTGTATGACCTCTGGAAATAAGTGACACAAACTTGATGTGTTTTATGGATGTCACATTACTTAATCTGTTTTTACTAGGATTAAAGAAACCTATCTCACTTTTGGCTGATTTTCATACCTACAACAATTAGAATGAGGGGCGGGGATTCATGGGGGAGGCATTTAGTGATGAGGAGTGATAGGAAGAGCCTGACCAAAAGAGGAACACTCTACTGTGTAGTTTGAAATAGAATCTTCAAGTACAGTCTATAACTCACCTTGTTTTGTGAGATCATTTAAGAAGTTGTTAACTTTTTTAAGAGTGAAGTTTGTTAGAGGTCTGTTCCTGTCCCTGTCTTTTGGAGTTTGCAGTGTAAGCAGGAACTAGCAGCCGAGAACAGGAGCCAGGGATTAAGCCCCTGCTGCCTGGGGTTCCACTTTCCTCAGCCTCCTGGTAGAAATGCAGAGTTCCTCAAAAGGAGGCTCCTGGTTGGGGGACATGAATACTCAGCAGGATTGGTGCTACTGATAATTGCCTGGGAAACACCAGGGAAGGTTAAATTATAGTGATGAAAGCGAGTCTCCTATTGGAAAGATTTTCATGCAGAATAGTTTAAAGCTAGGAAACAAGAACAGTATTCAAGGGTCTAGGTTGTTGTGTTTGCTCTTGTTTTTGTTTGCCCTGTTTTTGTTCCTTTCCACGAAGTATTAGGGATTAGGAAGAAGGGACAGACCAAATGATGTTTATCATTGTCCCGGTAAAAGAGTTTGGAAGGTAGAGTCACTCTTTCAAAAATTCATGGTTAAATTTTTTGTTGGTGTCATATTTGTTTTTGTTTTATAAATTTTGGCTATCTCAGTAAGATGGGTTTATTTCCTGCTTAAATATATTTATTTTAGTCAAACACTGCAGCTTAGTTGTTTTACCATATCCATTTACTAGGTATCCCGTGATCGTTTGAAATCTTAGTTTATTCTTGTGCTTAAATTCTTTATTGTATTTTTCTCACTGGATTTTACCTTACTATTACTATGTTTTAAAGTTTATTATGGAACACTTCATTATACTTCTGTGATAAAATTTCCAATTTTATCAGACCATATGGCTCTTGTTTAAAAACCTATTAAAGTGATCATAATGATATGCATTAAATCAAGAATTTTAAAAATATTAGAAGTAAAATACTTTAATTAAGATGTATTTTTAATAGAATACATCATTAGTGGTTTTTATAATTGATGGATTTATATGTCATTCATATCATATTTATATTCTCCTCTAATGCATACAATGTGAAATTTTGTTTACATAGATAGATGTATCTTGAAGAGAAATGAGAATATTTTGGGGGAGAATTTGGGCTATATTCATGAACATAGTGTTAAAAATATCTTTAATGATTTATCAGCGGATGATTCAATTGATTGTCCTCCAGTTTTAAGTTATGAGCTGGCAAAGCTACTGAGGTTGCAGAATGAGCAGTTTAGGGCCTTTCGTGGTCCACCAGCAATACCAGTTGTCCCCTGTGTCCTGTCAGGAGGTTGGGTGGTTTTTTAGATGTGAGATGTGTGCTCTAATTGTGTAAAATGGGAAAATGTGGCTAGAGAGGAAGGTAGGAAAAGCTACCATCCTCTGTAGGAGCAACTAAAGGTTAGCAAGCTTTAGGGTTCAGAGTGGTCTGGGAGGCCTTGCAATGGCCCTGTGCCTTTCACCTCTGGAAGTCAAGTCCTGACAGGAGTTTGCATAATCCCTTTTGAAGACTGTTGTGCTGGTAACCACGTGTTATGGACAACACATTATCTATCTGTATCTCATGCCTATCATCTATGTCTATGTATACCTTACCTAAGTTTTGGTATGTCCTTTAAATTTGAACAACAGTGCTGACTGGCCCAGGTAAGTAATAGATGTTGTCTTAGAGTAGTATCATGGGTCTTATTTGCTTCCTTCCACACATCTGTGTAAAGTTGTCCTTTCTTGAGCATGTCTTCAAAATCCTAATTCTGTATACATTTCTAACATTAGGATCAACTTGAACTCTGTTCCTCCTGTATATGTCTTGTTAGTCCTGGTAAAACACTTTAAGTAGCTCAATGTAAGGAATTCTTTATAACGTTGTAAGTAAACAGCCACAGATTACTTTTTGGCTCCTACCTTAGGTTTTTTTTTTTGAGGGGGGGGTCAATTCATAAAATTCCTATCAAGAGATCTCTGATACTTGTATTCTTACAAGGATGGACACCACAGGTTAGGCCAGTAGGCCCCAGGTTAGAGGTGGTAAGAGGAATGTAGACCTGTGAGTCTATGACTCCATTATTGCATGCTGTGCTACCTTATATCTGCTGCCTTTGGCTAAATTGCATTCCTTACCTCGGTCTTGCTTAATATCCTTTATCCTGTGGACTGGCTAGCTTTGGGCTATTCAGAATTATTTTTTAAATAGAAAAGCATTTACTTTTTCTTCGAGGAGTTTCCTGAAACAAAAAAAAAATACTCCTTATTCTCTGCTGAATACTTTCTGCTACCCTATAGCCCAGTGCTGGGAAAGCCTAGGGGCCTTAAGCTCCTGGGCGGCGGTGGGAGGAGAGGGGGAGGGGATAGTCACAGGTCAGAGTAGAGGTGGATTGGTAGAGCTGGGGCTGGTGGGAGTGGGGAACTTACATCATTTCCCTGCAACTGGAGGCCCTACTTTTCCCTGTGTAATAATTCACTAGATTGACAGAGATTCGTAAAAGAAAGAGAAGGAACGACAGGCCTGATGCTCCTGTTCATAAATCCGTGCTATTAGATGAAACTGTCAATAACTAACTAGAAGCTGCCAGGACTGTCTGTGCTGCGCTCTCCTCAGCTCAGTTCCTTTCTGCTCCGCCCCATCCCTGCTTTCTCTGCTGTTCAGATCAGCTTCCTGCTTCTCTGAAAGCTGTTCTTTAGAGCTGGTCCGCCTTCACTGAAAGCATTATATTTGAAAGACTTAAGGCAGGTTTTCTGAAAGTATTGTTGATTTGGTTTTCTTTGGGGGGTGGAAAGCGAGGAAAAGACTTCTTAGAAAAGAAAGGGGCAGGCTGAAAAAAGCAAAACCATCATGAATTGTGTTGTCACATCGTGCCGGTGTCACAACCAGCTCAGTAGACTGCTGCACTGAAAACATTTCTGTAAGAGGTATGTGCTTGGAGAACGAAAGGTTACTGACTGTTGGCTGCGGAGAGAACTGCCCGTCCAGCAGCTGTTCAGATAGCTGTACGATCGTAATTCTTCTGTTTTGATATGGAAAGGGCAAGCATTACTTGAAACCTAATGCAGTTAACTAGCTTAATTGTTAAAAAAATAATTGTTAAGTCTGTGTGTTCTGTCCCCACATCAGAACTCCCACAGCCCCAGCCTGCCTGGGTCTGGTGAAATCCAAGGTGTTATTCCAGACTTTTGGTGGCGATTGTCAGTAAACAAGACGATGCTCTTTAATACCTGTCTCATTATTTATGAACCACATGACAAAGATTAATGAGAGAGACTTCGAGTGGCCTGGAAGAAGCTTGAGACTCATTAGGAGCTTTCTGGGCTGGCAGATGGCAGAAGTAAAGGAAATGGTTGGTGCTTTACCATAATCTAAAGTGGGAGCTTTAAAGTTTAGAGGGTGTATTACACGGTGATGGAAAAATCTGGGAGTCACTAAAATCCAGAAGCATAGCCCATGACCAATGATGCTTGCTCAGAACGTTTTGAATACACATGGCTGTGTCTTTTCCAGAGCGATCATAATGTTTTCATTCAGTAGTCAGGAACAAGGATTATAAATAACAATATAACCATTACTGAAGAAATTATGGGGCATTTTGGTACTTAAAATCAGGATATTCTATTACAGGAAAGTTTATAAAATATCAAAATTAGGAAAATATACAATATTTTATTTCATTCGTGATTAGATAAACTACTAGTGGCAGAGACCATACAAATTATGATGTATTTAATGCTTGCTTTTTATTATTTTTGTCCTGGAAGAAACTAGAATTCTTGAATATTGGGATTTTTTCAGTTAGTAACATTTTAAAATTAAGTTACTGTTGTTTCTGAATGTTGGTGTGCATACTCTTGCACACCATTAGCACAGAAATCTTGACACTTACTGTCATGAATAGTTGCTAAGTATCATAACCCAACTTAAGTTCTATCGTCTAGGAGACTATTCTTTCCTTTAAAGGAAATTTAACTTCTCAAATATTTACAAAGAGCAAATGAATCTTTATGCTCATGGAAGATAATGCTGAATTTGGCAACTAAATTTGTAAAAAGTTTGTGGCGCTCTGGGTTGTTAAACAGTGGTGGAAACTTGTGCTTCAGTTCCTATCACCACAGAAGAATGTGAATGAATGATTCTAGCTCAGAAAAGACACAGGAGGTAAATGTAATTCATATTCCTGAGGAGGAATCCCCCGACACCATGCACTGACAGGTGAGGAGACTATGGTCTTTTTTATGTACAGCTGCATGTTAGAAACCCAAGCAGAGATTTTATTACCTACTATCACTCATTCTTTCTCCCATAGGTTTCCATTTAATTGATTGGAGTGGAGCCTGTGTATTGATAGTTTTGTAACCATTTTCTCGTATTTCTAATGTAGTCAGAGTTTTTAACAGTTGCAAAAAATATCCAGGTTTTGATTCATTTTGCATGTTGTCCTTGTGGTCACCAGATCTGCATGTGCTCTCTCAGGTCTGAACTCTGTCCCACACAGCCCATCAGATATTCAACGGTATTTCCTTCCCAGGACTTAACTTCTTTAGGCTAGATATTCCTTGCTCTGTCAGTCTTTAGAATTCCGTCACCATTTTGATGACTCACCTTCTTGGAATTGGCCTTATATGTCACTATCACTCTTAGATAAATAAGATGGTTGGTCTAGGACTGAAGTGTCCTTTTGCCTAGCTGTGTGGTAGCTAGCACAGAATGCAAAGAATGTAGAGATAGAGCAGTGGATAGCCTCTAGTTCTAAAGCATCTACTTGGATTTTTAGTGGTTAAGTTGACTGCATAACGTCAGCTAAGGCTCTAGTTCCTTTTCACATGATTAAATTAGTTCTCTTCTACTCTGTGCTTATAGGTTTTCTTTTCCATTGTAGTTTTAGGATTTACAACTATGAAACAAAGTGGAAAAACCTCAATGATTAGATATTCTACACATGAAGAGTAACATAGCTGAAATCACTGTCAGATTTTTCTTTGGCTGAGTGTGAATTTTTGTTGTTTTATGAGATAGGGTCAACGTGAGCTTGTTGATCCTCCTGCCTCACCCTCCCAGGTGGTGCTGGGATTATACACATGCACCACCACTCATACATATAGCAGCAGTTTTAAAGAGTGATCTGTGGAATCATTTGGGTTTACAGCTTATCTTGATCATTGAGCCCATCTCTCCAGTGATTCTTTCAATTCATTACTCAAAGCTTGCAATTCATAGCTAAGAATCCATTTGACTTAGCAACTTGTCACAATGTCTGCATTCAGTATTTCATCAAATGTTTTATCTAGAAATAGATATATTGTATCCAGAACATTCTACTGGACTACTGGCTTAACATGAAATATCAAAAGCAAATGCATTTATCGTAACACTTTCTTGAAAAATTCTATTACATTTATATGTGTGTGTGTGTGTGTGTGTGTGTGTGTGTGTGTGTGTGTTTGCCTGTGTATACACTTGCCATGGCTTGTGTGTATATGTCAGAGGATAACTTTTGTGAGTTAGTTTTCTCCTTTCACCATGTTGATCCTTCAGTCAAACTCAGGACATTGGGCTTAGAAGCTGGCACTTTTACCCTGTGAGCTATCTCACTGCCTCTGTAAAACACACTTGATGAAAATAGAAGGAAACGTTTTGTCAAAGACCAGTGACTTGTGTAAGGTCACACTGTTGGCCTCTGCAGGGCCAGCTTGCTGCACTCTACAGTGTTGCTGGTGGGCAGCTCCATTGCCAGTGCAGCTCCTCAGGGGAGAATGGCATGGAAACCTGAAAGGAAGTAGAAAGATCCTCATTGATTCTTCACCTTCTTGTTTCTGGATGTTAATATTTAATCCCAGAGCATGTGTTCCATTCATGGATTTGATATTCATTTACTATTCTGCCCAAAACAAAAATGAGAGAAACAATTAATGTTCGTAAGTTGATTGCAGAGAATAGTTCGTTTTCTTAGAAATTTGAGTATCTTGGACTTTTTTGAGAGCTCTAGATACCCTCACCAAAGACTAGCTCTAGATATCTGTCTTCCTTTTCCCTCTTCCACCTTCCTTGCATCTCTCTTGCCCCTACCCCGTGTTGACATCTCTACATACTCCTCTGTGTTGATGGGAGAGTAGCATCAGTTTCCTCTGAGTAAATCAGCATGAGGAGTTTTTATATAGTAAAACAAAGTATATACATGGCCAATCTCCAAATTTGCAAGTGAAGAAACTGAAGCATAGAGAGGGGGAGGTTTTGCTGTTGCTCTGTGTGTTCTGCACAGTACTTGTACATTACAATGTGTTTAGTAAATGCTTGGGTACTGCCTGGCTACCCTCCTCACCCCTGTTCCTTCCTTCTTCACCTGGGAATTGGATGTTACCTTTCTTATTCCCAGGTTTGCCCTGGGCACTCCTTGCTCTAACAGTGTTGCTAATGGAACAGATTTTTCAGGAGTACCTATTACTTTAGAAAAGCGTCAATGATACACTTAGAGCTCAGATAACTAGGTTTATTTTCCCTTCTCTTGACTTATAGGAAAATAAACTCCTTTCCCCCCTCCTGCTTTAAAAAATTGATTTTAAACAGTACAGTAAAGAAGAAATAAAGGCTTTCCAAGACTGAATAGCCTTGAACCTATCTGTTTACTTCTCATCCGGATGTCTACGTCTTATTTAGGGTCCAGTGAAACTGATGGTCCCACAGGAACTGTCTGTTAATATCTGATGAGCTCTCTTATCAGCAGTGACAAATATAATTACATTCACTGTATGGTACTTATAGGAAAAGAAAGTATACTTTTAATACATTTCAGAAATATCTTCAGTAGCAATTAGAGAAACAATGGCTTTCTTTATAAGTACACTTAGATGGCTAGTCTGTTCTTCCATTGCTTTGGCTAATCAGGTCTGATGCTGTGTAAATCTTCAGAGTTTGGAAGCCTCAGCTTTCATTAGTCCTAAAGGTGGAGTAATTTGAGTTTCATTTTGGAGCATTCTGGTCCCTCTGCTGCTGTAGTTTTACATCTTCATTCTCTATATATTTTTGTCTGGCCTGCCTAATACCAGTTTACTTTTACATGGCTGGTCCTCTTGTCTTACATCCTGAAATCCATTTCTATGACTACTCTATTGTTTCTCATATCTGTGCTTTTAACTTAATCTTTTTTTCCCCTGAAAATAAAGAATGGATGTTCTTAGAACCAGGAGCCCTGTATTTAAGGGCCATATAGAACTGTATAGTCATAAAGATACATGCCAGATAGTTGGAGGCATGATCAATAGTAGAATTAGCTAAGTCTTGAGCAATACTAAATAGGAAGTATGTATATTTAAATATTTAGAGAACTAAAACATCCTGTGAGATAGGGACATGGCTGTGTTCAGATTGTATGTCTGTGACAATGAAGAGCAAGGACAGAAACCATAAAGACTTAAACATCTTAACCTGTTTAATGACTGTTTTGACATTGCTTATAAACTGTTTTCTACAGCTTCCACAAAGTATCACTCTTTATATCATGTGCTGTTTCAGTCACTTTCTTGAGATTTCCCCGTTACTTACATTGTTAATAGAGTGGGTGGAGAGTATCATGCTTTAGAAAGAGTGTTGTATACCTACCTACTCTAGGTCAATAGAAAGTGTTATCTGTTCACAAGGGACTTAAACACCTGTAAAAGGTTCATGGATTTATTTGTGTGCACATGCATATAAACAAATGCACACACACATATGTATGAGACTGCCCTTAAAGCCTACTAAATGGCCAAGAATAGTAATAGTGTACTGGTTGCTAACAGAATAGGTAAATGAATGACCAATCCTTTAACTAGAATTTTTATTATTATACTTCATATTAAGAAAGCTCTAGAGAAAGTAGGTGTTAAGCATCTATCAAGCAGGCCTAAGTTAGCCTAACTTAGGTACCACGTCAAATAATGTGTGCCTTATAATCTGAAATATAGCACATTATTTTTGCCTTAAGTTTGAAAAGTATCAAAAGTACTTTGTATGATTTGATTTTTTTTTTTATTAAAATGTTTTCATTTGGTTGGGTTGTATTTGAAGTTGTGCGGGTATCCCCCTCATCATGTAGCAAGGCTTGACTTTAGTTTGAGGGCTCACGAAACTGTCTTAGAGGAGATGATTATGGGATCTCTCGATTAGATAGTGGGTCTTTTCGGCTGGAAGTGGTAGGAGGAAATGCAACTGCCTTAAAGAGAAAATAGAGTACTTTGCAGAAGCCAGACTTATTCCGGCTGGAGTTTAGATATGAGCTTGAAGGGTAGCATGGTGCAATGGAGACCAGAATCCGTGGGACTGTGTATGTGTTGAGAAGGTTTATAGGCATGTTGATAGTGTTGAAAAGTTTTAAGTAAGAGAGGGGGAGAAGAGGGAGGGGAAGGGGGAGAGGGGGAGGTGTTTGGGGTTTTTTGGGTTTTATAGAGGTCTTTTCATTTCTACAAGAGGGTATTAGGCAGGGAGATTACAGGTGTTTTAACCAGATGATGGCACCAGGGATGTGAAAGTGGACTGTCATTAAGAACTTGAATAGGTTAAGGTAATATGATTACATACGTGATAGTCAATGAAGCAGAATAAACCACACGCTAGCAATGTAAACATGGATGTAAGTGTGCAGATCATAGCAAGTGACAGCTACAGAAACAGGGGAATCCCCAAGAGAAGCACATCCGGGGCTTTAAGGGGAAACATGGTGTGTTTAAATTCCAATATTGAAGTGTCTGTGAGATAAGTAGGTTGAAGTATCATTTAAAAGTAAAATATGTCTGGGTTTTGGAAGAGAGAAATGGGCTTGAAATACAAATTTGACAATCGTCCGCGTGTGATACCTGAAGCCCTTAGATCAACCCAGGAGAAATAGAATAATGAAGCCTGACTCAGGATCTCCAGCCCAAGGCACTGCGAAAGACACAGCCCACACAGTGAGTGAGAAATAGAAGGCTACAGCACAGGCCTGTGTTGTGATGATCATTGTTTCTTTCTAGTTTTGCTTTATGTTTTTATGCTGTCCTATTTATTGAGGTAGTAATAGACTTAGATGTGGTTATCAGAGATAATGCACATTGTGCCTGTGCCTGTCACTGGGGTCACTTACTTCACATGGCTTACAGTCCTCTAGACAGGACATCCCAGCATCCCAGGGACCCTGTCCTTGCCTGCACTATAGATGCATCCACTTCCCTTCTTCTCCATCTCTTTACAGTTCCTAGAAAACAATATCTGTTCATTTCTAAAATTTCAGTATTTTAAAGTTATTTTAGAAATAAAGTTACCTATTGTGTAGGTAGTCGCTTGAGACTGACTTTTGAACTCAACATTATTATCTGGAGATTCATGCAAATTGTATGTATCAGTAGGGTTTTTTTTTTTTTTGACTAGTATTATTTTTCTGGAAATATCATACTTTATTAAATTTATAAAGACATGTAGGCTAATTTGGATATGAGACTATCATGAATAAAATTGTTTCCAACATGCATGTGTTTGTCATTACTTAATTTTTTTTGTTTGTTTGTGTTTATGTCTCTCCATATCCATGGATGTCTGCTTTCTCCAGTGTCATCTATTTGGAGAGCTGTCTTTACTCCATTGAATCACTTTTGTATCTTTCTTAAAAATAAGATGAAATGGGCTGGAGAGATGGCTCAGCCGTTGAAAGTTCGGTTCACAGACAAAAATGAGAATATTGGTGTGACTTTAATTTTGGGTTCTCTAGTATTTCATTGTTCTAGATGTTTCTGATAACCATGCATTCTTGATTACTGTAGTTACATGTCTTAAAATCTAGAAGGTTGATTTTTCCTTTATTATTATTTTTAATTGTTTTTTAGCTACTAGTTCCTTTGGTTTTTGTTTAAAATTTGAAATAATTTTGCAGTATCTACTGCCTCTGTAAAAATTTTACTGAGATATTTTTTGGAACTATTTTAAATTTATGTACAAATTTGAAGACTGTCTTAGTATGTGTTGCTTGGGCATTTAAAAAATAGTGAATATTTGCTGTTGGGTTAAGTGAGTAGTCTATAAAGGTTAAGAAGGTCCTGTTCATTGATGAGATCATTGAATTATTGTATATGTTGGTTTTCTGCCTTATTGTTCTGCTAATTACTAAGATAAGAGCGTTGCTGTTTTTCACTGTTGTGTGTTGCCTATAAATTCTTTTGGCTCTATACATCCTTATATCACACATGATTATGGTTGGCATATTTATGGTGATATGATCCTTTTGTCATGTATAATGTCCTCTGTGTCTAATAATTGTCTTTGTTGTGAAATGTATGTTATCTGATTAATATAGTGATCTTATTATGTTTTGAGCAGCCTTTGTATAACCCACTATATTTAATTTACTTGTCACTATATTTTTGAAATGTTTCTAATAGATCATATAGTTACACTGTATATTTAATGTCTACTGATTTGATTATTATATTTGCTTCTCCTTTGTGTTTATTTTCTAATTTGTAATATCATAAGCTTTATTTTATTGTATGCCTATTTTGCCTGCATGTATATCTATGTGCCATATTCATGCAGTGCCTGCAAAAAGAAGGCTTTGAATTCTCTGGGACTGGAGTTTCAGTTGTGAGCCATCATATAGGTACTGGGAACTGAACCCTGGTCTTCTGAAAGAACAGCCAGTGCTCTTAACCACTGTGCCATCTCTAAGGGCCCTGTAATATTATTTTAAATACCTTTATATATACATTTAGAAACACATTACACAGTCTTAGGATTTTATCATAATTTGTAGAACTCCAAAGAAGAAGGAAGGCTTATAATTGTAATCTACATTTCAAGTCTTTTTTTCTTCATATTTCAGGGTTCTTCCCATGTTTTCTGTCTGTTTATTGAATTTCTGCAGCTACCCATTTAGGGTAGGTCTGCTGTTAACATTTTGCTGAATTCCTTTTTGTCTGAGGCTGCCATGGTCTCATGGTCAGTCCAAAGGATATTTTTGCTGGGTATAGGATCCTAGGATTGTCTTTTTTTTTTTTCTTTTCTTTTAATACTTCGGTCCTGTTTTGATGAGAAAGCTGTTGTACTTTGAGCTATTATTTCTATATATTTTCTTCTATATATTTCTATTATTTCTGTATAGATTGACTTTGCTTTCCTGATGTTTACAGTATTTGAGTGGAAAGAGCAATGATTGATTTTCAGAAGTTTGACTTTGAGTCAGTGCCTGTGTGTAGAAAGGGGTGGGGTGTAGTCAAACTTGGAAAATTTTCTGTCATTATTTTATGGTCCTTCTTAATTCTTCCTACCTTTCTGGATTTTTGATAAACTTATTATTGTTTCACAGTTCCCCTGAAGCTTTGTGTAGTTTTTTTTTTTTTAAATGTACTTTCTTTTTTGTTTAGATTGGTTAATTTTTGTTCTATTCTGACTTTTGTATTCAGGTGCTAAACCCATTTGTTAAGTTAACTTACTGTAATTTTCAGGTCCAGAATTTTATTTTTTGTTCTGTTTTTATATTTTGTTTATTTGCTGAGATATTATTATTATTCATTTGTTCCTGCCAACTTCATAGTTAGTTACTCACAGACAGCACACACACATCTATCTATCTATCTATCTATCTATCTATCTATCTATCTATCTATCTATC
>JANHMN010000011.1:33953313-34027921 GCA_030674055.1 Rhabdomys pumilio | reverse complement strand
ATCTATCTATCTATCTATCTATCTATCTATCTATCTATCTATCTATCATTTAAGTGGAATTTTTTTTTATAGGTGACTTGGTTGAAACCTGGATACCTTGATGCAATGCTGTGCTTCTCACTGAAGCATCATCCCTCTTGTAATTCTAACCCTGATCTAGCTGTTAGAAGAGCACCACATCATTACTGCACTCTCATCTATCCTTCATTGGCATCTGAGGACAGGGACCCTGGTTACTGCTGGGCAAGGAAGGAATTCCTGCCCTTTACTAGGCTTCCTCTGGTTACATCCTAGCTGGGAAGGATAGAGGGGTTTCACCTTTGCTCTCTGTTGGCTTCCATTGATGCAGTGGACTAGGGTGGGAAGTGTGGAGTTACCTCATTACTACTAAGCAGTGGTCAAGGTTTTGGCTGTCCAATAGTCTTCCTGTGACTCGTTCCAAACACACGGAGGAGTTACTGCTAGGTAGGTAGCTAGAAGTTCTGTGTCCTTTAATGACCTATCCCGACTATACTTGTGAGTAGTGGGGG
This sequence comes from Rhabdomys pumilio, assembly GCA_030674055.1. Lineage (NCBI taxonomy): Eukaryota > Metazoa > Chordata > Mammalia > Rodentia > Muridae > Rhabdomys > Rhabdomys pumilio. The sequence continues at coordinate 34,027,391 of JANHMN010000011.1, read as the reverse complement.
GTTCAAATCCCTAGTTCTAACCTGTCCTCCTCTGCACTGCCTCAGTCTGTGGGTTGTAGCTTATCTTTATAGTCAGTCAAGGGCAGAAGTCTGAGTGTTCCTGGAATTTTTCTGGCAATAATAAATGTGGGGCCACAGATTTCTTCTTTTTCTGTGAGATGTTTGGCTTTTCTAGAACAATTAATATTTAGTTTTCTTGGTTGCTATGCTACCCCTTTCTTTTGACTAGGAAAAGCTAGTTTTGCTGGGACCTTGGGCCTTTGCTCTGTTGGTATTTCTGGATGGTCAGTTCTTTTAGTTTCAAGACTAGAATACATGAGGTAAACAGAAAAAGAAAGCCAGAGAATTCCTCAGTGTGTTTCTTGGGTCCAGAAAGCTGTATCAGGTCTGCCTCCGAGCATCTTTTGAGAGAGAGAGAGAGAGAGAGAGAGAGAGAGAGAGAGAGAGAGGAGAAGGATAATAATGAGAACAAATCACTATGAAGCTCAGATCTATACTATCCTGAATTTGTTCTCAGCCTTCTAGGTATTTGCCTAGCATTTTTTTTTTATTGTATTTAGTGAAAAAAAAAAAAGGTACACACACATTTCCAAATCATTCTGGTTGTGGAATTCCCTCACCTCCTTTTCAGTAAAGCGGAGAAAATAAAATCACTTTATAGGCAGATTATAGAGAACATAGCTTAGAATTCCAGGGGGAATTATTAACATTGCAGGGGATCTTTGAAAGACAGAAAGAGTCTCCTCTCAAGCAATTTAGATGTCTTTCTGCAGAAGACCAGAGTTGCTGCCTGATGATAGGCAGTGAGTGTTCTTTGATTTTTCTCTCCATGTGCTATTTTGGTCTTGGTTTTGTACATACAGTAGAAAAAGAAATGTATTGGGTAGGATTACACCTTTGTAAGTAATTTCAGCGCCAGAACAGTTCACTCAATTCCACTAGCCCTGAGGTCAGTGGGCCAAATGCATTCTGGTCAGCCAACTGAAGCAGTGCACTCCTTATAAATGCTTTCATTTTTAAATATTCCAGAAATTTAGTTTTTAGTGTTTTTTTTTTTAAACTTTGGACTTTGAAAACTTTTTGTAGTTTAAGTTAGTTGTAAGTAAAATTGACTATGTAGCTCCATGAACCTAAAAATGTCTAGATGTCATATGAGATTAATATAATAAATATCAATGTTAAAACAGTTAACCTCCTCCAGATTATATCTCACTTCATTTGTAGTCACTCTGTCCTCCAGCCCTCACCCTCGGTAACAGTTGTCTAGTCTTCATGACTATGAGTGGTTTATGTCATATGAACTGGACTACATGGTATGTAAACTCTGACAACTGCCTTCTTTTACTTCATATAGTATGTGAGATTTATCCAAGTTTTTGCATATATTTGGAGTCTAATTTTTGTGTGTGTGCTGAGCAGCATTCCACTAGATACTTACACACATTTACACGTGCACATGCATGTGCATATACACACAGAACACAGACACACATGATTTAGACATAGAGGTTTAATCAGTTATCTGTTGACTCATCAAGTTGTTTTCAGTTTTTGGTAATTCCAACGAAAACCACCATTTCTGTGGCATGGGTTTTAATTTATCCAAGTTAATATGTAAGCATGGCCTCCTATGGTTATTAAGAAGTAGCCATACTTTTGCAGAGCTGCTGTACCATTTTATACTTAAGTTCTTTCTGCTGATCCAATCTATCCTTTTCTAGAATGTTAGTCCTTCCTTTTTGAAACAGTCTTACATTTTTTAAAAATGTATTTTAAGTGCTTTGTCTGCATGTACGTGCACCACATCTGTCTGGTGCCCATGGAAGTCAGAAGGTGAGTTATGGATGGTTGGGAACTGCTGTGTGAGTGTCAGAACCACAACTAGATCCCCTACAACAGCTCCGAGCGTGACTGTAGGCTCATCGTGCCAGCTCCATTAAAACATTCTTCTAGGTCTTCCTTAGAAACCTTTGTCAGACAATTACAATATCTATAGTTTCTGATTACTATCCGATGATTGGTTCTCTGTGCAATGCAAGATTTTTCTAGTTTCTTTTTAATTTATATTTATTAATTTTGGATTTTATTTTAGGCATATTTGTTACCGTATCACATAGACAATGGACTCATTTTTATACTCAATTTCTCTTTAGTAGAGAGTTGGCTCGGTTAAGTTGAGGACTCAGCCTTGTGTTAGCTGCCCCCATGTTAGTTCACATATCAGAGCTTTTTCAGTGTGCTTGGATTTTGCCTACTTCATTGTCACATTCAGTAGCTGCTTTGAAAATAGGGTAATTTGTTCATTTCTCAGTGCTTTTATATGGCATATAGAGTCAGAGAGCGCTTCCGTGGTTAAGATCAAGACTTTATAAGGAACTTGAAAGAACCACTGAGCCCCTTTCTTGCTGTCCTCTACCCAGAACCTTGTTTCTGTCTTTCTGGTTAGAAAGCTGACTTTACTTACCATGCATTGTTATGCAGTCCTCATGACTGTACCTGTCTGGGGTAAGCAGTACAAAGGTAAAAAGAACAAAGCAACAGGGGCTTGTCTCCCCCAGATTTTGTGTTACTTTCCTGTGGTCTCTGATTTTGTTGTTTCCTCCTGCCACCACAGAAAGTCATAAGCCCCAGCATAGGAGAGATTTGAGGAAATGGTACTTCACCATTTATTCTTTTCCTGTTTTCCAGCTAGTGTCTTAGCTGCTATGTACAATCTATTAAGTTTTTAACTGTTTGATCTTGAGGAAATCCCTTAACTTACCTTTACTTCTGCATCTGTAGCTGGGTCTATGGAACCTGCAATTGTAGAGTTCAATGGCTGACACAGAATGTAGAATAACTTCTGGCTTCTGTGAGTGCTTTTTATTACCACAGAGAACAGGGCATTTAGGTGTTCCTCAGACAGGTTATGGGAAAGGGGGATTGTTTTTTTGTTTGTGAATAGTTTTTGGTCATATTAAATGCTTGGGACATAGACATGATTATTGGTAAAATAAGTTTAGATATTTAATCAATAGTTTTGCTCTCAAGCATTTAAAAATTCTAAAGCTGGGGAGCATTGACATATTTAATAAAATTTAAGACACCTGTTAAGGCGGCAGGTGAAAGTTCAGTAAGCATTCAAAAGAAAGGTCATGTCCCATAACTGCTAGGAGGGTGCGTTGTTCTTGTTCCTCTGTTTTACTATTTTCAGGGCTGCTTTGTCTCTAAATTATAAGTCAAACTCATATAATATATATCTAATATATGTCATACAGAGAGTTTAGTGCTGCTTTGTTTTCAAGCATCCACTGGGGACATAGTTGCGTAGATTCGGGGCGGGGGCACTAAAATTATACACTTTAATGAACATATTATCTTATAATTTGTGTGAGTCAGCCACAGAGTGATTTGGCTTTTATGGGGTTAGGGTCAAGATGTCAGTTTTCACAATGAAATCTTGAGTGGGGCTGGTGGGTTATTTTATGTTCGTTTACTTATGTGTCTGTTTCATAGGAGCCTATGTCAGTCAGCTTTCTGTCACTGGAATGAATACCCAAGATAACAAACTTGTAAAAAGGAAAGCTATATTTTGGTTCATGGCCTCAGAGTTTTCATGCAGTAATTGATGGGCCCTGTTGCTTTGGTCCTGAGACAGTCCACTTTGGCAGGATTCTGTGGTAGAGCAGAACCACTCATTTGGCACTGGAATGTAAGAGAAGGGCAAGACCAGAGAGTGGCCACAGAACCTGTAATGTCCTCCTGTGTATCACCTCTTAGAATTCTACCAACTTCTAGCAGAACCAGGCAGGGGACTAACTCATTATTAGCTCGGACCCTCTGAGGTATCCAGATCCAAACTATAGTGCATTGCTATGACAGTGGTACAGTATGGCTTATTTGAATAACTCATTTGGTTATTTAGGAAATCCTGTAGAACAGGAATATATGATTTGTTTTTATTTGTTGTAAAAAACTTACAATTTTCTTATTTAATGTCTTGATTTATTCTTAGTATCTAGAAAGAGTTTTTCCTTTTTAATTAAATACCCATCTTAATATTGAGTATTTTTAATGAAATATTTTTTCTCAGTGATAACAAATATTATAGCGTTGGAAATGCCAATCACTTCATTGCATCTGGAGTTTGACTATTTTCTGCTTGTTTATTAGTAGAGTCAACCAGTATGTTTTTCTTTTCACAGAGGAACAAAAACTAGTTCATAAAGATATGGTCTCAGTGCACTCAGCATGCATTCAGCAGACTGTCATGACATATTACACACACACACACACACACACACACACACACACACACACACAGCCATTAAACTATAGTTTAAAAATTACACTAAAATTCACACTTTTAACAAGACTAGAAAGATATAATATATTCTATATTTTTGAATAAAATTGATAGTGGGTAAAGGTACTGAATCAGTTGATTATAAATGAAAATTAAATGCACATACATATCATGTATATTTTACAAGTGTTTGTTTTTTTTTATTGGAATGAAAATAGACATATTACCCAATTTCTTTATATGTTTTAAGTCTGATGCCAAATTATAGAACTGATTTGTTATAACTTCTTAGTAAACAAGTGAGTTAGCAGGTAAAGTTATTTCTCATCTGTGTTGTTATGTATCTTATACAATTTTTATGAATAACTTCCTTCTTAGGGTTCCTTGAGGTGATTCTTTTCACCTAGTTTAATGAACTCTAGCAATCTCAGTGGCACAATAATATAACTAATAAAACAGTAGGAAACATTTTAATATTTAACTAAAATCAAGAGTGAGAAGTTGCATTTACCTGTACTCTTAGCTACTATGGAAACTGAGTGAAGTAAGAGAATCCTAAATTCAAAGCCAGCTACAAAAGTAGCATCTACTGATTTTTTTATTGTGTCCTGGTGAGATGGTTCAGCAGGTGAAGGTGCTTGTTGCCAAGCCCAAGGACCTGAGTTCCATCCCTAGTACTTGAACCAAAAGAGAAAAACTGCCAAATTGTCCTCACCTCCACACACATGCCATCCTCCTCCCCACAGATGAGTGCATAAATAAGTAAAAAGGACTTAAGTGCTACCACCATTTATTTGGTCTAGATATATAGTTTATGCTGTCTGTTTTGATCTGAAAACTGGCATTCAGAACACCTCTGTTACTCAAGCAGAGTGGAAACTGACAAGGATGAAGAGTTAGAGTTAACTCAAAGTGTTGGTGCCTGAAAGCAGCCTATCTGCCATATAGGAAAGTTCTATGCCAAAACTATCCTGCTCCTCAAAAAATATTTCTACTTCCTTGATCTTCCCAACTTGAAGGAAGTGTTTTGATTTTTTTTTTCATAATTGTGAAATGTTTACTTTTTAAATGGTTGAACTGAGCTCTAGAAACCTACAATTTCTAGAGCAGTTAAGCGTGTATCATTAATCCCCCCCCCCCACCGCACTCAGATTTGGGATTTGCTGTTTTGGGTTTTTGCTGAGGATCCCCTGTTTTTGAGTAGCTTAGTTCTTTAGCACTTTGGTGTTCACCAATGGAAACTGAAGTGCAAATCAATTGTTAATGAGGAGGAAACAGACACAGATGAAATCTAGAAACAACAGAAGAACCTGTATATTTGATCAGTGAAAACCACGCTAGATATGTGAATATGAATATATAAATGCTTGCTTTTTCTATAGTCAATAGTAAAGCATCGATATACCACTCTCCTCCAAAAAATATGTATCACTGTAGCTAGCAGTCCTTTGTTAGTACTGAGTGTGTATCACCCTGGGTAGAGTTGTAGAATAATTGTTTGTGTGCTTGTTTTTTAAAGCCACTGCTCAATAGGCTGGACAGCATCAGAGTTATTTTTTTTTACTTTTCATTTACAATGCTCATTAATACATTAGACAATAATCTGTCATTTGGGGCATAGGATGCTTAGTTATCTTTACTGTGGAATTATAATTGAAAGGAAATATTCCCTGTGAAAAATATCTCTCAGGGGGACAATTATAAAGCATGTTAATCCTAGCAGGATATTAACCTCATGATCTTCAGTTCTGGGGTGCACTCTTTATGTTGCAAGGTAAACTAAAAATACTCAGAAAGGTAAATTTCAAGAGATAATGAAATGGAAATGTGGACCAGTGTCTGTAAGGTACAAATTAGAAAATAAATCCTTCATCAAATGTAAATGACAAACTTTTTGCTGTATTATAATTAGTTTCTTGTTCTTTGGGGACATTAATAAAATACTAAATACGAAAGCCTCTTATGCACATAGAGAAGCCTGTGTGAATGATTTATCCATTTAATTTGTACTCAAGAGATGTTTTCCTCTTATTTGTATAACTGATAAGCATAGCTGTATCAATTGGTGGCTCTGTGTACTTAATATATAAAAGGGTGAGGAGGAGGGAGGCTTACTGTAATATTTTTTTATTTATTAATTGTTATATATACGTATGAGTGTATATATGTGAACCATGCACATGCCTGGTATCTAGAGATTGGAAGAGGGGATAGATTCCCTAAAACTAGAATTCTGGATAGTGAATCACATGTGAGTGCAGGGAACTGAACATTGGTCCTCTTAACTGCTAAGCCATCTCTCTAGTCTATTGTCCATAAACCTTGGTTTCCAAAGGGAAGTTTAATGAAAATAGTTAATAGTACTATTGTTTGAATTTCTTGTGTTAATAACCTTGTCTTAGTTTGTTGCAACAATGAACATAAACCTATGATGACCTAATTATATTATTATGAAGTCTTATATATTAAAAGTTCTATTCTCTTGAGACTGGCATATGGTCACTTCCCAGTTCCCTCAACAGTTTGACTAATGATAATATTAATTGTGATATAAACTATAAATAACCCACATCTTCTTTTGATATGTTTTTATACTGGGAGTAGAAAGGGTCTATAGGCATTATGGCTCGTAGGCATAATGGGTTACAGGTATTAAGGACTCTAGTTCTTTTGCTTTGATTTTTGAATACTGTATGATTTTGAAATCTATCTTAGCGTGTAAGGACTCAGTTCCCTATGAGAGTTCTCATATAATAATAGCTTATTATAGTTCTGGTTAAAGTATCTCCACTGATAGATATGCAAAGTGAACTCACTTTACTTTTGGACAGGCTTGAGAGTTATTAAGTCCTAATATTGAACACTCCAAACTTCCTGCTAGAAACATGTGTTAAAGTAAGTTTAGTGTTAAGCTCTGAAATCACTATATCAAGTTATGTATAGTATGTGTAGTGATTTCAAATTATGATGCTATTCTCTTATGAGAGTCCAAAGAGATATATAAACAGCACTTTTAAATCTTCTGCCCTCAGTGCTTTCCCTTACTCTTCAGTGATCTGATCTGGAGGCATTTTGCATTCATTGTCTGACATCTCTAGCACTGGTTAGAGTGGGCTTTTGTGTCTTCTTCCTGGACAGTTATTTTTGCTAAATCTCACTATTTGGAAGGATTGCACAAAGCTGATTCATTTGCATGTTGTCATTTTACATTTTGTTTCAGTAAGGAAGGCATCCTCATTCTCTACCTGTGGATGTTTATTCCGTACACTTGGCACTACTAAACTTTAAGATCGTGTGTGTTAAGTTGCAGTGTTATAAACAGAGATAAAATATCAATGCTTAATTATAAATGATCAGATTTATTCATATTCTACCTACCCACAGTTGAAGTTTTTTTTAATTCAAATGAAATCTCTTTTAGTCTGCTTTGAATTCTCATTCTGGAACTTCAAAAGAGAAACCTAGAGCGTTTCTGTTAACAGCATTCATTGTTTTCACTGCTGGTATAGCATGCATCATGCTTAGTTTTATGTAAAATTAGTACCAGTACAAAAATCTTAGCTGTCACATCAGGAGTGGTTGTTTTAGATTTAAGGAGGGTAATGGGAGTGGAGTGTGAGATAAATAAAACATAATTAGTTAATTAAAATACTTATTTTGTTAGCAATATTATCGAATTGTGCTACAGATTTAACTCTAAAAAGTAGACTTGAATTTTAAGCTTGTTGAAGTTTGTTTGCTCTTAGTGTACTTAAGTGTACTTAGAAGATTCTCAAGTTGCTACGTGACACTGACTTTTATTGCAGTCTGTGAATTAGACATCAGAATTGTGATCCAACATGTCCTCATTCACTCCAAAGCATAATAATTAAAGTTTGGTTATAGCTATATCTTACAACAACAAGTTTTAGCAGTATCGGAGTACTAGGAAAGCCTTGTTGATGTAGCCAAGACTGAAAAATATATCCAGGGCCTGAACTTACATTTTTTAGTACTCGGTGTTTTGGTTTCTTATTGGGTTTTGTTCATTCCTCCTAATGCCAAACTAAGAAAGGAATACTTTTGTTGTTGCTTTTCATTATAGGGTTTTTGGATTCTGTGTCACCCTAGATTCTGTGGTTTCAAGTTTAGTATTTTAGTTATGTGTAGATACTTATATTAGATCACATCACATATATTATATTCAGTATATATGAGAGTGGCCTGAGTTATATAAGTACAATAATGGAAGTATATGTATATATTACAATAACCAGCTCTTTGATTCTTTGTCACAATTTATATTAAAAAGTAACTCAAGCACTGTAATTGCCTTCCAAACTATGAAGATTCCATTTAGAAGTATATTCAAACTTGCATCTGATGCTATAGACTGGTGAGGTCAAGATAGGAAGATCAAAAGTATAGCCTGGGTTACTGAAACTGTTCAAGGACAACCTATATGGCTTATAAAAAGTAAATTGTTTGCCTCATATACAAGTCCTAAGTTCAAACCCACATATCAAAATAATAAGTTAGATACAGATAAAGTTGGTTCAGAATAGTTGTTAGTAATTGGGTTAGTCTTTGACAGTTTCACACATGTGTATAATGCATTCTGGTTACTTTCTAACTACACCTTTTTTGTCTCCTTCCCACTTTTGCCAACCCCTGGCTATTGTCTGTTTTCCAGATTCCTGACTTTTGGTTTTGCTTTGTGACCTATTTAGTTTAAGCACAGTCCATTGATTTGAGTCCATTTATATTAAGAGATATTAGGAAAAATGATTGTTGCTTCCTGTTACTCTTGTTATTAAAGGTGGAATTATGTTTGTGCAACTATCTGCCTTTGGGGTTGTTGGAAGATTACTTTTTTGCTTTTTCTAAGTTGTAGTTTCCCTCCTTGTGTTGGAGTCAATTATCCTTTGAAGTGCTGGATTTGTGGGAAGATATTGTGTATATTTGGTTTTGGCATGGAATATCTTGGTTTCTCCATCAATAGTGATTGAAAGTTTTGCTGGGTATAGTAGTCTGGGCTGGCATTTGTGTTTTCTTAGAGTCTGTATGATATCAGTCTAGGATCTTCTGGCTTTTATAGTCTCTGGTGAGAAGTCTGGGGTAATTCTTATAGGTCTGCCTTTATATGTACTTTACCTTTTTCCCTTACTGGTTTTACTGTTTTTTCTTTGTTTTGTACATTTGATGTTTTGATTATTATGTGACGGGAGATATTTCTTTTCTGATCTAGTCTATTTGGAGTTCTGTATGCTTCTTGTATATTTATGGACATCTCTTTCTTTAGGTTAGGGAAGTTTATTTATTCTCACTCAACTAATGTGTGTTTTTCTTCTTCCTCATCATCTCTTTTTCTTCTAAATACAAGAAAAACTGGAGAATAAATTGTGTGACACTCTCTACTTAAGTACATCAACCACATAGCAAATTGCAATTTGAAATATTCTGAGTGATGACACTTCTCAGAAATCAGCATTTGCCCATTTCTTAGTGTTTGCATCAAAACTTAAATATTCTTTTTACAGGTAACATGATTGAAGAAACTGCTATAGCATAGGCAGAGATTTAAAATCCTAAAATCTTGCCTTACTGAATATCATGGTCTTCTAAAATTTTTAAATGAATTTGTTGAAATTAGGATTTGAAATAGAGTAAAATAAATCAGTACCTTTGTCCCTTTTCAGAAGTTATGTAGGTAGTCCAATACTTTGTGTTCTTTTTCTTTTATTTGAGCAGGACTTCAGACCACTTTCCTACTTTATATTCCTGTAATCATACAGCCTAGTGTATATGTTATTTGTGGGCTGGAGGCATGAGTAAAGTTTTGGACCCATTTCTCACTCATGAATGGAATAAACTGAATGTGTAAGCCTGGGTGATATTTCCATCCTCGGATCTTGGATAGAAGTAGGTCAGTCCCTCTTAATGTAATGGACTCTTGCCCCCAAAAGATAGTCACTTTAAGGATATAGGAAGTATTTAAAAAAAAAACAAAGTGTTTTTTACTAAAAGATGGAGTAAAGTGAACTATGCAGGCAAACATAGAAGTCTGCTAATTTTGGCTCAAGGAATGTGAGACGGTTTGAATGAGAATGGCCCTTTTAGGCTCCAGTGTTTGAGTCCTTAGTACCCAGGTACTGGAACTATTTGGAAAGATTAGGTGTGGCCTTGTTGGAGGAGGTGTGTCACTTGGGTAGTGGGATGGACTTTGAAGTTTCCAAGCCAAGCCTTCCCTCCCTTCCCCAAAACCCCACCCCTGTCTATGGATTAAGATGTAAATCTGATACTGCTCCAGTGCCATTCCTGTTTAATGATCATGGATTTAGCCATCTAAAATTCTAAGCAAGTCTCCAGTTAAATGCTTTCTTTTATAAAAGTTGCCTTGGTCTAGGTGTCTTAACAATTGAATGGTAACTAAAAACAGACAGCCTTCATAGAGCATACACTTTTATAGACAGCTATTCTCCTATTTAGAAAAGGCAACTATAGTGAATTTCATTTTTAACTAACTTGTGATAATGTCTGATATTATAAGAAACTAAATGTTAAAGATATATGTTAGCAACATCAAGAATGTCTCTAGGGCTGCTTGAGTGTAAGCCTTTCCCTATTTACCTTTAGTCCTTGGAATTTTATATCACTGTATTCTGTTGGTCATTACCATGTTGATTTGGTTAAGCTTGTGTAAATATCTGTTGAGTATTATTTATATTATTTGTATTAATTATATTAAACTTATTATTATATATTTAATTTAATTGTATATATAGTCTATGAAACATTAATCACTTATGTTAATTATTAATATTCATATTATATTACTTTAAATATTGATGTGGAGGATAGCATCTTTTTCTTGAGTATTAATAACTGGTAGAACATTTCTACTGCATATAGATGATTGTTGTAGAGCCTGTGATTAGTTTTAATAAAAGGTATCATTTTAATAGGTATTTCTTGGCATTTCTCGTGAGGCTATGTAGTTAAGGAAAATTGTTGTTCATATGGCATTTGCTTGCATTCTCAGGTCAGTACATAATTTTGAGTACTTTGGAGTAAACTGATGGACAGCAGTCTAAAAGTGCAGTGTGATATGACAGAGGTATTGACTGTGTCAGGTGTCCTGAATTCTGGGCTATTCCTCCTTCTGTATTGCTGGGTCATCAAAGGGTAATCAAACTTAGCAACATGTTATTCTCTGTGGCATTCTTGAATCTCAGTTTCACAGTATGTCTGATAGGGAACACCATTAAACCCTAAAAAGGTAGCCACATGCAGTAGAAAATGCCATGAGAAGTTGAGTACTGTTTTTGTCTGTTCACAAAGCACCCATGCCTCTTCTCCTGGACCATGCATGACTTCATCTGTGGAAACTGCCATTTATCTTACTCAGAGCACTGAGGGAAAGTATCTTAGAGGTTTTTTTTTTTTTTTTTTTTTTTTTTTTTTACTTGAAATAACCAATTACTATAACTTTATTTGTCTCAAAAGTAGCTGCCTTGTGAATACATTCCTTCAGAAGGTAGCATCTTGAGTAGCCATGGGTTAGTTTGGAGTAGACCTCTAGTATATCCTCAGAAATATTCCTGTGGTTAAACATGACTGGAAGAAGAGTCCTTCTGCCCACTACAACCAAAAGGGACAAGGATTCTTTATGGATTGTAGAGGAATTTGTTTGTTTGTTTGTTTTTTAAAAATAACAATCTCTTACTTCCCCTTCCTGTTTTTAGTAACTCCTCCTTTTTAGTAACACTGAGTCTAATTAGTGTTCTTTAGACACATGGTTGTGGGACAATCCATTGGAACGTAAGCCTCTTAGTAGCAGCCACATCTCTGGGCGGGGGAAAAAAGATTCTTCCTCCCTGTCTGCTGCCAGTACTTCTTCCAGTACTTCCTCAGTCAGGGTTGAGACCTTGTGGGTCTCTCCTTCATTTGTGTTGGAATGTTGACTGCCTTTATCTTGTTCAGATGGCAGCAGCTTTGAGTTTGGGAGAGCAATCATCATGTCCTGTCCATAAAAAAGAATTTCAAAGTGTTCTTCCCCGTTCTCCATTTCTTTCATTTTACTATTTATTTTTATTTATTTTAGTTTTTTTGTTCTCTTTTTCTTAATGTTCTCTGAGCCTTGTAGGAGGTTTAACTGATAAAGCTGTGTTATTTAGGGCTGAGCTTTCATCAGACACTTACTCTTAGCATTCTGACCAGTTATAAATTAACCGCTTCCCACTGAAAATGAACTTGTCAGAACACAGTTGAGAGCAGGTCCAATCTTTGAATATAAACATAAATATTTGGAAAACAATTTGACAGTATGACTATTTAGCAAAACATCAGCATTAAGTTTCCCTCTAGGGCCTGTATTCTCCCCAGCATGAGCCTTTGTTCAGATTTACAGCAACAAGCATGAGTTCCCTCTTGTGGAGCAAGCCTCAAATACTATCACAAAGTGGTTGGCTATTCCCATAATGCTCATGCCACTGCTTCAGCTGTGGGTAGGTACATCTTGTCTGGCACATTGGCATTGCAGTATACAGAGTCTAGCATAGGACAAGACCATTGAGGTCTTTTCTTCCCCGGAGGCCTGCTTGGCACCTTGTGACACTGTGAAAGCTAGTCATCAGAGAGGAAATTTCCTAGTCAGCCCTAGCTTGATTTCTCTTATGTTAACAATATAATTTTTTAATAAAAATATAATTTTATTAAACAAAATCACACAATTTGAAATTATAACTTTATATTTTAAATTATTTAATGTAATTTAGTAATAAAGGGAAATGAGAAAGTCAGTGCCCTTTACTTTTTAGGATAGCACATTTCCTACTTAAAATTACATAAATTGGTGATTGTTTGATTTTCTTTTTATCACATGACTTTTGACTAATTTTTTTCATAAGAAAAGAAATTGATGAAGTGAAAGTAGCCACGGGAACTCTTTCTTACCCTAGAGGACAAGGTGGTCTTGGTTAAGAGTTCAAAGATTATCCAGTGGGATTCACTTGAAGAACCCTTCCTCAAGGTGCTCATTATTCCTAAAGTGTGTACATGAGGGTTTGTGTGAGCTAACGGAGGCTCCCAGGGGCTATCCCATTCGGCTGGTATTAAGTAACAATTTACTTCCCAGCTTTGTGCTCAGGGGCATAGAGCTAATGAGCTTTTGTAGAGTACCTGGTAGTTCCCTGTCAGTATTCCTGACATAACTGCTGGTGAGCATGATTTTATATTCTTCCTGGAAGTGAAACTTAATCTGCTTAAATGTGTAATTTCCCCTCCCAGAGAAGGTCAAAGTCACGTTTGTACAATTCATAGGCACATAAAGGGGGCATTCAACACCTCCCTGCCAAGCCATCTGAGTGCACTAATACCTGGTCATTTACACATCTACTTATGGAAACTGCAGATATTCATAGATCTACTGTGTTGTTTGAAGCAATAATCTCATGAAAAATTATAATTATGGTAAAATGTTTATATTATCAAATTAGTTAATGTATACTGAAATTGGTAGGAGTAAAAAGTGGCTACTTATACTGTTCAAAATTTAACATATGCTAAAGGTACTGAAATTAAAGTAGAATCTTCAGCAAAACACCATTCATTCTGTGTGCAGAGTCTGAGATTATTCAAAGCAAACCTCAGAGTGTTCATAGTGTTACTTATTAGATATTTTCCTATCTTCTGGTACTAACTTTAATGATGAGATCACTAAGGTGATGTGTTCATAGTTACTTATTAGATGTTTTTCTATCTTCTGGTACTAACGTTAATGATGAGATCACTGATGTGATGGTTACTGAAGCTCAGGAACTAGAGCAAACACTTTGCATTGATATCACCTCCTAACAGTTCTGGATTCCACTTCTTTATTTCACATATGTTTATTGTACATAGTTTTGGGTTTTAATTCTTAAGGGAATGCAAGGATGCTATATCAATATTTCTGATGAGGAGTAAAGAGCCTGAGAGGCTTTGGAATCAGCTCACATTTGCAGGTTGTACCCGGACAACCAGATTTAACATAACTCTATGCTACTGGCTGTACCCTTCTATTCTGGAGACTGTTTTCTTATTTGCTTATATTTCACATTCGACTTTCTCATGGGAGATTTTTCTACAGCCTAATCTGCCTCCTATGCCTTCTAATACTTCTTGCAAGCCATGCATCTAGTTTTGAACAGTATTGCTCATTCTCTGCCTCTACAGCTTTCTTCCACCTTTTATTTCTACTTCAGACTGTACTTTTAGACATTTTGTACACAGCAGTCACTTTGTGCATACTAACTAGTGAGTGCGTACTACGTGTGTGTGTGTGTGTGTGTGTATGTGTGTGTGTGTGTGTGTGTGTGTGTGTGTGTGTGTTGGCATGCTCTCAGGTATGCACGTGTATGTGTTTGCATTTATGCATGCTTGCGTGTATGAGTGTACCAAGGTGGCTAGGCTAGCTGACCAGAGAGTTCCAGGGATTCACTTGTCTCTGCCACCCTAGTACTGTAATTACAAGCCTCTGTCACAACGCCAGACTTTTTTTTTTAACTTGAATTCAAGTCCTTATGCCTACAAAAGAAACATTTTAATGACTGGGCCATCTCCCTAGATGACATTTATAATGCTAAGATAAAATTATTTGCTTATCATGTTAATATTTATTTTGTATTGCTGTTTCATTGGGTAGCTTTTTGTGTGTGCATAATTTATCAATTATATCATCAGCATGGTGCAGTACTGAATGCTGAAGGCGAAGGGATATCCAAGGCTTAATTTTTGACATTTCAAGAGACCCCTGAAATGTAGAGTGTTAGATTGTTTTGTCACAGCTAAGTAATATTTTCTGGAGACTTTTTGGAAAGTAAAGAAATGGACAATCTCTGTAATCCCTTGTAGATGCCGAAAGGACTTGTTTGCCTTGATTTACTTTTTAGTGTTTTTGAATCAAAGCACTCTGGGTCGTGAGGAAATGCTAGGTTTGTGATATGAAGGTGACAAAATCAGATTTGCACATTCCTTTTTAAAAGATTTCCATTTCCATTCTTAATATAGCTAACATTTGTAATGTCAGTTGAAGGTTGGTGCCTGGCCAAGAATGCTTGTGAAATAGTTGTGGTTTAGGCTTCAACTATAAAAAGACAGCCAGGTAATATTAATGGAGCAGGTTTATTTATTCCTACTTAGCGTTACCATTTCATACACGCAAACACCTACGTGTCCCGGCAGTATCTCTGTCCATAAGAAGATACTTTACCTCAGTGAATTATTTAGCTAGAACTCAGTCCATGTGTTTTCCAGTTCTGATTTGTGGTAGACAACAGTGACAGGGGCAGTCCTTTAATTAACAAGGATTTGTTTAAAAAAAAAACTGAACATGAATTCATTTCATTACCTTGAAATCAAAGTTTGGAGTTTGTATTTCACCTTTCCTATAAACATGCAGTATGTATATTAAAAAGTAAATCGAAGAAAACAAAAGTCTTATTTTTACAAAAACTTTTCAGACAAGAGGAATCTTCTAAAGCATGCCTGTGACATAAGAGAGATGGGAACACAATGTTGTTCAGAAAATGGAGAGTGTAAGCAAACTCTCAGTGACTGGAAGGCACCAGAACTCTTAGATTGTAGGGTGGATTTGTTCTGGGTATTAGAGATTGTACTGACCCTTTTTTTGTCAGTTTTTTGTCTCTTTCAAATCAGAAACATCAAAATCTTGCTGTTTCATGGTACCTGTTTATCTTGTACTCTGTTTTTAGGAGTATGGAGGAAAAATGTTTTCTTTAGTATCTGTTGGGTTCTGTTTTTGTTCTTGAGCTATGGATAGGCCGTTGCATCATGCATCATACCATGCCCAGCCATTTTCATTCGAGTATAATTGTTCCTTAGCAAATAATTGCTGTCCAGAATGACTTTTATTGAGCTTGATTGAATTAAGGGTATGTATGAGAATGAGTTGATTAGCTTAATCTATTAACCAGAGAATTGATGAAAACATCAGAAAAGCAGTCATTCATGGGGAATAAATATGCTTCTGTGTAAGTGGGCACATAGTTACTTTGGGGTCCCTTCCGCACTGAGTTCTAGTGACATTGGGATACATACACAACTTTTGACATAGAAGGGGATTTTTTTGATAATGTGCCTTTGAATGCTATACCTGACATTAATACTAATTGGAGGTCTTGGTAAGAAGTGGCATCTCACCTCTTCTAGTATCACAAGATTTTCAAAACATACTTCCCTTAGTTCCCAGGGGTTGAACTATGCCAAAAAAGCCATTTAGTCCAGAGTATTTCATCAGTTGCTTAGGATATCCTTAGGATAGGATTTTTTAAATGCTAAGTCATTTGCAATATTTGTGGTAAGAGGTGAATAATATCTATTTAATAGGTTGCTTTTTACACTTGTCATGATGAAGTTTCTCAGAGCATATCTTTGTTAAGGTGTATTACTTCAAGATTGGCCAGTGCTGGTAGCAGGATCCTGGGTGGGGATCAGAGACCATGAAAATCGAAGGGATGCCAATTGAGTCAGTGAGACCTGACTGTGGGGAGTTAGAATTCTGAGGTTCTTTGGGGTGAGTAGGAGTGAGAGGAAACCTGAGTATGACCTACAAAACACAAAATCACAGATAGATACTTGGTTGCTTAGACAGTAAACTACTTTGAATGCATCTTTAGTTCAAAGCCTAAGTTAACCATTTAACCAAAGCCTAACATTAACCATTGTGTTTGTTTATATGAGTGCTGTTTCCAGTGTGTGTGTGTGTGTGTGTGTGTGTGTGTGTGTGTGTGTGTGTGTGCGCGTCTGTGTGTCAGTCAGTGTATCAGTGTTGACACTTCATGTGTGTCTGTTCTCCCTTCCAACTTTTGGGTCCTAGGGACTCTGGTCCTCTGGCTTGGCACTTTTGTGTGCTGAGCTATTTTTCTGGCCATAGATTTTTTTTAAAAAAGTATTTTAAAATAATTCAAATATTCAGAGATTTCCTATACCACCGATTTTGTCAGTTTTGGGTACTGTATGTTTCCTTCATTAAACAGACATTTATTTAAATATATTTGTTTTAGTTAGCATAAACACAACTAGTTTTTCCATTCACAGCACTCCCCAGTGACTTGTAGTACTTTATCTAGAGTTGGGACCCTGTGAGCTTTTCTGTATCTACGTTAGTGTGTGCATCAGTGTTGTTCAGGTCTCATTAGGCAGCCATGTTGGTGAGACTTGGTGTAGCCTCTCTGACATACTGTAGGAAACACACAACCAACTTCTGTTCCTCTGTTTCTCACAGGCTTTCCACTCTCCCACAATGAGCCTTGAGCCTTAGGTGTGGGAATTGCATTGTAGATATAGTAGACTGGCTATCAGAAAGTCAGTTGTTTTCTGCCTTTTGATCAGTTGTGGTTTTCTGTAATGGTATCTTTCACAAAGAGAAGTGTCTTTGATGCAGGTTAGAACTGCACTTATTTGTGAGTATGAGGAAACATAGAATGTAGTTAGGAATTATGGTCACAACATCAAGGAGACCATCATATATGTACTGGTTACATTATATAGACTGAGCAGGTGATAATTGTGTATTTAGGAACCTCTCTCTTCATCCCTCCCTCCCTTCCTCTCTCTCTCTTTAAAGAAAAAAAAAAGCCATGAATTTGAGAATAGAGCAAGGGTTGATGAATGGGATGGGGAATGATTTATCAAAAATATATTTAAAAATCACTGATTTTTAAAAATTTAGCCACATACTTATTTTCAAATATCTGAAGATGACTCAGTAGTATCTGGTGTGAAATAACATGAGAACATTTAATTAATATTTATTATTTTCTCTGCTATTACTTTGGAAAGACCTGGGTGACAACTGAATCATCTATTCCTGACAGAAGGACTTCATTGAATTATAACACAGTTTTTATATTTAACTGAAGAGCTGTAGTTTCCATATAAATGTTAACTGATTAGGAAAAAAGCAAAAAAGTATTTAGTAAAGCCATAAAATATCAATTTTTGATGGAGCTGCAAGTCAATAAGTAATAGTCAATAACTACAGTGCTTAATTTTTAGTTCAGTAAGGATTTATTACCATTGAAAAAAGCTAAAAACTGTGTGTTAAAAGAAAACTCAAATAATTCTGAGTTTTAAAAACAATGTATTTCAGAATATGCCTGTACTTTTGTCTCATTTGACTTCATGTACATTTCATTGTTGACTTTGATCAACCTCCATTTTCTTAGTTCCTTATGCTTAGCAAAAAATAAGTGGGTTTGTTTGTTTGGTTGGTTTTGTTCCAAGTTGTATGTGTCCCCTCGTCCCTAGTTGTTTTTTTGTTTGTTTGTTTGTATTGCCTTATTTCACTCATTACTTTTAAATCAGTGAAAAGAAATTAAAGACAGTAACGCAAAATTCTACTTTATCTAGCTGAGTTGGGCCATTTAAAGTAACTTAAATTTAGTATAGATGTCAGATTCACCATTTCCCATTCCGGCAGGCTGTTTGTCTGTAAATCTCTATTTCATTTTAGTCAAATGTGGGGAATTGACTGCCTGTAATTCTGAGTTTAGATAACTTTACTCTGCATTGAGTAATTGCAGGGACTGTCTTTTTAATATTAAAATCAATGCAAAACAGTTTGGACCACTTTCCCTAAAAAGCATCAGTTAGCAAGGGGATATTTCCCCTTTTATCTGGGATTATTTGACCAAAGGAGATATGTGGGCTTTGTTTGAAAGGCTTCTGTGGCTCTCATTTTAACCACTTCGCCATGTGTCTTTCACAGAATCCTGCTGCATCACAGAAGCTGGAGGTTCTGATGTTCCATTGAAATCACAATGGAAAGTCTTGACCTGACTGGTAAGAGCTGCTCTGGACATGCATCTTACTTTCTTACCTGGAAGCAGTGAGGCAGTCAAGAACCATGTGCTATCAGAGCTGGTCCCAGCCTTCTCTCATTCGATGGATTCACCTTTCATGTTGATGGGGGAAGTGTGACCCTTGTACGGTTTTTCATGTCAGTGTTTTTGTGTGTAACATTTTAATCTTCATCAAGTAAGTTAAACCTTCTTACAGACTAATGAATTTAAACTGCTCAAAAATCTCTTATTTCAGCATGTGATATTAGTTCAAGATAATCTGTTGAAGTCCTACATATTTAGAAATTACACACCTAAGATATCTAAATGGTTAATCTCCCTTGAAGCAGCTTTTCATACAGGGTTTCATCTGGGTTTGCAAGGTTTGGGTAATGATACATGGATACTGTGTACTTTGTGAGTGTTTCAAGATTGTAGAAATTAGTGTGAATTAACATGAGAAAATATATTAAATAGTCTCATTACAGTTTTTAAGAAAGAAACTTTTTTAACATTAAATTAATGTGGTGAGAATAACTGCATCTCTCTTTTTTTTCTGTTTAAAGAAGTTTATTATTGGATGTTACTCTTATCACTTCTAACCTTCTTTTGAATGTCATTGTCTAGTGTGGAACTGCTAGTAAAACATATAATTTGGTTTAATATATATTTACTATAAGCTCATTTAAGCACTAACAAAGTTTCATTGTGAATAGGAACAGGCTTTTGTTACTGTTTTTACACCACACTGTATCATATTTTAAGGCCACATTTATTAATGGCTTTAAGAAGGCCAATCTGAATATAATTATACTTTTTACTGAGTCAGCAGACTAGAGTATGAGATATTCAAGAGTTCATTGGAAAATATCCTGTATGTTCTTAATTGCTAAAGCAAAGAATATAGTGAGGTCTATAGAAAATTAAATTTGTGGCAGTATTTTGAGTTGATTACATATGAGTATGTCTCTAGAAAATAAGGTAGGCTACTTCATTTTATCTGTTCAGAATACAGTCATAAACAGGCCATTTCATAACGGCTTTGACTAGGTAGCCATGTGACCTGTGATTTCTGAGCAATGAACTAATTATTGCAATGAAAATAATGTTGTTGCATTGACTCCAAAGAGAAATAGTAGACAGAAATTCAAGTTGTTGATAAAGTTTAAGATAAAAGTTTAATTGAAGATGTTCTTCTTATTTATATTTATACAGTCATTTAAAATACAATAATAAGAACAGGAAACCCGCCATCAAAATTAAAGTGATCTAGGAATTGACAAATGGATGTCAGGGCCTATTGAATCCAAGAATCAGTGCAGGCAAAGTGACATTTCATTATCAAGTGTTTTAGTATTCTGTTGCTGTGAAGAGAAGCCATGACCACAGCAACTCTTATAAAAGAAAACATTTGATTGAGGCTTGCTTACAATTTCAGAGGTTTAGTCCTTTCTCATGACAGAGAGCAGGGTTGGAACACAGGTAGACATGGTACTGGAGAAGTAGTTGAGAGTTCTACATCTGGATCCCCAGGCAGCAGGGAGAGAGCGACTATGGACTTGGTGTGGGCTTCTGAAGCATCATAGCCCATCTCTAGTAATACATCCTAAGAAAGCCATATCTCCTAATTCTTTCAAATATTGTCGCTTCCTAAGCAAGCAAATACATGAACCTATGAACCTAACATTCTCATGGCATGTTACAGTAAAAATTGGTTTCCTTTTTTATTTATGCTTCTATATCTGCTCATGCTCTTCATTCAGGGAACAAATGCTGAAGGAGCATTACCTTGTGAGACAAAAGAAGATCCCTAGCTTAAAATGTCTCTGTGGAGGGATAGATATCACTGTCTGTCATATTTCATTGCCCCAAACAGGTGACTTGATCAAACATGCTCAGTCTGGGAGGGGCCCTGGGTGAGACATAAGTGCAGAAACTCAAATCAGGAGGGGCAGTATAAATTTTGACTGTATGTCCAAAATACAATGTAGTGCTCTTCTTTAGTGAGACAGAGCCCACATTGCTTTAAAATTCCAAGAAGTCCTCCAGCAGGCGCACATGTTTAAAATAAAGTTGTCAGAGCACAAATCCATTTGTTATGTGGAATACTGTCTGCAAAACTTTAATGGGGAACTGCCATGATTCCTAACTAGTTCTTTTATATTTGAACTTCAAAACTTTCCTCACTTTCTCACATGCACAGACAGCTTAGATTATTGTTCAATAATCAGTTTGCGAATGAACAGGTACTGCTGCAGACTGGAATGTGTGTGGTTTGCATAGAGAATTAGGAAAAGGAAATAGACTTGAAAGCTTTTCACCATAGTTTGATAACTTAATATACTTTTTTGAGTAAAGGATTCAAATATATAGCCTTAGGTGATCTTGAGTTCATCATCCTCCTGCCTCAACCTCCCAAGTACTGAGATTAAAGGTGTGTACAATCTCTTCGTTCCCATCAGAACATTATTCATCATGTTGATATACAAGGAGAAAAAGGAAATGAATGCTTTTTCTAGTGTAATAATTTTACCAGATACGATTGTAGCCAAATGCCTTTGGATTCATAAAGTCAGTTTCAAGAATAAATTAGAGGTGACGAATACAAACTGGAGGAAACTGTTTTCTATACCAAAGAATGAGATGGAAACAAGTGACTTAATCCATCATAAGAAATATGGTTAATTATGGTCAAGATTCCATAAAAGTCTTTGGGACCTTTGAAATAGGAGACATTTGAAGTTACTGAATTTATTTTTATACTGGGAATTGATTGAATATGAAAATGAGGCTTCTATAAGTGAAGATATCAAATCTAAGAACGTGAAAAACAGAGAACCAGAATAAATTTAATAGAGGAGTTATATCATTATAAAAACGAATTCCTTGTATATTCCGTGCTATCAAAGAATAGCAATGAATATTTGAAAATTTGGTTGAAGAACAAGAGAATTATGTTTCTTAGATTACTTGTTTCTGTTTACTGTATTGTCAAGCTAATTCACATTTTTTTTTTCAAGGTAGCATTCTTTTACTTTGTAAAAGAGTTGAGAATCCAAACAGCAAATTGGCATATATTCAAGGTTGAGAGAAGCAGAAAAGAAATTAAATTGTATATGTGAAGTAATGTAGTAGAAGTCAAAGAACCTTAAGTCACATGACTCTACCTGCTTTTTCTCCCTATTCTCCTCCTTTCCCCTCTTTTCTGAAGAGAGCTGTATGACTTGTTTTTCTC
Organism: Rhabdomys pumilio; assembly: GCA_030674055.1. Classification (NCBI taxonomy): domain Eukaryota; kingdom Metazoa; phylum Chordata; class Mammalia; order Rodentia; family Muridae; genus Rhabdomys; species Rhabdomys pumilio. The sequence continues at coordinate 34,005,049 of JANHMN010000011.1, read as the reverse complement.
ATCACTGTGACAAAGTATTGTCTAGAAGCTGCAAGGGGAAGAGGTTTGTTTTGGCTCATGTTAAAGACTTCATTCCATCAGGATAGGGAAGACATGGCATCTGGGCTCCATTGGCCACATTGTCTCACTGGGCCAGGTTACCAGGATAAACTGAGTCATGATATTTTTCTGTAGATGTTAGTTTAATTGGTTAAGAAGCATTTTAAACTTTTTTTGTCTTAATTTTGATTTCAGTTTCCCCTAAAAGCTATTTATTTCTGAAATGATTCGAACTTGAAAACAGAGTGAGGAGAGAGAGAACAGGAGAAGGGGATAGACAATGGGGTTGGGTTAGGCTTTCTTTGGCCAGTCTTTTGGAGAGTGTTCCCCTGAGATCTAACTTCTCTCCTGGTCCCCACAGGTTCTACAGCCTTTCAGTAATGCCACACTGGGGACGGGAAACCTTTATCTGGTGGGTTCTATCTATAGGAAGATGAAAAGTGTAATACTTCTATCTCAGAATTTATATGTATTTCAATATAAAAAGTGTACTACAGTAACTGGGCACTCTATATTCTCATATCAATTTTGTATATATGACTACACTGTAGTTCTTATGTACGAACTCTTCAAGTGGTTGTGAGGTTTAAACGAAGGAAGTCTGTGCATGGCTATGCTGCTATAACCTGAAGACAGTGCCTGCAGTCCAGAAGTTGCTTTAGAAACATTTAGCAAATTAGTGTCATCCAAATTCATATTCTGCTTAATACTGCATTCCATTAAATTTGGTGTTAGTAAGCACCCCCAGGTTAGATATTTTATACTTATATATTTATTTTCTTCCTGAATGAATTCAGGAAGGAGGAGTATTCTTTAAATTTTTTTTTGTATGTGTTTAAGGTTGCAGTTAGCTCTATGATCATTAAATATTATTGGATCTGAAAACTTTTTCATGGACACTTAATCAACAAGTGTCTGTTAAGACATGTCAGCCTTCTAACAGATTAGTCTCTGACTCCACTATGGCCTGGCAGTTGGAACATGTGATAGTTGAGATATTAATATATGTAAGTTAGTTGGCCAGAGTTGGCATTTTATTTTTAGGCTGTTTTCAATATGATCTCTAAAGATGAGAGTTAACAGTATCATGTATTGACTTAATATTGACTTCTGTAACTCATTGAATTTAACTTTGCAGTTGTGCCTCTCCACCTATGTTACTATGTTTAAAGACAAGTGAATTATGCAACTACCTAATTGTTCTTTAACCCTGAGGTCAGGCCCCTTGTTACCAAGTGCCTCCTCATGATGGGAGTGTTTTCAGTTCAAGTCATGTTTTACAGTCCTAGACATTGTTATAGACACTTGGAAGCATACAAGATTTCTTGAGAGCCAGCTATATATGGAGGAACTGGCCTCTGTTTAGAGATCAGCTACTATTATGTGGTGAGCAGTGTCCTTATAAATCTGCTACCCTAATTACAATGAAGAATTATCTAATAAAACACAGTAAAACCTGTATTATGTAAGAAATCTGTGCTGAATTAATATATGCTTCTCTGCTTAGCTAGGTGTCACTCTTATGGACATGTATGTGACACTCTGACAATGCTTTCCATACAGTTTTTGAATACCAACTGTGCTTTCAGCATCGTTGGTGTTCCAGATCAACAAGTAGGTATACTATGGAGGAATCAATAGAGAAGGGTTTAGTATCAGCCATCACTGTCAACCCCAGTAATTCCGGAGCTCTTTCTATAGCAATTACTTATTGACCAGATGAAGAAAAGAAGCACACAGGGAGGATAACTTTCAGTTTGTTTGGTAAAGTGAACATTTAAATGGACGAGAAAGTTTACAGGCTGATAGTTTAGTTTTTGTGGTTAATGCGATTTATTAGCTTTAAAAAGTAATAGGTATTCAAGTGACGTTTTACACAAGCTTCCTTTGGTCGGTTTCTACCCTTCCTTTCCTGCTCTACTCTCTCACCCAGTATCCACCTCCTACTCAGCTCTACAATCTTCCTCCCTTTCTGTTAGTCACTTGGGCCCATTTCTAGTTTCCTGGCTTTTATACTTTTATATTTTTACTACCACCTGGATACCTGTGTTAGCAGACACTGTGTTTCTTTATTCACTTTGAGACCGATTCGCTATTTAATGAAATAAAATTTTCTAATAAGGCTGTTATACTAGATACTTTTGCTAAAAAAAGATGATCAATTAATGATCAAAATTATATTTTAACTGATTTTTGTGATAGAATATTTTCTACATTTGAGTTCTTACATGCTTCTAAAATACTCGTAGATTATTTCCTTTTTTAATGCTTATAAATAAATATCCTTGCTTGAGCCTGTTTAGATAGCCTAGTAAAGTGCTTATTGGGCACGCGTAAGGAACTTTTTTTGATGTACACTGGTAATTCCAGTGCTGAGGAGGCAAAGATGGTCATTCCTGGTGTTCACTAGCCGAGCAACCTGGCCTAATCGGTGAAACTTCAGGATGATGAGTGGCCCTTGGCTACTAAGGAGCAACACTGGAGATTTGCCTCTGTCTCATGGCCTGCCTATACATGTGCCCACATGAATGGGAGTACACATGCACACAGTCTTATCCTAGATGCATAATGATTACACATAGGCAGAACAGTGATTTCTTAACATTATATGGGTCAGATTTTTGTGTTTTAGGGTAGTTGTCAGAAGAACCCCAAGTTAAAGAAGCTCAACTCAGCCAGATAGTATTGAGACCTTGCGTGAAATCCACTTAGCGATGTCAGAGAAGTCTTTACAGATGAATTTTATCATTTCAACTTGTAATGGGTAACATAGGCTTATGTGTTGAAGGTGTGGTCCCTGGAAGGTTCTGGAAACTGGGCCTCTCCTTGGGAACTGTATCCTAAACCTAGATTTTTTCCCTCTGTCCTTCCTGTCTACCCTGAGGTAAGCAGACACGTCGCCATTGCTTCAGGCTTGAAGCCCTGGAGAGAGGTGACCTCAGAAACCCTAGCCTAGAGTCAGTGCTTCCTGTTGAACTGTTTTTCTTAGGTCCTTGTCATGATAAAAGGTCTGACTAACAAACGGAAATAAAGAGAAGCTTAAAAGTTAAAATAGATGCATTGTGTCAGTTGGATAGGATAGGGTGAGGCTAAAACGGGAAACGTCAGTGAAAAACCAGAAGCAAGAGGTCTTAAGAATATCAGGGTAAGTTTATGCTTTTTCTCCTCTAAGCTAGATAAAACCACTGAACAGTTTTGAGCCGATGGAATTGATGGGATTAGCTAGAAAGGACAAGAAAATAAGGACTGGGAAAATCAGTTTTAGTCCACATTAGTGTTGTCTTTGTTAAGAAATTTGTTCTAACAGTTGTAAATTACACTGTCAGATTATGAAGATTATATTGTCTGGATATAAATTGAAATATTCAAATCAAGCGAACCTTTTTCTAATCCATGAGTTGGACGTTAATGAGCACTTGGTGGCAGGGATGGTGTTTCCTAATGGCCAGCATCAAGTCCAGGGCTCTTCATTGTTATTCAAACACTATCCCTGAGCTACAGCCAGCTTGATCTTTAGGTTTAAGGATTTCATCAACGAAGGTGTTCTGAAACATTTATTAGTTGCTACTATTTAGTTCTGTCTCTCACCCTCCTTCTAACCCGTCTCTCATTGTGAGCGCCTCTCCCACTCCCTCACCCTAACTCCCAACGTGTTTGTGTGAGTGTATTTAGTTACTGAAAATTTAACCTTCATTTCTCAACTTGGAATTCCAGGTCTCTATCTCCTGAATGAAAGTAAAATTAGTAACCTATAGAGCTTGGCTATAGACAGATGATGTAGAGGACGTTGAGAATGTAGAGAAATGATAAAGAAAAAGGAAATAATGAAAGGCAAAAAATAAACCAGACAAAATGTATATGTGATTGTTCATATAGCTATTAATTGAACTACAGGGGTCAGCAGCTTCTGTCCATTAGTTGGGTGCAAATATCTGCATCTGACTCTTTCAGCTGCTTGCTGGCTGGAAGAAAATGAGGAGGAGGGCGACTCTTTAGGAGGACCAACAGTCTCAATTAATGTGGACCCCGAGATCTCTCAAACACTTGACCACCAACCAGGCAGCATACACCAGCTGATACGAGGCCCCCAACACACATGCAGCAGAGGACTGCTGGGTCTGGGTTCAATCAGAGAAGATGCATCTATCCCTCAAAAGACTGGAGGCCTCAGGGAGTTTAGAAGTCTGGTTGAGTAGGTGGTGGGGACATCCTTGTGGAGATAGAGGTGGGGAGGAGGTATGGCATGTGGAACAGTTGGAGGGTGGATGTGGATGGGGGAATAAAATCTGGAGTGTAAAAAATAAATAAAAGAAAAAAAGGAAACAAGATAGCTACTTATTGCTAATGTTCTGTGAAACTGATAGCAGAAGCTGGTGTGGAAGGAGGAGAGATGGTGTTCTGCACAGATTGCATTGGAAGTGGAGAGAAGATAGCCATGAGCCTATGTTTAGGATAGAAGTTTTAAATTTTTTTGTTGTTGTTGTTTTGAGACAAAGCCTCTCTGTGTAACCCAGTCTGGCTTGAACTCAAGATTCGCCTGCATGAGCCTCCTGAGTGCTGGAACTGTAGATATGTGCCTGGTAGGTGTAACTGTAAGTTTGAGATGCGCTTGAGAGAGATTCTATACGAACCTAAGACATAAGGGAAAGTTAAGGCTGAAGCTTTGAAAACTGGTAAAAGCAGATACTATATCTGTAAACAGAGCAAGATCTATTTGTTTATAAAGGAAAGCAAAACAAAGTTATCTACTCCAGGAAACTGTTCAGCTAGAACAGGCAGTTTAACTGAGTAGTGCTGATTACTGAGAGAAGTAGAAACTAAAGTGTTTAAGTTAACAATCTATGGATAAATAAGTTTGGAGAAAAAGCTTTTTATCAACTTGAGAAGGTAGTGTTGTTGAGTGACAGTCTTCATAAAGTAATTTATAAGTACTTAGACATTCACTCTCGGGGGAAACCAGAACACATCTTCTATGAAGGTAATTTCAATATCTTTTTCTTGGAAGCTGCCTTTGACTGTTTCAAAGCAAGGCTTATCCACGTGCCAATATCATTTGCTCACATGCACTGAAGTGACTTTCTTTAAATGTCATCAGTAAGCATACTTCCTAAATACTTCACCCACAGGACACACATTGTTATAATTGGCATCTCAAGGAGGTGAATAATGAGCTCCTTGTTGTTGCCAGCCTTTCTTTTACATCAAGTACAGTAACACTTTATGTAAAGTCTACTCTTAATAAAAATCCTTTTGAAAATTCTTCACCTATATATGCAATTTCTGGGCTACGAATAACTAGTTTAGAGTTCATAGTTATGAAATTAAAAAACGTTTTAACATGGGGACTGACTAGATTTCTTTGCTCTTACCAAACAAAATGCATAAAACTACAAGGATCAGAAAACCTCCCTGTTCTTAAAACCAGGTAAGTTGTTGTACTAGGTAGGTTGTGGGCTATTTCAGTAAAGTTTTCTTCCTCTTCTTTCTTGTAATGTGTTTATTCCACAAACAATATATTAAAAGTTGATCTCTTAAGAGTCTTTCCTTAAAAAAAAAAGCTGCTATCTGGTAGTTTGAAAAATATTCTCAAGTATTACCCGAAACTGAATTAGAAAAAGCAGCATGGAATTAGTAAAACCTAGCCAGTCACTAGAGGGCAGAGAAGTACTATACTTTTGCCCTGTTTGAAATTTTCTGTTTTAAACATTGTTGAACAGGATAGAAAAATATGTTAGTATTTTTCTGAATACAAGTTTTTTTTTCCCATTCTTAAATTGTCTTGTAAAATCCAATAATGTGCGTCACACTTGTACTGATAGAGCTTTTTCTGGCAGTTGCAGTGACTGCTTCTCAAAGGGCTTGGTAATGTAAAAGAGTATAAATGTTGCTCAAGAGGAATACTGATGGCTAAGAGTGTGGATGTTTGTACATGGCATGGCCTACGTGTACATGGTACCTCAGTGTAGATGTTTAGGTGCACTGTTTGCCTCAGAGAATTCACTGAAGTGTAGCGTATTTTTTCATTTAGTCAGCTGAAATATATCGGTCATTAATTAAGACTTTGAAATTTCAAAACTGTAAAGGCAAATGAATGAATTCTAGCTCTTTAAAATTTTATATTTGATCTGGTTACTTACCCAATTTTGTTCCTGTTAATTTTCTATCATCCTGATGTATTTTTATTCTGGTTTGTTTTTTCTGATACATTTAAGTATATTCTTAAAAATTACCTTAAACTGCGTAGATTTTGAATTTTATTTAATAAAAAATTGTATTAATATACATTTAAAATAGGAACAACACAGGATATCAGGAAAATACTTGATTTTGGAATCAGATTTGCTGCTTTAGTTATTCATTTGTTTGTGACCTTGGGCAACTCAAATTCATTGCTGTCCTTCACATTCAAAATTGGAAAAACAGTATTTCCTAGTTTGAGGCTTGATTGTTATGAGGATTGTGTATGATACTGGTGAAGGTGAATGTTGGTGGGTGAAGGTAGATGTTCAGGGAAACCTCAACTTACTTCTGAACAGTTGCATGCATTGCTAATTTAACATTACTAGGGCACTGTTTGCTTTGTATGTAGTACCACAAATGTGGACTCCAGACCAAAACCCAAGTTAAAATTGCAGAGTTCTCTGTCTCTGACTTTCTTTTGCTGCTCAGTCCCTACAACTCTGACTAACTTTCAGCTGTTTCTATCCTCTGGTAATCTTTATGCTTCCTCTCTCTGTGTTTCTCCTGACTGTCTCTGGTCTTTCTCTGTTTTTCTTATCCCAGGCACCCTCAGGAAGACCCCAAGCCTCTAGCAGATGATATCATCTCCAGCATGTTATAGATGTGGAGGATTCCCTGGGATATTGAGAAATACCAGAGGCGAATTGTTCCGCTGTAGTAAGTCAATTAGCATTTGTATAGTGACTACTGGTGGTACAGTTGGTGATACCATGTGGGGGAAAAGAGTATAGTGTAAAAGATACAGGCTTATCCTTTATCCTTTCTTCTTAAGGATCTTGTAGTTTGCCCTCACATGCAACTGAAGACATTTTTAAAGCTGACAAATAACTATATAAATGTTGTGTTGTTTGCATGTTAAAGAGATGTATAGTTGATGCTATGTAGATATCTAGGTGGTATTGGCCAAGTTTCCTGTATGAGTTTAAAGTATGTCTGAAATTCAATTGGAAGGGCAACAAGGAGAGTATAGGAGTAATTTCTGAGGACTCTCTATTGGGATGGTAGTCAAATGAGCTTGATAAATCTTGGCGAAGCAGAACTGAACTTTTTTTTTTTTTCACTTAGAGAAAGAAGTTAGGTCAAGATGGTGTTTGCTGCCACATTGGAGCTTAGGATTTAGGCTAAGCTGTGACAATAGTTGATAAAGTGTTTTGATGAAGTTAGCACATACTCTTAGAATGTTCAGGATACAAAGGTGAAATAGTAAACTCTCATCTAACACATCTGTTTTATTTTCATTCTGGACATTGTGTTTGTTGTATTTTAGCAGCGCTATCTAGCACACATTCCATGGTTTTCAGAGCTGGATACATATTAAATCCTCACATGTGATAGAGCTCACATGTGATGAATAAGAAGTGTCGGCTGTTGACCTCTGCAGAGAAATATATACTTCCCCAGTCTGAGTAGAGATGGAGAGTGACAACAGAGGCTCTTCTGCCAGCTGCAGGGATTTGATAAGCTTGTGTTCTGTTTGCTTCTAGGAAGTTCTAATCCCTCAAGTGTATGAGTCCAGGTGCGCTGGCCAGTCTTTCCTTTTATGTCCTCCACCTACTTACACTTTCTTTACTAATTCTTCTGTATCTAATTGCATTTTTATAAAGTTTAATCTAACTGTGATATCCATAGGTCTTCTAGTCCTTAGTCTCTATAATTTTACATGAGAGTATCAGTGTTTTATGTCTTGTCAGAAACATCTTAACTGTATCTGCTTTCTGAGGTTCCTGGGGAAGAATACCGGAGTTTAGCCTCTGGGGTTGTCTAGTTAATGGTGGTTATAGAAAGGAAAGATGTAAATGCAGTATGCACTCATTTTACTAAATGTGGCAGGGCGTGTGTCATGAGTATTGAGTATGAGTTCTATTTCAGATGGTTGTGGTAAAACACAAGTAGTGTATCCTTGAACTTGACTCTAGAAAAGTATACATACGTATTCTAATTAAAATGAGTAATAGTTGCCATTTGGGCTTCATATCTGCAGTATGAATCTGTAGTCCTAACTGAGTCCATATTATATCACAGTAACCTCTGTGTCTCATACTCATAACAAACAGGGTATATGCTGGACCCTCTGTCCTCTCCTTCCTTAGGATTGGTTTGTTCTGGAGAAAGAATACATTTTCCCCTTTTTACAGCAAGTATGATAAATGCCTTTGACTTTCCTCCTTCATTCTTCAGAGCTAACACTTGAGTTCTGCCCTTTTGCCTCTACTCTTCACCTCCATTCCTGTGGCTATGACCAGTGACTCACCCTATCCGTTTTACTTGCTGGACCAGATCTTTTCTCACCCCACTAGTCCTGGAGTCAATGGGTCTGTGTGTCTATTGCTGGAAGCAACATGTTCCTGGCTTTCTGCTCTGGTTCTTCCCTAGCGACTCCTGTTAAATAGTACAGACAGGCTGGTCCTTCCCTGGCTGCCCTCTCCCAGTCTTCCCATCCCTATTGACACAGTTCTTATGTGACATAGTTTTCAAACAAGCTCTGACTGTAAACTTCTGTGAACTAAGCATCAAAAGCACATGATGCCACGATCAGGCTGCAGAGGGCAGGGGAGCATCTTTCTGCCTTTCATAAGTATCTCTCTCAGGGTCCCAATGGAGAGCTCAGTGTTTGACCTTTAGCTCAGATCAAATGGGTCCCTTTGACCTTCAGGGAAAGAAAATCATCAGATCTCATTAATGTTATTCATCTGTTTTTTGAAATCCCCATGTGAGTTTAACAGTGTCTACATTAAAGAAAAGAATTAGTCAAGAGGAGAATTTTTAATGTAAAAGGATGGAACATTTAATGAAGGATTTAATTTTAATAAAATTTGTATAGATCTAAATCAAGTTTGGAATTGAAAACTGTCATCTTAGATTTTTTTTTTAAATACTAAATTACATATCATCAAAAGTATAGTTGCCTTCATGCACTGAAAACACCTCAGACCTTCTAGACTGGATAGCTCTGGTGACAAGAAACCAGATGGTAAGCATTTGCCTTTACTAACTGCATCCTTATCCAAACATATTTTTCCAAGTGTTTTCCAAAAATGAAGTTAGCCATCATATCTGAAGAGCAGAGTAGTTTTTGTTGCTTAGGAATGTAAGGAGGAAAGCATGCTTTTGTGCTTGTAAAAGAAAAATGGGAGAAATTACAGGAATTGAAAACTTTTACTGATAGGAGAAAGCTTTTGCTAACCATTCTTATATTGTCTCTTTGGTTAATGTAAAATGCTTGACCTGTTAAGTATGCACAATAATATTTCAAATTATCAGTTTAAGCTCCTTTTATACCATCAATTCTCTTAGCATTTTATTAATTAAGTTTGCTTTCAGAGTGCTTTGCCAAACCTACAGATGTAGTCACTTATTCCAACTGCAGCAGATATTAATAGTAAGCTAGTTTTACTAACAAGCAGCAAGTAAGCTAGTAATAACAGGTTGGAGCTTCCATAAATACAGTATAGAGATTAATAAATATATAAACTTTTTGATAGAAAAATTTCTTTCTGAAGGAAGCTAGAAGTGCATAATTAAGAATAAAATTAGTTATGTACGTAATTTTTACTCTTTTATAGACATACTCTTGTTTTATAGAAAATCTAGAAATGAATACAAAAGCTCAATTTTGATCTGTATGTAATTATTTAAGTAATTATTCCAAAAGTAGATTCATTTGTATTATTAAAATGCATTTGGTAAAGTAGTTTCCAATAATCTCATAAAATGTAGTTCTTGCTGGGACAATATTCATTTTGTTCAAGAGTTCACATATGGGTAAGGAAGCAGTCAAGTTTTCTGAAGTTAATTTCTCAATATGTTACCATTCATTCTGGCACCTGTAAAATACACATTTCTAAAAAGCTACCTAGGTTTTATTGAATTAAAAAAAAATCATGAAAAACAGAAAACAAAGATGGCACCTTAAGATTGAGCATTTTTCTGGGCAATAGTGTCCTCAAGGATGCTCGCCTGGACACCAGAGTAGTTTTAAAAGGGTTTTCTTCTGCATGTCTGCCAACTCACTTCCTTCTAACTCTCTGATTGTGTCTGTTTTCTTTCATACCCAGCCAGCTGACACTTAACTTCCTTTCTCTGTGTCTGCCAAGCACTGTGTCTCCTTTGAATGGTGGCATCCTTGCCCTTAGGTTAAAGACTGTTTTGAGCTTAGAGAAAATTTGGCTGCTTTTGAAAAATCCATTTATGACTATATGCTGTTATTTAACCCTTACATGTTTCCTATAATTAGATAGGTGGCGGTGTTGCCTCTCAGTCATGTAATGCTCAGGTATGCAGTTATCACATAGTAACCCACCAGGTGCTATGAACCACACTGGACCCAGGGAAGCCAGTGCCCTGGAAATCTGAGGCAGATAACCTTTAGATTTTGGGGCCCCGTTTGGAGTGGCCAGCAAGCTCTGAGGATCTGCCTGACTCCACCACCACCACAATACTGGGATTCTAGGCATGTGAAGCTATGTTTTTGTTGTTTCTGTTTTTGTTATTGTGGTGGGAGGGAAGTGAAACTGAGGGTCTCAGCCTTTTGTGCAACTTCTCTCCCTCACCTGTATATTTTTGAATATATAAGATTTTTTTTCGAGACAGGGTTTCTCTGTGTAGCCCTGGCTGTCCTGGAACTCACTTGGTAGACCAGGCTGGCCTCAAACTCAGAAATCCACCTGACTCTGCCTCCCAAGTACAGAATTAATAAGAATTAATAAGAATAAATTGAAACTTACTTTTTTGAGTGTGTTGATTATCTCGTTTTAGCTAGTTTGCAATCTAAACAACATATACTGTATGGGGTTGAAGAAGTAAAGATTAGGTGCTGATACCCATTGAATTATATTCATTGCTGACACTGGCAGCATGTCCGCCTTCTCTACCTCTATTCCCAGAATAAGGCTTTCTGGTAGGCTTCTGTTTGGTTTTGTTTTTACATGGGGATGGAGAGTTATTTTCCTTTTCTAACTTTTTAAAAATTTGTTAATTTTTTATTATTTTTTCTTAAAGCAATTTCCCTTAAAGAAGAGGTTGAGGAATATTTTTAGGTTTCAGATTACTGGTCAATCCTTAGATACGTTAAATGGATGCCATTTTGTTGAATAGTTTTCCCTCCCTAGTTTTTCCCTTTTATTTTTCTTCCTCTTTGTACAACCTGCATTTCAACAGAAGTGTCTTTAGATTCATAAACAAGATGCAGCTGTCTGAAATAGCCCATCGACTCAGCTGGGCATCCTGCAGCTACCCAACAAAAGTTACTTGATTTGGAGGTAGTGTCAAGAAGTCAAAATAAGTATTCATATTCAGTTGTGGCAGCGCTAATAAGTGTTTGTGCCTATAACTGCAAGTCTCGATCACATATAGTGCATTCTGATGTTGAGCTTTGCAGAGATTTGAGCTCACTGTTGAGACTGTTAATAAGGGAGCCATGTAGCAGAGACCAGCATTTATTCTGAATTTTGATCCCCAAAAGATTGACTTTCGAAAGCAAACATCAATATTATAACTAAGATGAGAAAAAGAACCTGTGTATGTTATTTAGTGAAAAGCAATGAGTACTTTTTTTTTTAACCAAAGAAAATCAAAGAAGGAAATGGACAAAGCCAGAAGCACACTGAGAATGGTGTCCCAGAAGACTTGTAGGAACTGTAAAATGGAGTGCAGCAATATAAAACTATTCACACATTTTATTAGATTCATATAGAGCTGCAAACTGATGGTCTCTTTGAGAAACTAGTGTTGTAAATATTTAGGTAGGGAAAGAATATTAACTCCCCGGAGTAACTAAATATTCACAATGGAGTGGTGCACTGAAGTAATAAATAATATATTTAGAAATGTAAGTTAATTTTAAGATTCAGTTTTTATCTCTCCCCCGAAATCTTATATTTTCAAAGCCTTTACTTGCAATTCTTTGTTTCTGATAGCACAGAAAGATGAATGTGTTAGGGGAGTTATAAACACTAGACCCTATCTAGTACTAAGAGGCCTTGTTAGAATATGGAACAGTAGACACAGTGTCAGAGGAGTGTTTTTCTGGCTACACTGTGGAACTGACTGCTAGGACAGAGTCCTTGGGTTCACCTGTGTGAGACCTTAACGACCTTTCCACTTAAGCCTCCTGTGTATTAAATGAGTATCTTACACATTCACATATGATTCAGCACAGATTATCTGGGAAACAGTTTTCTTATGTTTAAATGACTGTCTACGTAAATATTGGTGGGATTTGATCTTTTCACAGAAAAATTCTTGACATGTACTGTGAACTGGGGGGATGTAGGAGGACATGACACCCGTTTTCAGACATAAGTCAAACGTGCTGTTCCAAGGAAAGGACCTAAGTGTGAAGCGTTTCATGGTGCTTTAGAACCTTCATTCACAGTGTGTGTTTTGGAAATTGCGTTGTACTATGGGCAGCTCTTCATGATGATGTTGAAATGTAATGAGTTTTTCAGTGACCGAAGCTAGGAATCATACTTTCTCTGAAATGAAAGAGAATTAGAAGTATATTTGCTGTGCGTTACAATTCATCAAAGTACAGGGTACCAAGTTAATTTAATTTCTTGGAGTATGTTAAGGTGTCATGATAAATTTTTTTCAAAAAAGTTCTCACATAGTATTTTTTTTTTAAATCAAGTGTGTCTTACATAGCAATGTGTGCATACTACAAGTGACAGTCCATACATTGTGACAGATATCTGAGAAGAAAATACCTAAAAGGAAGGAAGATTTATTTTGGCCCAGTGTTTCCCAGTTATAGTTCAATATGTGGTTGGTCTCATTGCTTTGGGCCTGAGGCAAAACCAAGCATTCTGGTGGAGGAGGAAGGAGTCAGCAGATCTGCTACCCAAGTCATCTGTGCAGTAAAGAGGGCAGCGAAGCAGAACAGGTGTATCACTTTAGAACATGCCCATTGGTATACTTCCTTCAGCTAGATCTGATCAGCCAGTCACAGCAGTTTTTTATTGATTATTTTATTTATTTACATTTCAAGTGTTTTCCACTTTCCTGGTCTCCCCTTCCCAAACCTACCTTCTATTCCCCTTCCCCTTTGCCTTTAAGAGAGTGCTTCCCCACCCCCACCCACCCACTCACTCCTGTCTCACCCCTCTAGCATCCCCTTTCACTAGGGCCACAAGCCTCAGAAGGACCAAGTGGCTCCCCTCCGATTTATACCAGATAAGGCAATCCTCTGCTACATATGTAGGAGGAGCCATGCAAACTCTTTGGTTGGTGGTTTAGTCCCTAGGAGTTCTGAGGGCCTGGTTAGTTGATATTGTTGTTCTTCCTATGGGGTTGCAAGCCCTTCAGCTACTTCAGTCCTTCTCTAGCTCTTCTATTATGGTCTGTGGGCTCAGTCCAGTGGTTGGCTGTGAGTGTCTGCATCTGTATTGGTCACATGCTGGCAGAATCTCTCAAAGGACAGCCCTACTGGGCTCCTGTCTGCAAGCAGTTCTTGGCATCAGCAATAGTGTTGGGATTTGGTATCTGCGAATGTGATGGCCTTTCCTTCAGTCTCTGCTCCATTTTTTCCTCCCCTTGTTTCCGTGTATGTCCTTTTGGGTTACAGAGCTAAACATAGAGTTCTCAACTGAAGAATCTTGAATAGCTGAGAAGCACCTAAAGAAGTGTTCAACATCCTTAGTTATCAGGGAAATTTAAATCCAAACTACCCTGAGATTCTACCTTATATCAATAAGAATGGTTAATATTAAAAAAAAAAAAAGTCCTCCGTTGCTGGTGGGATTGCACTCTGGAAATCAATCTGGTGGTTTCTCAGATAATTGGAACTAGTTATACCTGAAGACCCAGCTATACCACTCCTGGACATATACCCAAAAGAAGTTCCAATGTATAACAAGGACATGTGCTCCACTATGTTCATAATTTATAATAGCCAGAAACTGGAAACAACCCAGATGTCTGTCAATATTTTCTGGATACAGAAAATGTGGTATTCACAAAATGTAATACTACTCAGCTAGTAAAAACGGTGACTTCACAAATTTTGCAAGTGACTGGATCAAACTAGAAAATATCATCCCTAGTGAGGTAACATAGCATTTTTTGAATCTATCATGAGTTTCATCTGTTGCTAAGTCAGGGCCCTCAGAATCCAGCCACATTCCAAAAACTGTAACTACTAGGTGCGACCAAGCCTTTAACTCACCAGACTTTGGGGGAAGGAACAAGTACCTTGTGTCCAAGCCCTAAACTTTAGTGTTTCAAATGTCATTTAACACTGTCATTTTTACCAAGTAGGATTTTGTACTCCTTTGTGGAAATGTCAATGATTTACTTTTTAAACAATAGGAAACCTAAGTTGCCTTAAATGTAACTCTATGGTTTTCTCAGTGATGAATGAAAGGAATTCTCTGGATGACTTTGTACTCAGCCCAGCTCCCTTAGGCTTGGGCTTGTTCTGCAGCTTGAGCAGATTTCTTAAATTTGACATGAATTTATTTCAGTGAGGAACATAAATTAGGTATTCTGTACACTTTATTCTGAGTCTGTAATTCTGTGATAGTTTTGAGTGAAGACTTGGATATTTAGAGATTTTGTGCTTTGCTTTGTTGTTGTTGTTGTTCTAATAACAGAATGTCACAGTCTGGGAAATATATAAAGATGATGCTTTTTTTTCTGTTGGTCCTGAAGCCTGAGAAACTCTGGTGAAGATACTAGTGTACGAAAAGGCCCTTTGTTTCTCTTTTCTTTTTCATATATGCATATATATGCTGTTTTTTATTGATTATTGGAAATTTCATGTCATATACCCCAATCACACTTCCTAGTCCTCTCCCAGGTCTGTTTCCCACCCTTGTGACTTCCTCCTCCCCCAAGAAGGAAGAATAATGAAGAAGGAGGAAGAAGGGAGAAGAAGAGGAAGAGGAGGAGGAAGGGAGACAAGAGAAAGAGGAAAGGGAGGAGGAGGAGGAAGGGGAGGGGGAAGAGGAAGGGGAGGAGGAAACAGCATTCGGTTTGTGTTGTCCATGTCCATATCCTCTGTGGAGCATGGTCAAACTCCCAGTGATAGCCCCTTAAGGAAAGCCGAGGCAGAAGAATGAAAAGACCAGGAGCACTGGAGAGGAACAAAGACTGTCAAAATCAATTGCATAATCCTCTTTGAAGGTAATGACTTCACTCCTACAGTAATGGCTTCAATCTAGTCAGTCAGAACATAGGTCCCCAGAAAACTTTATTTTAAAAAGTTCTGAACATTGAACTGGGAATAAGTTCTTAACACATGGAATTTGGGGTCAGATTCAAGTCACAGTATAGTTAAAATTAAATAGTAACAGTCCTTGGGAGTCTATTAGATGATATTAATAGAGAAATGGAGACTCACGGTTTTTAAATTAAATGTACATTTCTTTACATCTCAATCATCTCTTTTTCCTTTTATGTTTCTTCTCCCCTTCCATGTAACTCTTGCCCCCAATTTATAGCCTCTTTTTCTTATCTTAAACTGTTATTGAGATATATATGTATGTATATTATATATACATATATATGTAATATATATATGTATGTATATTATATATATATACATACACATATATTTTTATAAATATAATATATATAAAAATAAAAAATATATATTTTATATTTATATTAAAAATATATAAATAAAAATATATATATATTTATATATATATATATATACATAGATATATAAATACAACCTGCTGAATTTGTTTAATGTTGTATATGTATGATTTCAGGGATAACTACAGTGGTACAATCACAAAATGTAAAGTTAATCCTTCTGTACAGAGAAAAATAGTCATGTCTGATATAATTAGACCCAAATTATTAAATCTACATATGTTTTCCACGTGAAAAATAGAGCTTACTTTGGTACCTTATCTTAATTCCCTTGAAATTAGAAGTAAATGGCAGAAGCACCTGGAAAGAGTCATCACGTGTGAATACATGACTGCTCTCTGGCTGCATAACTGGTGCTAGAAATTTTACATGTTGCTGTGACTTTATTCTTTGAGTAAGTTCCAGTACCACCTTTGACCTAGAAAGATGATTCTGGGTGTCCTGGTGTTAGTCCAGCAATGTGGAACTCACTGTATCACTGGCCTTTTAATTTGTCATAGATTCCAAGTATATCATAATCAAATAAAAAGGCCCTCTTTGCACTGAAATGTTAAATTTTATATCAATTGAAAGTTCTTGGACAGGAAACCTTTGCTCTAGCAGTGACTCTGGACTGTGGGTGATCAGCAGGATGACTGATCCCAGTGTGTTGTTGCCAAGTACAGGGAAGACATGGAGAAGTGCGGTGTGTGGAGCTGCTTTGACTCACCCGTTCCTTTGGCAGCGGCTGCAGGCCCGTGGCAGCAGTACAAAATCTGTGTACTTGCACATTTCAAAGCTGCTTTTCTTAGGCTCCTAGAGCAGTTTGTATAGAGGTGGAGCCAAAGTAAGATGTCTACAGACTCCGTCTCAAAAGCAATTCGCATGTAACCTACAAAGGACCCCTTTGAGATTTGTCTTATCACTATGGTCCTCAGTCTTCTTTTAAAGCCATTACAGCTGTTGTGTTCAATCTGAGCTGAAATCTGGTGTAGAGAGATTTTCCAAATTCCAGCCTTAGGATTATTTAGATTAGGGGGGGCTTCTGCCTCCAGGACTGGATGAGGTGAACCTTGAGTTAGACATAAGTAAAATAGCATTCATCTGCCTACAGTTAAATTTACAGATTTTCACTTCATATTGTACATTTACTGTGTCCTGTTCTGATTCTGTGTGTACCAAAACATAAACTGTGAAATTACAGCAATCAGTATTGTAACCTTAATGTGAAAGTCAGCTACAAGTGTCAGCTGTTCCAAAGGCTGTTAGGAAGGCACATGGTGACAGGAACCAGTCCAAGAAGAAAGAATGTGTAGTCTATCTCCACCTACTCTCGGAGATGGTGGAAGAGAAAAGATGCCACTTTTGAGGAAAATTGGAACTTTTTTTTCTCAAATACTGAGTGTCAGGCCATACATGCTCTGTGTGGGCCTATGTTTCCTGAGCACCCACTGAGGTGGCTCTGCTCCCACAGATGCAACAAACATTGAGGACCATGTTAGTGGAAAACAAATGGCTCCTGATACCCATTTGGTGAACAACACAGATCCCAAACTGATGGGTTTGTTCTGGAAAGTCGCCTCATCCCTTCCCACTGATGTCATTGGTGGAAGGTGGACTCAGTTTAACTTCCTTATTTGCCTCTCAGACCATCCTAAGTCGTTCCCATATGGCCCTTGTAGTATCAAAGTGTAGACTATTCCTAGGCTCAATTACAATAGAGATAAACCTGTAAGGTTTAGAGGGCTGGCCTCATGTAAGTGGCTAACAGAGAATGAATCCTAGTTTGAGGATGGTAAGAGCCACGTGGGTGCAGTCACAGCTGGGCCAGACAGTTGGCAGAAAGGCATGGATACTTGGATTTTCTATATCAGATGTATTTTTTCTCATATACAAATAAATTCATATCAAAAACTTGAAGAAATAAAAAAAGGTTTCTCTTTCTTTAAGGAGATATTAATGAAAACATCTCATTTCTGTCTGAAAAAGAATAAAAGAGTTTAGGTTAGGGAAAGAGATCTAATCGAGTGATCAGAAGACCCTGACTGCCGATAATTAGCTCAGTGCACTTGAGTTAACCTTTGATATCTGTGGATCTTGTTTTCCCCTTTGTAAATTGGATGGTACCCAAGAATTGTATTTGCAGTGCCATCTCCTGTAAATGGTTCCACGTTTAAAAGAATAACTTCTTAAGCTGAAATTATTCTGCAAACTGTCTGTAACACTAGGATCAGTAGTAAGAAATGCAAAAGTCTCACAGAATTGAGTTGTGACAGGATGCATAAAACTTTTCAGAGTAGAGTGAATTTCAAGGAAATTATTAATTTTTCTATTACAATGTGAAATTCTAAAAAAATATAAAATAAAAGCTTTATACATATGTTAGTATGTATTATATATATGCACTATCTTTAAAAAAACAAAACAAAACAAAACAAAACAAAACAAAACAAAACAAAACTACTACCCTGTCCCATCCTTGTTTGCTTTCTGTTGCTGTGATAAAACACCATGATCAAAAGCAACTTGGGAAGGAAAGGGTTTATTTGGCTTGCATATCCCAAACATAATCCATCACGAAGGCAAGTCAGGCTAGAAACTCCAGGCAGGAACTGAAGCAGAGACTCTGGAGTAACACTGCTTACTGGCTTGTTCCCCATGGCTCACTCAGCCTGGTTTCTTGTACAACTCAGGACCAGTTGTTGGGGGTAGCACCACTCACAGTAAGCTGGGCCTTCCTACCTCAACCATTGAAGTCCCTCTTCCCAGCCATGTCTAGCTGTGTTACGTTGACAAACTAACACACGATAAACCTCTTTTGAAGTAGTCTGAGCTCAAGAATGGTCTATAACTGTAATAGTTCAAGTAGATACTGATTAAATGTAAATATAAATATGAATGCTTATTTGATTATGGAATAATAATTGAAACGACTGTTTGGTCCAGTTTCTCAGCCTCCATTCAGCCATGTGTATTTATGCTGTGTTCCTTTTAGCATCAATTTCACTTTAACTGGTTGTGACTTGTGTTGCTGCTGTGCCTGCTGGTAAAAAGGCTTCAGCAGCTGTGCTGTCAGAGACATGAACTGCTTTCCTGCTTTTGTGGAAGTCCTACTAGGAAGTCTTGCTGATTTCTAACTATCAGATGTAGCTGGGTTAATACAAGTGAATGTTTTGCTATGGCATAGAGTAGCCATAATTACCTTCCTAATGTAATTATACTTCTTGATATAATAATCTCGTATCATTAGCACAAGTAAATAGGAACATGGTTAAGTTCGCTCTCCTTTCAAACTATATGTGTGCCTTTACTTGTCTGCTGCACATCTAGATTTTCATTGGCTTCTTGTCCTGTGTGATGGTGGTATAGGTTTAACTTCAAATGTAATATTAATATTGTCAATTAGGGTTTTGGGTTGTGTGTACATGTTCATGTGTGTTATGTTAAATGATTTAGTCTAGCTAAGCTCAGTAATTGGTGAGGAGGGACTGTAAGGGATAGCCAGTTCCTCCTGTAGAGAGAAGCTTTTTACAAGATTTTATTGAAATTTTAGTATACACGCAAAGAGAAACTTTACAAAACATCCACTAGATGGCACCTTGTTATTGTGTCCTGGATTTAGCCTGTGGCATTCATGACACAAATTTCAAACAGAAATTGTTTCCTCAGAATCTTAGTTGCTGATGGAAACAAAGGTTTGTGTAAACCTTAAAAGTCCTCTGAAAAAGTGCTATTCCAGCATGCTTGGTAACCTGTGTTAGTACTGGGAACCTGCTTTTCTAATCATTTGAACATTTTGTAATACTTATGAAATCATAGAAAGTAGAAAAAAACAGGTATGATAGCCATCAGTTAGACAGACAGTCTTGGTTTCTTTCAGGTGTTGAGCCTTGTGCTTTAGGAAAATGTTCTGAAGTTCTGTAGTCCAGGCTACTCTCAAACTCTGGATCCTTTTGCTATAGTCTCTCTTCAGTGATGGGATTATAAGAAGGTGGGAGCATGCTCAGATTCAAGGTCTTAGGTGTTAAGTGCCACCAGCCTGATTGTCTGAAATATTTCCTTCTCATTAACAGTAACTAGTTTATTTTCATTTAGCTTGTTATAATTTTAGAGTTTATGACTTAAAAAGCTTATACTCACATAGTTGTTTTGTTTTTTAATTATAAGCTAAGGAAACACTAGAAAATAGTAAAATTATCAAAAAAGAAAAATAAATACACTCATAATTTTATTATATAAAGAATTTTATAAGCAGTGTATTTATTATTATTTGAGCCTTTTGGTTTCTTTAGGCATGTATATAGTTATTGTCACTTATGGTCTGTCAGTTTTCCCCACTGAATATTTTAATTCTTTTGACAAGTGTATTATTATACAAGTCTTTGTTACTATAAGTTGCTGCTGGTAGTTTGGTTGTCGTCTTTTTGTTTTATTTGCTTTTGAGATAGCATCTTATTCGGAGCTTGGACTGGTCTGTTATGGCAATCCTCCTGCCTCAGCCTCCTGAGTACTGGGGTTGTAAGCATGAGCCACCTTCCCCAAATAGATTTCAATTAGTCTCCCACTATTTCTGTTTAGCTTTTTCTCTTCTATCATTTCTTTTCTACAGATTTTGACATACAGAAGTATTCTCTTTTTCTAGCATTCACTGATAACACTAAAGCACTAGAGGGCGTAGGTGAGGCTCAGGCAATGTTGTCATGAGTTTGATTTCAGCCTGGGCTACATGGTGAGCTCCAGACTAGTCTGGGAAAGAGTGAAGGACCTGCCTCAAGCAAACAAGCAGCAGAGCTAAGTTAGCACATTTAGCTATAGTAGCTCTTAGCAGTTCAAATGCAGAAACTGTGCATGTTAATGAGGGCAATAGCTAGTAGTTGCTAATTGTAACTTATTTCATGTTGATTTGAATGTTTATGTTCTGTGATTAATTGCAATGATAATGACAGAAGATTTTTATAAACACTTCTGTGGAAGCCACAGTTCTAAGTAGGAACATGAGTAGGTGTGAAGATTTATTGAGACTACTATTTCCTATTTCTATATATAGGGTGAAAGGGTACAGAAAGATTAGGTTATTCACCAAGAGTAACACCATGAGCAAGGAACCTGTGAACTGTGCATACAAGTGTATAGATGGATAAGAGAAACAGGAGTCTGTGCTGTTAAGTTTCAGGCCAAATAACACGAATTACCTGGATATCAGCAAACAGAGTTGACAAGTGAGCTGGAGTTTCTTTCAAGACATATTTAAGAACTTGGACTTTAACTTTATTTTCTTTGATTTGTTTTTTCCTTTTTTATTAATTTTTCCATACAAAATATTTTGATCGGATCCTTTCCTTTCTTCCAAACTCTTCCAGGGCCTCCCTCCTCCTTACTCACTCAATGCCATGTTTTTTTTCCCTCAAAAACAGAAGTTAAAACAAAAGATGAAACAAAACATGAACAAAGGAGTTCATTTTGTATTGGCCAACTATTCCTGGACATGGGGCCTGCCCTTCAGTGTGGTTGATATACCTGTGACACTCCATTTGAGAAAACCGATTTTCCTTTTCCAGGAGGTGTCAGTTGCCAATAGCTTCTCTGCTAGGAGTGAGGCTTTGTGTCCACTTCCTTTGTCAGTGCTGGTATTTAGTGTGGTTGGTAATCTGTGCAGGCTCTGTACATGTTGTCATATAGTCTCTGTGAATTTTCATATGTCTCAATCCTGTGCATCTGGAGGACACTGTTTCCATGGAGTTATCTATTGCCTCTGACTCATAGAATCTTTCTACCTCCTCTTCCTCTCTCTGAGCCTTGATATATTCTGAAGATTTGTATATTGCTTTCAAAATGGTATTTGTAGTTTCAGGTTTCTTGTTGAATGTAAGGTTGTAAATTGCAAGGTTTCTAAAATAAATAATATAGATTCCAATTATGCTTAAAACAGTTCATGTCTTCCTTTGTAAGATGGCACAAACAACGTAGAATTTTCAGTATGCAATGTATAGAAGTATTAAATTGTTCAAGATTCAGTCTCTTAGATTATGAGGGGGCTTTGACCATCTTTTCTCAGCTTTGTCTGAGTTATGTTGTCCTGAGTGTGGGAAGTACAATGGTTTCCCAATTGCAGAAACATTTATTTAATGGATGTTTATTAAACACCTAATATATCACTTTTATATGCATAATAATGGCAGCAGGCATCTTCTGATGAACAAAATGCAGACTCTTTAAACAGGGCATAGTGTATGGCCAGTAGCAGTGAAATCTTAGGAACAACAGTTCTCTTGTATTGCGTGATCATTTGCTTTAGCTTTGTTTTGTTGTTATTTTTAATAGAAAATAAAAATAATTAAAACAAGCAAATGCAAAGGAAGATACCAGGACATTCTAGACTCTTTCCTCTGAATTGTACTGCAGGCTTTCTAGGAAACCTGCTCCTGTCTTGAAGTCTCTCTCTTAGGCGGTGGTTCTCAACCTTCCCAATGCTGTGACCCTTTAATACAGTTCCTCAGGTTGGGATGACCCTAACCAATAATTATTTTGTTGCTATTTTATAACTTTAATATTGCTACTGTTATGAATCATAATGTAAATATTTGGAGACAGAAGTTTGCCAAAGGAGTTATGACCCACAGACTGAGATTCCATATGGAATTAGAAATTTGCTTTCCCTCCAAATTTTATTTTTAGGTGAGCATCAGTTTGTTGTATTATGTGATACCTATCTCGTTGGAACACAGCCTATAACAACCTAAAAAAAAAAAATCAAAACTGGAATTTTAAAGCAGAAATCTTAATAGCAATAAATAACTATAGTAAGAAATTTTGATCTGAGACCCAGAGATTAGGGAAGCCTAGGAGGAACTAGTGTATATAAAAAAAAAATGTTAAGACTTTAGTTGCTTCCTCATGAACCAATATGAATTACTGTTCCTGGAAGATAGTGAGACACAGACAAGGAATCCCTGTTTTTGGATGACAGAGAGAGAGAGAGAGAGAGAGAGAGAGAGAGAGAGAGAGAGAGAGAATATGAGAGAGAGAGAGAGAATATGAGAGAGAGAATATGAGAGAGAGAGAATATGAGAGAGAGAGAATGAGAGAGAGAGAGGGGAAGGGGGGAGGAAGAGGAGAGGCAGGAGAGGGAGAACATTGTTTGACCACATAAAGCTTTTTGATTCTTAGAAAAGTCTAGATTGTGAAAAGTGCCACAAATATACAGTAAAATAAAAGTAGACTTTATCAGTATATCTGAGCTCCCTATTTTAATTGAAGCAGAGATGGACAAACACACCATCTTTGGTTATCCCTCTTCCCAAGACAAAATGTCCCCAGATCTGAGTAGGGTCTTAGGAGTCCACTATTTGTAGAGAGACCCAGGAGCACAAGTGGTGTTCTCATAGGCATGGAAAAGGAGAGTTGTTTCCATGTAAAGTGATCATATTGGTTGGTGAGAGAGCCATATTGTGAAGGCATTGGGGCTTGCTGTACCTGACAGTATAATTACACTGTTGGAAGAAAGAGCAGAGAGAAGGCCAGTGTTCAGTCAGAAACCACTATTTGTGTAATATTTAGAGGAGACAATCTGTACTTCTGTTGAGTTAGGTCTTGTAATGCCAGTTTCTTAAAGGCCTCTTCAGTTACTGACAGGCTTGTTACACATGTGTAAGTAAGGAAAGCACTAAAATTTCAGCTTTCATGTTAAGTCATTGTAAAATTATTATAATTTAAAATGGAGATTTACAATTCTAAATAATCATAGATTGGAATTTCATTACTCTTTTGCAAATTTAAGGGTGGCAGTTCATATTTGAAAAATGACTCATGAGCTTTGCATTGTTCTGTTTATTAGTCAACCCAAACTTGTGTCAACATCCTTTCCCAGTAGGTGTGCATCCTTATGTGTACTACTGCCATGACCTAGCAGAGAGAGAAGAGTTCATTTTTCCTGCAGTTCTCAGTAGCGTGGCATCTCAGTAGTTTAAGCCCTCATGATGGTGGTAATGATAACAATGTATTCCACATTTTGAAGGACGAACCTATTTTGATAGCTCATAAATAAACAGAAATATTAGAGACATTTTTATGTTATTTCAAGTTATTTTTTAACTTGACAGTTATAAACAGTCATATTGTATAAAAAAATAGTAAGTTAGTTAAGGCCATCATAGGTTATAGTGAATGGACTTTTTGCATTCCTGAAAGTAACTGGGGAACTGAAGTTGAAATGTTGTCACTAAGGAAAAGCCCTACTAAGATTGCTCTTAAAAATAATTTTCATTTAGTAGATGGTGTAGTGATTCCCACCTAGGCCCTACGATCCTCCAGGAAGTGCTTTGAAACTTGTGAGACCTTGTCACAGTGATGGGGTAAGTGTAGGTTGTTTTATACTGAGATTGGAGGGACCTGAGGGATATGGGATGGACTGAGGAGTGAAAAGTTCTTGCCAATAAATAAATCCCAGAATGCCAAAAGTGTCCTCACTGAAGAATGCTGGTTTAGCACATCACTAAGTTGGGCAGAAACAGTGACTGAAAGTTTCCACCACTTGAACACTGAGGGTGCATTTTATGTACATGAACAGTAAGGTAATTCTGTTGAAATTCTGGAAGTTTCCACACTTACTGTTTTTCTAATTTAAATGATCTTGTGTGTACTTTTACTTAGTTGCTTATCTAAGGGTCTATTTAAGTTTCCTGAGTCACAGCCAAGCAAAGCAGTCAGAATACATGTACATTCCTGGTATTTTATACGTGCAGGCCATAAGTCAATCCAGGTCCATGGAGGAAGGCTGTGTTCGCACCAGCTGCTGATCATTGCAAACATGGTTAAAATGACAGCATGTACTACATTCTTCATAGCCAATGCAGTGTAAGGAAACTCAGAGGGTGATTCTTAGGAGGGACAAGGGTGTCCCTCAGAGTACTAACTTCATGTCTCCTTTTTAAGTCAGATATTTTGAGTACATTCATGAGGCATTAGAAACAAAACCGAGGTAAAGAAAGATTTGAAGTTCAAACCTTTCTTAAGGAAGGGATTTCTTTCCTATGCACATTCTTAAGGTTATATATGATTCACTCTTTTCTTCAACTGTCCCTGACATTTGTTCTTGAGCTTAGTTATTTTGAGGACAGTTCACATATTCATCACTCAGTGAATGTGACACTATGGGATGGGGCTCACTGCAGCAATTCAACTCTGGTCTCTAATCAAGGTGTGGAAATGAGGCAGAACAGCATGTGTCCTTCTACTGTATCCCAGAACGTTGGCTAATAGCCTAGGACAGCAATGGCGTAAACATAGACAGTAGAGTTTTGAAGTTCACTCTTAATTAGACAGTGATATGTTGAGTCTTTTTTTATTTCTGTATATTGTTAAGTCGATGCTTCACTTCTTAATACTCAAACTATAAACCTCCCACAATAATTGAATTACAGACAAAAGGCCCATTTGCCAAGTTGTGGTAATTAAGTAACAAAGCAGTTCATTTTGAACAAGTGTGAAAAGAGGTCTCATGGTCGCAGCAAGGCTTGGCAAGAGAAAGTGACTTTCCAAGGTAGCATATTGATCTGTACCTCAGAAACTTGACACTTCGTCCTGCTAAATTACATTGAAAATAATTGTTTTTAAATTAACTTGCTAGTGTCCTTTTTTGCTTCTAAGTCAGATGAACATCATACTTAGAAGCAGTTTGGAAGCTAGGCTTCACCTTCAGTGCACCACTCCCCATCCGTGTGGTGTGTGCCTGCAATGTTTAGCCTCTTTATAGTTTATTAAAGCGTAAACATACATATGTAATGTCGTTTTTAGAATTCAAATCGTGGTGCATAAGTATGACCACCGTGGATTTTGTAGGAAAACAATAAATTTGTTGATTTTTTTTTCCCCATCAAATTTTGATGTCATTTCTTGGTTTCTTCCTGTTTTAGATTTTTTTCTGAAGTAGTAGGATTCAGGCTGTTTGTTTGTTTGATGTGTGTGTACTTTATAAGTACTTGTATTTTGTATTTTATAAGCTACTTTCTCATGTATTCTGTATATCTGTAAAATTGCTGTCATTTAAATGCAGAAGGCAGTGTTTTCTGTTTCAGCTAAAAGATAATAGCCATTTTATTAGAAAAGGAGAATTTATGGAATTGTATATATTCATTGTCATTATGGCTTACTTTGATGATATCATATCCAGTGGCATGTGCATCATCTTTTCAGGTTATCATTCCTTAATTTGAATATCACATGCCCTCGATCCAAGCTGTGTGCTCACAGCTGAGGTGTCTAGTGCCGCTGTGCTGGAGTCAGAATGCTGAATACTAATTGTGGATGAGTGTCAAATGTAAAACTTGCTTTTGGGATCCTGTTCAAACAAAACTCTGTATTTAGGTGGGGTGTTGCGTATGTGGGGGATGCAATTGTGCTTGCATGCATGTGCCTCGTGTGGAGGCCAGAGAGGACAGTTTTGAGTGTAGTTCTTAGGGTACCATCTGTTTTCCCCCTTTTTGGAACAGGGCCTCTCAGAGACCTGGAACTAAGCTACTGAGCCTTAGGGACCCTCCTGTCTCTATATCCCCAGGACAGGGATTACAAGCATCATGACACCTTGCTTTTTTGTTTTGTTTTTGTTTTTGTATTTTTTTGTTTGTTTCATTGTTATTTCTGTAGATCTAACTCAAGTCCTTATGTTTTCTTTATTGACTGAGCTGTCTTCGAAGCCTCACAAACCCCACCTTATGAGCAAATAATACTCAACTTTCCAAGGGAAGCTAAGATTTCTAATCCGTATAAGTCTGTGAGTTCTAAACTGGTTAAATATTTTGGAAAATAAATCTGGCTGTCATGGAAATGTAGTTTAGTGGCTTTCTGATGGCACCTGCCAAATCAGTAGCAGAGGTCACATTGCGAACTGTAGAGAAAATGAAGAACAGACAAAAATAATTTATAAGCCTTTAAAAGCTGCATGCTATGTAACTAACAAGAGGCTGCCAGAGTTGAGAAGCAGGTTTTAAGAAAATAGGAAGTGTGTCTGACAGGAGACAGCACTCACAGAGTTAAGACACTACTTTGTCAGTTTGACAGCTTCTTATCCCTGGTCCACTTACCTTGAGGGTATTTAATCAGCTGCTTTCTGAAAAGAAGGTTGGAGGTGGTAATTCGGGGTCAACTTTAAGCTAGTTGCAGAGTCCCACTTGAACAATATAAGCACAGAGACTTCTGTAAATGAAATTGAAGGAAAGAAGAAAGGGGTAATCTCAACCAGACCTGAAACTGTTGCCTGAAATTCACCTGTAAGAGACACCCATGAGACACTCTTTCCTTTCTTTCCTAACTTTTTTTCCTTCTTCAGCTGTCGCCTTCATTGGTACTGGAATAATTAAGTTATCTTGTCATGACCCTGATTTCTACTTCTTGGTTGCTTACTTTCATGAACTGTAAGTGATGTCTCTCCATACATGATGTCTCCTCATGCCCCAGTGCATTTTGACTAAGACTCTGTTAGGATAAAAGTCCCAGAAACCACAGATTCTGTCATTACAGAATTGTCTTTACAGATTTCCAGTTAACCTTCTCAATGCTGGTTTTTGTTCTTCCTTTATAACCCCAGGATTTTCGTAATACTGCTATTTGGTGCCTTGTCTTTAAGATATTCTGCCGTAGAACAAGGAACTTTGAGAACTGTAAGCTGCCCTGAATAGACCCTTTCTTGTCTGCTTCTTTCATTAGGAAAATAGAATAAAATTGCCCTTTAGGATCTTTTCCTGTATTGATCAGCTCGTTTCAGAAGCTGGGTGAGAAGAAAAAGCTAAAACATTTCCTTCTACCATTTTTTATTATCAATAAACCTGGTAATTTTAACTTTAAAAACAATACTTTACCATTTGTGTCTCACTATTCAAAATTCAGAATATTCTCAGGTTTATAATATAGTGAGACAAACATATCCTTTTAACATCTCATATATGTGTCATATATATATATATGTGTGTGTGTGTGTGTGTGTGTGTGTGTGTGTGTGTGTGTGTGTGTATGATAACAATTTTGTTCAAAAGGGACCCATATTTTACTTTAATTTTTTAAAAGAATTTTTTATTGAATATTTTATTTATATTTCAGATATTATCTCTTTACCCCATTCCCTCCCCCTTCCACTCAGGAACCTCTTATCCCATCCCCCCTCCTCCTGCTTCTATGAAGATGTGCCCCCACTTACCCCCCCAACTCCCATATCCCCACCCTCGAATTCTCCCACAGAGAACTCCCACAGCGTTCAGCCTTCATGGGACCAAGGGCCTCCTCTCCCACCTATGCCCGACAAGGCTATCCTCCCCTACATATACAGCTGGATCCATCCCCATGTTCAGTGCCATGAATATATCTCAAAACTCAGGGAAGCTGTGTCAGGAAGATCACTTGGAAGATCAAGGCCAGCTTGAAGGGCATGGAAAGTTTGAGAAAAGCCTGAGCTAAATAATGAATGCCTTTGTCAAAATACACATTCACACACGCACACATGCATATGTGCTAAGTTGAACCTTAACCTCCTACAGACCCAGGTTTAGACGTCTTTAGTGTTGCTTGGGCTCTGAATGCAGTTCTAACATGCTGCAGCTTTACTTGCAAACCTCTGATGTTTCTTAGAAGTCTAAATCTAGAAGTGACTGTTGGTCAAACTGTTGTCTCTCCTCAATTCAAGCAGTAGTAGTAGACTCTAATTTTAATATGACACAGCTATTTGTGTTCATTTTTCTTTTGTTTTTCCTTTATAAGGAATGTCAATGACACTTTATAAGTGTCAGAGGGATTGGCTATTTTGTTGTTAGAACCCAAACAGTCATTTCTGACTGCCTTTTCTCTTGGTGGCCATTCTAGCCAAGTCCTGAGAGTCACAGTTACAGGTTGGGAACAGAGGCTAAGACCCTTCATGTTTCTAAGTGAGGTGGCTGTCAAACTTGCATCTTCCTCTTCCCAGAACATGCTTTTTCTTCATTTCAACCATATTTGGAGTAGAGGAGAAATTGAAATAGGGTTGCATAACTATTTGGTAACATACCTTCAAGATGAACCCTAAAATTTTTTGAAATTGATTTAATTGACTCCTGGATATATGGGAAACACTAAAGTCTTACTAGTAAGAAAATTTATTTGATTTTTATACAAATTATATATAATAATTTTATATCATATATGATTTTCATTTTTATATGTAAAAATAATGAAAAATTGCCCAACAAAATAACTACATTTTATTAATATTTACTTATTTTAAAAAGTCATCAAATGAACTCAATGGTCATTTAATAATGCAACTCTTAAGGTAGTGATTTAATGAATTTTGTGATTTAGTGAATTAAGCTTATAATGTTATTAAGGTGAAGTTGAACTCCACTTGTTAGACGAAGTCTGGTGTTAAAGATGACAAAGGTAGTTACCATTTTTTTCTTTTCTTTTTTCTTGGGCTTTGTTTCTTCACTACGAGCTCCATGATCTTTAGAGGACTTAGTAGAAACATTCTAGAGATTAATTTCTGTTTGTAGCAATAGTGGAAAACTCCTAAAGTCACATAGGCATGCCAAGTGGCAAATAGCAGGGTAATAATGTGTATAGTGTTCTAAGGTTCCAGTCCTGCTCATGCAGTGAACCAGCTTTCCTGGCAGTGAACTGTGCTAGCTCCTCTCTGCCTCACTTCCTTACTTCAGAAATCTGCCCAATTATTATTCTTATTTCATAGTGTCGTTCAGGGAATTAGATAACTTAATAGTTACTACAAGTTAGAGTAGTACCTGCTGTATGGGTAGCTCGAAAAAGGAAAAGAAAGGCCTATGTACTTTCCCCCCACATTTCTTGGTTGTGTTTTTCAATTTTAGCTTCAAGTCCAGTAAAAATGTAGTTGTTCCTCAGAAATAGCAAAAGCCATAGTTACATGCCACCAACACATAAGCCATAGGAAGTTTTACTAAAAACTTTTTATTTATTTTCATTTTTCATTAATACAAAATCTAAAATAACACATGAAGAGTTTAAAGTATCAGTAATTAAAACACAACTTACTGACGGTATACCGCATTCGATATTATAGCTAATTTCTAAATTATAGAATTCAGTGTTAATTAAACAAGGAGGAAATGTAAACATCATGGGGCAAACAAAATTACCATTGCAAAAGATCCATGTATACAGTTAAAAAATACAGATAAACTTCCACCAGTGTAAAAGTTGTTGACATGGTTGAGTATGTACCCTCTGTGTGTGTGTGTGTGTGTGTGTGTGTGTGTGTGTGTGTGTGTGTGTTTGTGTGTGTGTGTGAGTGAGAGAGAGAGAGGGGGGGGAGAGGGGGGAGGCGGGAGCGGGGGAATTAGAATGCATGTGTGTGGAGATCAGAGGCAAGCTTTACAGAGTTGATTGGCCATAAACCAACCCCCTCCTCCTTCTCCTTCCTCCTCCTCCTCCTCCTCCTCCTCCTCCTCCTCCTCCTCCTTCTTCTTCTTCTTCTTCTTCTTCTTCTTCTTCTTCTTCTCTCAGTTTCATGAAGTTATTAGTTCTCTTGTGACATTTTATACAAGTATATAATTATACATTTAGATTATATTTACTCTCATATCTATTGTTCTCTCTTGCCCTCCTTCCCCTCACTTCCTGGTCCTCTCCCTATTTTCAAATAGTCTTGCTTCTACTTTCATGGATTGTTTTTTTAAAATCTAAATTTCATATATGAAAGTAAACCTGTAATATTTATCTTAAATAGTGGCTTATTTATATAGCATAATTTTACTTTTCAAATGACATGTTCATTCTTCTATAACGAGATAGTGTGTGTGTGTGCATGATATATATATATATATATATATATATATATATATATATATACACACACATATATTGTGCTATCTTGTTATAGAAGAATGAACATATATATATGATCTTCTTTATCAGTTTATCTATTCTTAATTAGTGTATTTTAAAATCTAAGTGTGAGGATTTTTACTCCACAAAGCATGCTCTGAGCCTCTCATAGTGATTCACACCTTTAATTCCCATAGTTTATAGGCAGAGATGGGTGGATCCTTGAGGTTAATATAGTGAGTTCCAGGCCAACCAAGGCTACTTAGTGAGACCCTGTGTCAAATAACCAAACAAAAACATATTACTGATTTTTTTGCTCTTATATTAAATATTTGAAGTAAGTTGCGAAGCTGCATGGTCCCCTTGGATTATATGGTAGGTTTGCTTTTCTTGCTATGTTGCCTGTGGCAATAGCAAGCTGTTGTGATAACTGTTAAACTATAAACTTTGTATTGTGTAAAATACTGAATTTAGTTCAAGTAGCAAAAACTCAAATTTCCCACTCAAATTATAAAAAATAGATGAAGACGCATGTTCTTTCCATCAATAAGACACTTGAAAGATTGAGCATTCATAGGCTGTTATTTACAAGGACATCAATACTTATAAAATGCAAAGTGAGTACCTTTGTCATATAAACACTTCAGTTCTGGATTCCTTTTCTTCCCCAATGTATTCAGAACACCAAACCTATCTAAAGGACTGTTTTGAAATATGAATGGATGTTGGAGATTCCTTAAGTACAGAGAGATACTAATGAAGTGCCAAAATGGTTATTGAAATGGTAATAGTATTCATTACAAAGTAAATACATTGATTAAACACCACAGTCTATGAGATAATCTAGATGTAATTGTGTTTACCTGTGATTGGGACTATAAGTGTAGAGGATTTAAGGCTATGACAGTCAGTGGCATCTGAAAGGTTCTGTAACTCTCTACACATCTCACTGAACTTTAAAGTAGTTATGTTTATTCGTCTTTGCAGGATTGAGTAGTGAGATGTAAGTAAGAGAATGTAATAAAGGCATTACACATTACTCAGTGCAAAGTAGCAGTTAAAAGCAGCAAGTGTAGTGTCAGTGACAGTTTTTACATATTAGAAAATATATTTGGAACTTAATGAAAGGTACTCAAATTTCCTATATTATAAAGTACTTTATCAAAACTAAACAGTTTTTAAGATCTGTGAGAAAATGACCTGATTACTCCATCATAATCTGTCTTTGACAAAGTCAACAGCAGCCTGTGCCCCTGGTAAGCTGTATTCCCTGCTGTATTCATCAGGTCAGGAACTCTGTGGCCTTGACAAACCAGTATTTGAGTAGAACACGCTCATCTGTGTTCCTGCATACACTGCTTCATGGCAGTATGGAAAGATGTGGTTACAAGACACGGTGGAGACTCCAGGTAGAAAGGAAGGTAATTAAGGAGCAGTCATCAGCCACTAAGAACCTTGTTTAAGGGAAAGTGGTGTCAAGTTAATCCTTGGGCATAGTTTATTTTTGGAGCTTTTTAAAGATCTCTCCCTAGTTTACACGGTCTCTGAGAGCAAGTGTGTTACAGGGAATGTTCACTCTGTATACTAGAAAACATTACTTTTCTATTCAAATAGTCAGCTAGGAGATACAAAATTGGCCAGCAGAGGGAGCCGATTTATGTAAACTGGGCCATGAAAAATACTTAGTCCAAAATGCCTCAGTGAACAAGGCTCCTCCCAGATGCCCGGTACAGCCCTCCCATGCTGTCTGCACACAGAGAGAAAATGAAAGGACCAGGCTCCCAGGACCCCGGCTCCTGTCCTTTAACATCCTCACTTTTCAGTTGAAGGTTTTGTTTTTGATTTTTGGGGGGCTTTTTGTTTCTTTCTTTTGGTTAGTCATGGAAAGTAAAAACTATGTTTTAAAATGCCATAAATATTATTTAGCAAATTAAAACAAAATTTCAACGACTAGCTCTGGAATTAAGATTTCCTCAGGTCAGAATCCCCAAAGGGATTTCATACGTGAAAGCTATCATAAACTTGTAAGTTGTGAATGACTAGAACAGGATGCTGTTAGGACCAAAGCATGCAGTTAGGAAGTAATCTTTGTTTCATGTACTGAATTAGGAAACAGGAATATATTTAAGAAAAAGAAATCTTGCCAAATATGACATGTGAAACAAATGTCTTTCTGCTGAACTCTAGTTATATAGAAAAGGACCAGAGTATCTCATGCATCCTAATTAATGTCCTTGGTGGGTGTGGGATGATCTAAGATTATCAGGTTTACACATTTAACCAGTTTTGTGAATAATGCATATTCAGGATAGTATTCTGAGCTTTGGGAAGTTTAAAGATAAGCAGCACTTTAACTTCATGTAATGTAAAATCTGATGAAATATGAGTTAACTCCAGTATGTTAGTGCATGAAGAGGCTAAGGCATTCATTGAAGCTGAGTCACTCAAGATGCTAGAGTACTCAAAAAAGGAATAACGTTTCGTTTCTACTTGTGACAAATGAGTAAATTTCCTCTTTACAACTATGTAGGCTGAGAAGTTTTTTACTGTATAATGAAATAAGTTAGCTTTCATGAAATTATTTGCCATTTCTTTAAAGAACAATAATAGAAAAAAAGATCCAACTGTTCATTTAGGGTGTTGACTAATTCAGTCATTATGATTGAACACCATGATGAATGATGAGACTTTTTAGATCAATTACAATCTTGAAACAACTAAGTTGTATAAAATAAAAGCAGTTCTTTTAGACCTTGATATACGTGTGTGTGTGTGTGTGTGTGTGTGTGTGTGTGTGTGTGTGTGTGTAATTAAAGAGCTCATATAAGCTACAGAAGATAAAGTAGTTGGAATTTAGTGAGAAATTTAGTGAGAAAAGAATAATCATTTCTCTTATGAGGTCAGATTTACTCAATAGGAATCATTGTTTTCATCATGACTACTACATAAAAACAATTTACAAATGAATAAAATCAAGTATTTTCAGTTTGGTGATTTGAGTGTGTTGTTTGAATGGATGGGCACCAGAAATTTCTGAATTGGTCACAGCAGGTGTGGTATGGCTAGATTAGAAAAGTAACGGAGAGCTTGAGAGATGGCTCAGCTATTAAAGGCTAGGCTCACAACCAAAATATGAGAAAAGTAACTGAAATAAGTAAGAACAAAGGTAAGGAATCATGTGCCAGAAACAACATGGATTTCTTTACTAAATAAGCGTTTGCCTAGAGTGTGCCTGATTCGTGTCAGGTCCTAGGGCTGCCCTTGTTAACATGCAAAGTTCTGTTCCAGGTCATGAGCCCTATGAGGCAAAGAAGGTGGTTCTGTATAGTACATCACAGTAGAGCTGCCTAAACCTTTTGAACTTGCAACACTTTTTTCGCCAAGAGAATCATAAGTAATTCTTGGTATCTAAGTGTATAAAATAGGTACAAATAGAATCAAATATTTACTGATAAAAAATTATAACTAAGTTTATTTTAAATCTATTAGTGACAAGAAAATAGTGATGTATATATGTTTTATTTTTACATAATTAAATCTTGGCTGACTAATACTGCCGAATATAGCATTTAGACATTTTTATTTTATACTTGTTAGCATTACAAATGCTGGCTTGTATAAATGTATAGTAGATGTGATGGCTATTTCTGGCTGTCAACATGACTATATCTGGAATAAACTACAATCCAGAATTGGAGGGTTCACCTGAGATCCAGGTCTAGAGGCTGGAAGACACAAGTTTCTGACCTGGATCTTGGCATGGAGATCTTGAGGCATAGTGGCTATGAAAAGCTTTGGCCCAGGTAAGGTAGTAGATGCCTTCTATTCTAGGAGACTGTGGCAAGGAGCTCTCTGAGTCCAAGGTCAGCCTGGAACAAAATAAGTCCCAGATCCAGGTGTGGTGGTACACACCTTTAATCTGGGCCTTCTGCTGGAGACCTACATAAAGACATTGGAAGAAGGAAGATTCACGGCTTGCATTTACTTGGCAGCACATCTGTTGGAATCCTCTACAGAAGACCAGCTGAAACAACCAATCTAGTGGGACTGAGCAACTACTAGATTCCCATCACAACAAATTCCCTTAATAGAAAGAGACATTCCATAAGTTCTGTGACTCTAGAGAACCCTGACTAATATGGAGGATAATGATAAAAACATGGTTAAGTGGACATTTCAGAAACTGTTGAAAATTCTGCCTGTAATCTCAAGCCAAAATTAATTTGTTATAAAATAAACTCAAATTAGCAACATAAACAATAATTTTTTAAAAAATCTAACATTATAGTAATATAATGCAAAGACATACTAATTTGATACTTAAATGCTAAGGAAAGATGGTAAGAAAATACTTAAAGTTTTGTTTTCTGTAATTGAATAATTATGAAGTTTATATATGAGCACAATGCATTTTATGTACAGTATAAATATTGCATTTCCAGCATTGGTGCTTGAAGCAGCATGTTTATTTGTATTGCATTGTATGACACATTTAGTACAAAGTATGTATATATACTTTGTTCTGTGTCCAGAACCAAGGCTGTGGTGAAGTCACAATATTACATGGTGAACATTGCACATTGCCAGGAACAGCTTAGATCCATTCTGTCCGTGGTTGACTTTTGAATTAATTTGGTGATTCTCAGTTGAAAAACCTTTTATCTTTACCAGATTTTTCATAGCAAAGACTCGTATAGCTGTAAAATAACAGGGATGGGGCCAAGAGGGTTTCATATATTATGTGAATATCAGAGTTTGGAGGTTTTTTTAGTGTTTTTAGAGCTTGTTAAAGAAGTCCCAGGGACTTGATTGGCATGTAGAAAACTTGATTATCAGTACAGTTTTAGCCGAGAAGACAAAACTGAGGAAAAACAGTGGAGCATGTATGAAATAGAAGAGAAAGATCTTGATAAGAGATTAGAAATTGGGGTAAATAGCCACATGTAGTAAATTGTAGGAAAAAGGCAAAAAAAGGCATGTATTTTCATATTAATGTGTGTGCATATATGTGTATAAGACAAACAAAGACAGCTAATATAGCTTGTAAAGTATTTGTGAATATTTGTGAGACAGTAAGAGATAACTTGTCTTGGTTAGGGTTTTACTTCTTTGAACAGATACCATGGCCAGGGGACTGTGACATGGTTAGAAATATCTGCATGTTCTCTATCAGCAGTTATTGTTGAATGTTAGCACCAAAATTAGGACCATCTCAGTTCACCACAAGGTAGGCATTATGAACAAATAATTGCCAGACAAATTGATTCTGCATAGGTGCTTGCTTCATGGCCTTGGCATATGTAGATACCTGTCTGGCTTGGAAAAGACTAGTTTGTACAGAGACTTCGTAAAGAGGGCTGGGAATTCAGAGAGAACTCTCAAAGAGGGATTGTATATAGACCAAAGACAGATTGATGAAGAAAACTGTTGACGGTTTGAAAGATACTAACAGCTCAGGGTAGCAAAACAGGAAGAGTGAAGTGCAGTCAGGGTTCAGGAAGGAGCTGGCCTTGGCTTTGCCTGAGAAGAAGAGAAG
The DNA here is from genome assembly GCA_030674055.1 of Rhabdomys pumilio. NCBI lineage: Eukaryota > Metazoa > Chordata > Mammalia > Rodentia > Muridae > Rhabdomys > Rhabdomys pumilio. The sequence goes on along the minus strand of JANHMN010000011.1, from coordinate 33,968,841 downwards.
TTTTGAATTGGTACACCAGGTAGTAATTTGGAACGGTTCAGGAAGGCAGGACATTCTTAGAATGTGTCTCATTGTGGGAAGAAAAACAGTATGGAAGAAGAGTCAAAACTGAGGCTCTGGTGTTTGCAGATCTCGTTTAAATTCTAGCTCCTGAATTCATGCTGGCCCATGGCAGGGGATGTGTTGCTTGTCATTCACAGTGATTTTGTTTTCAAAAGGAGATGATCACAGCATCTTTTCCCAAAACTTATTTTAAGAGTTGAACAGTAATTCATGTGGAGTGTTTGGTATGTAGCAATGTTCATTCAATAAAGTTTGCTGTTATTATGAAGCAGCTTTGATTAATGGCCAAGAACCAGCTTCTGAAACCAGACTTCCTGAGCTCAAATATTGGTTCTGCCAATTATGTGTTTCTGATATGATTTATACATATTACTTGTGGCTTTCCAACTGACCAATAAATTTGCCTTCTTGGCCAGCATAATTGTATCCTATCCAAGTGACATGTTTTTAATGAAAACTTTTGTTAATTTATTAGAACAGCAAAACATTCCCCAAATTATATTTGCCTTGGTTTTCTTATGTCTAAGAAGAGAATAATACCTATCATTTAGACTTGTAAGTTAAAAGTGTTAATGAGTATAAGCTCTCAGTCTGTGGTGCATAGGAAGCATACATGGCCAGCTGTCATTATCATTATTATCCATGCCCATAACGTGAACTGAGGAGAAGTGTACTTTCTACAGAACACATTGGGGCTGATGATACAAGCGAGTGATTCATAGGTAAGCACTGAATCTCAGACTGCAGAGTTTTGTGGAAATGTGAGGTCACAAGAGTAGCCAGACATCTGAGAACTGCTCTAGAGAAGAAAGATAGTTAAGGAATTTAGAGCTTAGCTTGAGAAAGGACAGGACCAGTCATGATAGGAAAAGAACACCAGTAAACCCCATTTCAGTAGTGCTATATTTTGGGAGAATAATAAAAAGCAATTAACAAATGGCCACAGAAAGGAATAAAGCTACTGGAACATGTTTTTAGACTGATGTTAACAACTATGTGAAACTGACTTATTACATCTATCACATTTCCTTATTAACTTGTACCTTTTCTCTCTCTAATTCTTCTTGCAATTTTCCTGCTTTTTTCCTTTCTGGGAGTTTTCTTTTAAGTGTTCTATATTTCTGCTAACTGAACATCATAGAAGTTCGGTTCCTATGTTCACTTTCCATCTATTTGCCTAGCACTAGTGCTTATTTAACACAGGTTGGACTGATGGGGTTAAAAAAAAATAAAAAAATAAAAAAAAACTGGCATGCTTATTACTCTAAAGAGTTCCTGAGAGAGGAATTCCATGAGGGCATAATGTACATACACTGTACAGGAAAATGTTGTCAAAGGTCAGTAAACTTCAGTACAGGCTTTGTGTCTGTGGTTGATGGGAAGTGTTGTGCTGGAAGGCAAGTGGTGTGAACTGAAACCAGCACAGTATGTGAGGTGGGCTGATACAGAGAGGACAGGGAGTCAGACTGCAGGCATCGGGAGCACAGAAGCTATGAGGGCGGAGTGGAGAGAAGCAGAAGCAGAGAGTGAGCTGAGTTACAGGAGTGAGGTTGGACAAGCCTGCAGACAGATCCTCCTCTGCACTGATAATAGATGAGGAAGCCTGTGTGAACATCATTTTCTTTTTTGTACTTCATCTTCCTGCCGGTGTGATGATTGTGACCTAAATGCTTATGAATGCATGCAAACTAAAACCTTTGTTAATATCTAAACTGAAAGGCGATTTTTAAGAGTATCAATCTGTCAGTTAAGAACATAAATACCTGTACAAAATACTGGAGAAAGTAATGATTGCATTGCTGTTACTGACTTTTTTGTGTAAATAGCTTATCCCTCTTGGTGTCATGTCTCTTCAAGGTAACTATTGTCTTGATATCTTTAGCTTAGAGCAGCATTTTATCTTGTTAGGCTGTCCTAATTACAAGTATCATGGAATGCTGCAAGTATTAAAAGATCTTAAAAATATATATTCTATCATGAGTTATGCAAAGAGACCAGCACAGTGGCCTGAGACACTTTGACTAGTGGCGTAGTGTTATTTATGAAGAGCACACAGACAGCATCATGACAGAGCTGAAGTTTCAATTGAAGAGCTTATTGCGTCTCAGTAGGGAACATTTAGAGATACGTTATATGAATTTTAATTGCTTTGCTTCTAACATGAGAGTGTTTATTGAGTGAAATAGTTTTTCACTTAATCTGTCTATAGGTTAGGATTCTCATTAGAATCCCAATAAATAATAATGATTGTAGAGCTTTTATCTTCAAAGAGCTTTCTTCTAATGTATTTGTCATTTGGAGTCACCAGAGACATGGTATACTTTCTGCTGAGAATCTGAGTTTCTTCCTTCACCCTCAGTGTGTTCTTTTGATTTCCAGATCCTTTAAACTACTACTTCTGCGGTAAATGCATCAGTTACAGCTAGCAATTGAAGTCCAATTGAGATGACATATTTTTGTTGTGTATTAGTATTGCTTAAGAATCTGAGATTGTCATATAATCACAGACGATGTAATAACCCCCTTTGAATGAAACCCATCCATTGCTTCATTTGTTGCATATAGACTGCTGGATGAATTTGTTGTTCTTTGAGAAACAGCATCCAGAGTAAACTAAAACTTCACTATTAAAATTAATAAAATTTCCACCTTCTCATTGATTACTGGGGGTAGTTTCTCAGGCTTACCTTTTTTTTTTTTTTTTTTTTTTTTTTTTTGGTCTTTCCTACTTTTTAAAAAAAAAAAAAACAAAAACGTTTCCTTTGATTCTTCTTCCAATTTCTTACTGCTTTGGAGAATTATAATCAAGAACATCATTAACCCCCACTGTTTTACCTTCTTTTTACAGTTTGAAAATAGACGGATAGGAAATTAAAATCTAGCTTGTTAGATTAGACAACTGTAAATTATTCCAGTGTCCGGTTCACAGTTGGAAGTGCTTTACACCTTTAGATTACACTTTCCAGACCATTCCATTCTGACACGTACTACCTACAGTTCACTTACTGTTTTATTCATCTCTCAAGAATGCTAAAATTAGATGTCCTGTTTTATTTCTGACCCTGTTCAGGGGTTGCTGGCTCTATTTCCTCTCACATTCAGGTGGCTGTTGGTTGTCACAAACCATAATCCACCTTGGGCTGTGTGTCAGAGTTGAACAGTTTCATTCTCTTTCCACATCAGGAAAAGAATATCTGAATTCAGAGAAATTATAGAGACAGTGGTTACTCTGAAGTCACCGTAGTATACAAAAATAGTAGATCATTGCCACAGTTAAGAACTGGGGTCTATATAGCTGTTTGAAAATACTGACATCTAACTGATCTCAGCACTTTGGTATGTCAGGAGACAGACAAACAAATAAGGCTCAGCATTAGAGGAAGGATTTGTCTAAACTATTATTCAAAGGAAAATGTAGTGAAATTGCCAGTATAAAGTCATTATACGTATTTCTGTGTAAGGAGAGTTACAGAAGTACGGAAAGGATATGGTAACCAGAGTAACATGTAGACTGTATAGAAAGAATGAAAAGGTAGTGCAGGATGGGAACGAAGGTGAACTTCAAACTACATGAACCCAGCCATTAGTGTGATGCTTGAGATCCTATTGTATCTATGAATATTGAGTTATATATGCACAGGCATATAGTGGACCCTATATTTGATTCAGCTAGCCTTATAAATAGGCAAGGAAAAGAACCTTAAAAAGCATCTATGCTGCACCTGCACAGGATTCTCCTTATTATTAGTCCCCAAAATCTAAATACAATAACATTTTGTAAAAGATTTTGGCATCCTAGGATTTTAGTATCTGTAAAGGGTACTGAACACATGCATGTTTGTGTTTGGAATAAATGCTTATTGTATGTAAAGCTAATAGTATAATGTAATTCACAAGTCTTGGGACTAAAAATACAATTTTTCTAAAGGCACTGAAAATACTTTGCCCTTTGCAATTGACAAAATGCCTAAGTGTATGGTTTCCCATTGATTTTTTTTTCTTTTACTATTAAAAATGTTATCTCATAAAATATTGGGTCCCCAATATGGATTTAATTACCACTCAAGACAGCTTATCCTGAATGATTAATAAACCACAGCAGCAGCCATTTCCTTTGCTCTCTGTATGGCAATGGTATTTTTGGAAATTGGGCTGCCCATGCCAAGCTTTATTTGTAGATAGAATGGGAGTTGTTACATGGCCTATCAATTCACAAGGAGTCTTTGTTCTTTTATTAAGAGCATGCCAGATAACTGGTTCCATTAGAGTTTTCAATAACTTCTTGTGCTCTTAAAGCAGCCACACGAGCCATATAATTACTTCATTCAGCAGAAATTGTTGCTACGACAGCCTTAGGAACACTGTTTTGCTTCCTCCTCCTCCTCTCCTTCCCTTCCCTTTCCTCCTTTTTTCTTTCTCACTTCTTCCAAACCCTTCCTCCTCCTACCACTTACTTCTGTTGGTTTTGTTTTTGGTTTAATCATAGACAAATGATACTTGGTGAAGGGTTTTTAATCAAAGTGAAAATTCTTTATGAAAATATTTTATTGTTGTCTTCAATACAATAATTATCTCACTATCATCTGCAGTGAGCTGGTTGAATAACTAGAAGTGTACTCATATTTTGACATACTATGCTTATTGAAATGAGCAGGGTGTGTTAATCAGGAAGAGCATGGTATATATAACTTCAGAGCCACGGGGATGACTCAGTGGGTAAAGGCACTTGCAAATAAGCCTGGTGATCAGAGTTCAGTCCCCGAAACCTGTGTGTTAGAAGGAGAGAACAGACTTCTGCAGGTTGTCCCTGACCACCACACCCCCACCCTCTATAATATAGAGATTTAAAGGGTTCAAAGTGGCATAGTTCCTGAGGCTATTGAAATTGGTCAAAGGTGATAGCTAAGCAGTTAGAGCCAGAGTTATCAAGCTATGTGCCATAACCCCCTTGGAAGTCTAATGAACACTTCCCTCTCTCCTAAGACCAGTGGAAAACACAAATATTTACATCACAATTATGAATTGTAACAGTAGCAAAATTACTGTTATGAAATAGCAATGAAAATAATTTTTGGTGTGGTGGTCACAACATGAGGAACTGTATTAAAGGATTGCAGCACTAAGAAGGTTGAGAACCACTGAGTTAGAGGGAGATGTTGATTAACATACAGGGAGTAGACTCACATCTATATGGAAATTTAGTTTGTATAAGAGTGTCATTCCTGGGGAGTAGGGAGAAATATGGATTCTTTAAGAAACAGTAATGGTATTGGTACAGTTGGCTAATTCAGGGTAAATGAGTGAGCTAGGCCCTAACTTTACTACCTTTATTAATGTCTTTCAGTGACTAAGATGATGTCATACAAGTTTTAAAAGGAAACCCTAGTGGATAGCTTTTGGTTTTGAAGTGAGGACACCCTAAACATAACTCAAAATCCAGAAATAAGGAAAATGGATATGTTGTTATGCGTTATGTTGTTTACAAGGCCTGAGAACAGGATGAATCTTGATGTCTTACGTGTTCATGGACCCAAGATTGCTTTAAGATGATGTTCTAAACTTAATGACATATTACAAGCGTCATAGATCTTCATTGGGTGAGAGAGGGATGCATGTTCATTCCTAACAGTCAGTATCTCTTCCTGACTCATTTAATGTTTGATAGCACTTCCTGTAATATCTGAGTTTTACATGAGCGTATATGAATAGCAATCTGTATCTTATTTCAAATGAATGAGAAATTATATATCAGATAATATATGTGATAGCATGTAAGCGAGTCCTTAGTTTCTCTGGACTGTTACTACCTACCTGATATGGAGACAACAATGCTTTTATCATCAGGAATAACTTTTTTCAAGTCATTAAAAAATAATGGGGGGATTGGGAGCGTCTCAAGTATATCGACGCATTTATAACCTAATTACTTTTTAACTATTTTATCCAATTATGCATATAAAAATTTGTAAAGGCTTAATGCCCCCTCTTTCCTTAAAAAATAAGGTTATGTATGTATATGTGAGATAGATGGAGAAATGTGTTTTGTTTTGTCATAGAAAAATGGTGACTTAATCTGCTTCGTGATCCATAATGTGTTCATGCTCCATGCGTTTGGAAACTGCAGTTGTCAAAAGTGTATTATTTTACTTCAAACCTAAACCCAGAAGAATCAAGTGACTCTCAGAAAGCATTTATTTAATATTACATTTATCTTGGTATAGAATGCAAAATTCACTTGAAATGTAATAGTGAAATAGCAGCCATGACAGAACATGTGGCGGGCTCCTCTGGGAGTCCGTCTGCTCCCAGAGAAGGCATCTTTCATCAGGCTTGTGACAGGAACTGGGTGACACTATTCTGAATAGACAGGTGAATGTAACTGGAAATGCTCTAATATCTCATTTAGTTTTTAAGTTTTGAATTTACTGAGTGGAAAGAAGTAGACTTATTAAGGTAATTTTTAAAAGCTCAATTTAGCACATGAAAGTGAATGCATGATTATGTACTTAGGATTCTCACTGAATCCAGTAAATGTCTGAGCTGATAGATAGTTTAGAAATTAAAATTGTAATCCAATGAGAGCTAACTGGGCAAAGCAAGTAATTTTAATTAAACTGACTTTGGTTTATATTCACATTTTCTCCATCTTCTGCCCCCTCCCCCATTCCAGGTCACAGTAATGAAAGGCAGTAATAGAAATAAAGATCATTCAACAGAAGGAGAAGGGGCCGGAAAACGACCAAAACGGAAGTGTCTTCAGTGGCATCCGTTGCTAGCCAAGAAACTTCTGGACTTTTCAGAAGAGGAGGAAGAAGACGAAGAAGAGGAAGATATTGATAAAGTAAGCCTTCCATTCACTGTAGAAACCTCAAGTATATTTAGACATTAATCATTTTCTAGAAAACAATACAAGTTTCTATAACTTAGTTCCTGCTTAACTACTAAATTTAACTTTTATTGTTTTTCTAGTAGTTTAGGGCAAAAGGAATCCTTCTCTGGCAATTCTGTCAGCTCTCAATTTGTGTACTGAGATCCAAATGGCGCTCTTCACAAAGCTTTGTGTGTTTACCTGGCACCCCATGCTTTGCTTCCAGCCCAGCATTGCCTCTTGCCATCTAGCAGTTCCAGAACTGTGCTTTGTCTGCATTGCTGTGCCATTTGTGGTGTCTGGCTGTACTCTCCTCCCTGAAGACTTTGGCCACACTGTATTCAAAGTTCCCCTCTTCTTGGACCCCACCTTCCGCCTCCATGCATGAACAGTTAGCTCCAGGACTTGGGATAGTTGACTTTCCATTATTTCAGTAAAGAACTACTCCTTGAACTATGTAAGCTAGGATTTCTTCACAGCAGCTGTTTACCCTGTGACTAGCTGTGTGCTTGTTCTACTTGCTTTCCGGATCTGAGAAGGAGGCACTGTGACAGTAGGGGGTTCTCTCTATTGTCCCAGTCATCTGTTGCCTCAGAATCAAGTGTGGTGCCTGACCCATAGCAAACATAAGAGTATGAGTATACTGAATGGAGAGAGAAAAGGCATGTATTTGTCATGACCGATTGATTATACAGGTATATGGTTTTCAGTAGTTTTCAGGCCATTGATGTCCAGTTAGCTTTCTCTGAACAACTGCTAACAGAACTCATCTTGTTCTGAGGAGTGAGCCCATTCCCACCTATGCCTTCTCCCATAATGTCAACAGTAATTTGGGAGGCATGGTTCAGTGCTGGTCTAATTTTAAGTTTTTTTGAAGGGGAAGTTACAAATCATGGCACACTTGTTTTAGGAAACTGCTGACTGCAAGCTTCCTTTTCTGATTCATTTGCCTCGTTGATGACTTGGTCCTTCAGTTGTCTCCTCTTTCCATGACAGCACTCCCCTCTGTTTATATATCTTCCTTCACTTCCGTTCTTTCCATCCTTTTTTCACTGCGTCCCTGTATATTACTTTACCCTCAAATATTAATGCTTAAAGCTCAGTTTTACTTCTGAAGCCTCAGTACTTTGGGAGACTTAGACAAGAGGAGTGAGTTTGAGGCTAGCTTTGGCTAGTAAATTTTGTCTCAACACACTAAAGTAGCTGTCTCTGAGCCTGGGCCTTTAATCTCTGTCTCTGTCTTGGATTTTTATTTTAAACTCTATACTCATATTTCAGACTGTTTACTGTATCTCCATTTCTATCTCTGTCTCTATCTCGTTTCTATCTCCCTATCTCTCTCTGTCTCTAATCTATCTACCTACTCTATCTACCTACTCTATCTATCTATCTATCTATCTATCTATCTATCTATCTATCTATCTATCTATCTATCATCCATCCATCCAACTATGCTAGGAATGTTAGTATGAATGTGCTCAAAACTAAGCTTTTACTTTTCTCCCCTAAGTCTTCTCTGTTTTCCCTGTATGAGGCAACTAACACACTTTCAGTTAATGCTTACCTTGCTTGATTTTTCTCAAGCTTTCCATCCATCTACAACTTCTCTCAGCTGTACCTCTTCAATCATCTCCTTTATTTGACTCCTTTTTAAAATCTCTTTTGAACTACCTTGGTGCAAGCCACTACCATTTCTAGCAGAAATTATTTTTTCCCACTCATCTTCCTTCCTCCATGCTTCCTCTTGTATTGTCTGTTGAGCACAAAGCGGCCACTGGAATCCTTTTAGACTGGAAATCCAGTCATGCCACCTCCCTGCTTAACAAGGGAAGGATTGTGTATACACTGTTCTGTTAAAACAGCCTGGCCCATGACAAGTCCCCAGTAAACAGTTGTTGAGTGAAAGATTATAGATCAATTTACTCTTTCTTAGAAAAGCCCTATCCCCACCTTTACTCTCAGAATTTTAGATCATTATCCCACTGGCAGGTGTCCACCTAGCTACCAATAACTACTTCAAATGCAAATTACTCATCAGTATGTGTTCTGTCCTTCATGGGATTATTTTTCAGTTTTCAAATCCAGTTAAATACCAAGCACTCTTGATTCTATCTTGAATATTATCTCTGTGCTTATGTCATATTCCTGTTCCTCTTTTCCTGATTTCCACTCACTTTTGCCTGGAAACTTAATTGGCTTCTCAAGGTTTGATTGCTATGATTTACTCACAAAAATCCACAATCTGCAGTATCAGCAGCAGCTCTTTCTTTAAAATAAAAATCTAACAATGGTTCTACATTTGTATTAGGGACTTGTCTTGTTACTGCAACACAACACCTGATAAAAGCATCATGAGGAAATATGTATTATTATAGTGTCTGGGCATGTAGTCCATCACAGCAGGGAGAGCATAGCAGCAGACGCAGGAGGCAGCTGTCATGTGGTGTTCATAGTGTGCAGAGAGCAATAGATGTTCTTGTCTGTGTTCAGTCTTCCCATCTCACTTAGCCTAATCTAGAAAAGTCCTTAACAGAGATGCTCAGAGATTTTGTTTCTATGATGATTCTAAATCCTGTCAAGATTAACTATAACTATAACATATATCCACCTTAGGTACCATTATTTATTCCTTATAACGTTTTAAGAGATGCTTGGTAAATAAAAACAAAATTGGCTGTTTTTAATCTTCATTTTCTTGTTGTTTATGTAATTGCTCGCTTTCCAGTTGACTGATTTAAGGAATCATAACTATATATATATAATCACAGCTATAACATTAGAAAGTAGTTAAGAATTTTTGATACCCATTCTTAGAACAATAAAATGCTGAAAGTTTATTTCAAAGCAACAACTTGGGTGTAGATCCTAATTCCCACTTTTTACCACGGCAGAGCACATTCTTCACCAAGAATTTTCCACCTTCTTCCCAAAACCTACTCTCATTTTTCCTGATTGTGTTATAGAGGTGTGTGCTGATGATTGAATGAAGTTCTACACCCCAGTTTCTGCTTCTCCACACATCTTTACTGACCATCCAACATGTTCTAATCCAGCTTTTAAAATCCTTTCCATGAAGGACCCCGTTGTCCTTCCGTATTTACAAGTGCTTATTGGCACATCGCTTTCTAATTCATTTGTTTATATGTATTTTTCTCTTTTGAAAATAGTTATTTTTCATCATATAGTTTGAGTTTTATAATATAAACAAAATTTACTTATTTCTGAAAAAAAATAGGATTATTTCTATAATTTATATAATACATTTATTCGTAATTTCCCTTAGCTTCATTAGCTTCAGAATACCAAATAAATATCATTTGGAAACTCAGATTACTGGTAGTGATTACATACATAATGAAGGAAACAATCCTGTACTTTTTATTCTCAGTAATCAGAGTCAGCCATATTTCAGAGTCAGCCATATTTCAGAGTCAGCCATAGTTTCAAGGCTTTTCTTTATTGTTTGTGTTGGAAGTTAATTGTTGGTTGATTTGTTATATTTGCAACATTTACTTAAAATTGTTCATTAGTAGGTAACTTGAGGCTGGTAAAATGGCTCAGAAGGTAAAAGCACTTCCCATGCAGACCTTGAAGCGTAGTTAAATTCCTGGAACTCACATAAAAGTTGTTTAGAAAACCAACTCAACAGAAGTGTCACATTATGGCAAGGATATACTCTCTCTCCCACCCTATCATACAAACATTCACACACGAATACTAATTTTTAAAAAATGAGAAGTTGGAATAAGCAAGTGATTTATTTTACACGTGTTTCCTGCTGCCTGGTAAATATTGTGTGAAGGAACACAGTTACCCTCTACCTGTGGTTCTAGCACTCTCTGGACACCTGTGAGGAGCTGCTTCAGAGCCACAGAATCAGGAACTCAGAGCCTAGCAATCCTTCCTAACAAGGACCGAGGAGAGCCTAGTGTACATCTAAGCACCAGGACTGCTGCCCTACCTAGGAATGCACACTGATGACTACCTTGAGCTGCCTTGGTTTTGTTTGTAGAACTAGACATGAAAACCACAAACTTTCTGCATGTGATTGTGTTGTTTCTAAGAAACATTGCAAAATTATACTTTAGTCTTAAAGGTGCTGCATTCACAATATTTCTTGAGATGTATGTGCTTTGTGCAGTTTAACCTGGCAGTAATGTGCTGGAAGGGTTACAAGGAGGATTCAGGAGAGAGAGACTAGACTAGGCCAAATTGGTACCAAGCCTGAGAACTGCAGATTCAGAAGGGCAGTGAGTAGACGTAGTGCTTGATGGACGTCCTCAAAGACCTTGAATAGTAATCAACAAAGTGCTCAGGAAAGAAAGGACTCAACATTCAGGTGGACTGTTTAAGCCTAGGGGAACTTATCCTATTGTCATAACATCCTGGAAGATAAGACTGATGTTTATGTGATTAAAATTGTACTGTGAAGTTCTTTAAAACAATTATGTAAAAGGTTATATTGATTGATCTTTATGTAAGAAGCTCTACTTCTGGCATCTGCAAAAGCTTGAATGTTCTGTATTTGCTTTTTATTATACCTGTTTTCATGGCAAACATTTTTTCCCATGTTATTAGCTATAAGATACTACTTACTAATGAGCAGAAAGAGTGAATATACATGTATTTCCATGTGGATATCATTAATCTTGAGACTCATAAACCACAAAATTATTTTTGGTTCACTCTTAGCAATTGGCTAAATGTTAATACCCGATAATGAGTTGGCCTCTGCAGTTATAAAGGTAAATAAGAGAATTTTTCATCAAAAGACTCACTGTTTAGTGAGAGAGAAAATAGGTAAGTAATTATAAAACAATGTAATATGTGCTATAATACATATATACAGAGGTTACCATGGAAACTAAAACAGGACACATCATAAGTTACCACCAAGAGTAGTTAATGATTTTTTAAAATTACTTTTTCAGTTTGTTAGATGTTTAAATGGAGCTAAGAAAGAAAAATACAATTTTCAAATTAAAACTGGTTGTTAAATCAAAATATTTGGAGCTGTGTTAAGCACATGGCTTTTGCTTTGGTTGGTGGTAGGTTCAACTTCTTGAGGCGGATGGCCTAGAGCAAGATGTTGGTGAGACCGAAGATGATGAGTCACCAGAGCAGCGAGCCCGGAGACCAATGAATGCATTTCTTTTATTTTGCAAGCGCCATCGCTCCCTTGTCCGACAGGAACACCCAAGGCTTGATAACCGAGGTGCTACCAAGATACTAGCTGATTGGTGGGCTGTTCTTGATCCAAAGGAAAAGCAGAAATATACAGACATGGCCAAGGAGGTAGGTTACAAGGACAAGGTATGGTAGTAATCGTGGAAACCAGTTCTATAAAACTTATGCAACAAATATGCAAGTAGCCCTTGTTAATGGTGTCATCTTCTGTTGTCATTAAATGCGAAAGAAAAAAATGACAACCTAAGAAAACTTTCTTAAGAATTTTCACAGGAATACATTAACTTGATCACAGAATGATAAAGTTCTCATGCTAACTAACATGTGTGCATGTGCATTTGTGTTAATCTCTGGTCCCAGCTTTTATAAAGAATTACTACAGTGAGAAAGTTGGACAACAGTTTGTGTGCCTTCCAGCTCTTAACTTGTTTCATCATGTTTGGAATTTTTAGTAAACACAATTGGTAAAAGACAGGCTTTGCCTTGCTTCTTAGTATATAGCATGAAGATATGAAACCCACACATGAACAAAACAGGGTGTGCTGTGTGACATTTGAGACATTCCACATAGGAAGGTGGCATATGAATTCTCAAATAACTAAATATCTTCAAAAAGTGCTGTATTAGATTCATTTCTACAGTAATCTGGAATTAATATGAGACCATTGTACATAAAGTATGAGTGGACTTAGTGCTAAGTAAAGAATAAGTGGTGTCACTGTGGTTAAGCCTGAAAGGAATAATTCTAACATTATTTCCTTAGAGTTTCAACTTGCAAAAAACTCGATTCATAAAAATCCCTGCTACTCCATTAACTTCTGTGGGGAAAACGAGCCAGTGGGGGATAAAATAATGTAATTTCAAGATATTTTTATTAGACATCTCAGTATGAAGAAAAATAATACCTTCAGTTGTGGTTTTATTGAGTTGTTTAATAAGGAAACCTGCAACATAAAATTTTCTTTTAAAACATTCAGGGAAATTTGATTCCAGAGTAAATGACTAGTGTTGCTGTGTAATTGATGATCGCACAAGGCTTTAGGAATTTACTAATTGTTAAAGATAGAATTTTAACTATCCTGGGTATCTATAAAATTTAAAATCAATTACAGCAACCTCCCTGATTTTTAAATGTTTCCATAGATTTCCACAAGCATAATGTAATTAACAATAAACCTTTCTCATTAAATAGGTTTACATCCTTTCATACCCATACTTTATATGATAAAGTAAACAATTATCTGAGACCTCATGGGGAGCAGCATACGCTTCATATAATTAAACACTTGAGGTTGATTTTGGACTACATGTAGCATATTGCCAATATAGTGTTTGCCTTTTCTTAAATACAGCTAATTTACAAACCCAATAGGTGGCCACTTTTTAGAGGAGGAACTATTATTTTTGCACAGGAAATCCCTTATTAATTACTTAATTAGCTTCACAATATTTGCCATTGTGGTGCTATAATGAAATCTGTTTAGGTAGCCCCCTGCAGCCTACAAGTGGAAACCAGAATGTCCCACATTGCATCTTGCCTTGTTTATAGTTACTCATATAAAATATTATCTCATTTATACTCCAAAGTCTAATCGATTCAGCTACTTCCCAAATTATCACACAATTGGTCTCTGGTGGGTCTCTCTTTCAGCTTATTTACTAAATGGTTCACAGTTACAATAAAGTACATGTAATTGTGCTGAAGCCTTTTTTGTTAACATTGTAGCCTTAATTGGAATGTCACTTCATTCAGCTGATGCTTATTAAGAAGTTTCAGTCTTCCAGATTTTGTGATAGTTGCTAGTGACACAAGGTCATACACAAAGCCTCTGGTCTTCAAGACCAAGTCATCTTGAAAACTACTTCACGTGTAACTTTTCAATTGTGGATGTTTTACTAAACACAGGCATTCTTTCAGTACATTGCATGAATGCTTTACATTATTTATCATTTGTATCCTTGCCTTATTAGAGTGAGAATAGTCTTGTTTACTTACCCACAGGAGCACAGCCTTAGAGTGTGTCCTTAGTTGTTTTTGTCATTGTGTAAACATCATAGTTCATGTACTCAACTAAGACCTTTTTTACAGAGCAAGGCAGTGTAATCTTCGGAGACCACCATTGTCGTGTGTAGTTAACTAAAACATTATTGTAATTTGTACTTTCTTGTTCTGATTTTAAAAGATGCATCTCTTTAAAAGAATGAGTAGCAATATGAGTAGCGTGTGTGTGTGTGTGTGTGTGTGTGTGTGTGTGTGTGTGTATGTGTGTGTGTATGTGTGTGTGTGTAGAATGTGTTTATGTATGTATCTATATCTTTTTCTGCCATTTATGATATTTCCTTGACTCTTTTCTCACATTTGGTGATTATCTGCCTATTCTAAGATTTGTTGTCCTTTTTATGAATTACTGCATCATATTAATTGATATTAAGCTGGTTAAAAAATTTCATAATTGCTTCTTTTGTAATGAAAAAGGTTAAAGAGTTTAAAGAAAATTATTAAACCAAATGCATGTTTTTGAGAAAATATAAGCATTTCACAAAAAGAATAGTGGACGTGTGAGTTATACATCAAACTTCTCAGTGCATTTTCAGAATGGATTTTCACTAAGTCTTTTTTTCTCTTACCCAAACTTCCATCATTAAAGTAACAAGGTTAATTTTTTATTACATTTATGTATGTGTGCATGTAAAAGTGTGCACATATGCATGTGGATGGAGATAAGAGAACAGCATTTTCTATGTGGGTTCAAGTGCTCAAAGTCAGATTTTCAGGTTAGCATCATCAACCACTGTGCCATCTCGTCAACAACACAAAGTTAAAAATGTGAATGAAATTATAAAGTTTTTTTTTATTTTATTAAGATTAGTGTAAACTAAGGAAATGACTTTTCTCTTAATTACTTAAATTGAGGAAAGCCATATCTTAAACATGTATTCTAAAGGAACTATTATTGCCACATTAGCTTTCCTCTTACAGGATTTAAGTAGCCATATCCATGGCCAGATCCACTGCTTTCTATTTTTGGTATGTTTCTTTTTTACAAAGCAACATCGGTTTTTCCAGTATGTAATTTCTATTGACTAGCTTTGCCATGAAAGTTTTTCAGTTAATATATAACTTTAAATACTTTTCCACCAAAACTTCTTTTTATTAAAACCATAAACCTAATTCACTGTTTTGTCATGTGAAATGGTGGTTTGTTTCTTGTTTGAAAATTCACAAGAATAACTCCCACCAAAAGTACACTGCATACCATTATTATTCTGAGTTTACACTGCACCCCACTGTCCTACTGATGAGTTTACACTGCATGCACTATCTTACTGATGAGTTTACACTGCATCCCACTGTCCTACTGATGAGTTTACACTGCATGCACTGTCTTACTGGTGAGTTTACACTGCAT
>JANHMN010000011.1:33885936-33953303 GCA_030674055.1 Rhabdomys pumilio | reverse complement strand
TGAGTTTACACTGCATGCACTGTCTTACTGGTGAGTTTACACTGCATCCCACTGTCCTACTGATGAGTTTACACTGCATGCACTGTCTTACTGATGAGTTTACACTGCACCCCAATGTCCTACTGTCCTACTGATGAGTTTACACTGCATCCCACTGTCCTACTGATGAGTTTAGGCTTCTGTGAAGGAAAAGTTTTGAAACTAAAGAGGTACAGATTAGTATCACTTCTCAATTATCTCTTGCACTCTGAACTGAGTGTATGTTGTGATTTCTGCCTGCTGATGAGGAAAAAGAAAGTTTTAACAGAAAGAGTTTCTTCAGTTCCCCATAGTGGATATGATTATAAGACAAAATGTGTGTTAGATCTCTTTTATAAAATTTTAGATAATTTTCTCTACAATCTCTTTACTGGTATGGTAGAATGTCTGTTCCTAGAATTGTACTGGGTTGCCATTTTTTCACTCTATGTAGTATGTAGATCTAAGCTATATTAATAACTAGAAACTAATGGACACTGAGACAGCACCCCACACTCAATTAAAATTAAATAAATGGAGAAAACCTTTCATTAATAATAAAGTACATTGTAGATCAAATTTCCACTTATGTAATGATCTGAAAAGAATTTATTGTTTGAGACCTCATTTTAAAGCATTAACAGAATAGATTATTGTCTTTTGTTATATAATAATGTCATTTTCAGATATAAAGGAAGTAAAATACTGTGACAGAGGGTATGCATTTAGTGACAGTACTGAATAACAAAAGAAGCAGCAATTATATTGTCTGCTTTTTTATTTTTGCTAACAAAATACAATAGTGGTTAGGGCTAAAACAAGAGAGTCAGCATTACTGAATGCTTCCAAGAGGAAGAAACCATTTGTAAAGCAAACTGAAGTTAGAGTATTTAATCAGCTGGAAATTTGCAGGAAAGAAAGTTGAGGGCCACAAGGTGAATTTTGATTTTTATAAAATTTTGAAAATCGGTATTTTAGCAAAAGTCTTGTTATCTTTGAGAGTTTTTCATCAAAATCTTAGGATCGATAGTCTGTGATTGATGTTCTTGGAGCATAAATGAGCTTTCTGTTCACCTCCAGCTTGAGCAGCATGGGCCTGGATGTCTGGATGGATGGGGGCTATCTCTCGAGTCCTTTCATTCCTGTAATGATGGATTTTGTCCACACGGTTGACCTACGTGGTAGTTATTACACTTAGCTCTTTGCTCCAGACTGTATACCAAGTCTTCCAGCATTACTTCTTTCCCTGCCTCCACTGTAATTTCTTTCCTGGTAACCTTGTCATAACAAATGATTAAGCCTTTCTGTTGTCTCTTATAGCTGAATCAGATCAAATGATTGAGGAGCTACCAAGTTCCAAGGACATACATGCCTCTTTACACTGCCGCTGCTCCTGCCACTGCCCTTTCTTGATGCCCATAGCTTGTGTTGGCTTAATGTTTTTATATGAATTTACGTGTTATTGCTCTTAGCCATTCACATCTTAAGCTCCTCTAGTCAGTAGGACTAGGTTCTACTGTTTTATTTCAGTGGTAAAATGCCTACCTAGCAAACAAAGGCTAAAAAATAAAAATGTTATATGAATATTGAACATTTATATTGAGTTTAAGAATCTACATTGATTCATGTTATGATATAATTACAGAGTATTGTCCCTCATAGTAAATTGTCAGTAACCGTTTTCTAAAACATCCCACATGTGCCAGGCCTTTCTCTATTGCACAGTTGTTATCTACTCAGAGGAAACTTGCTGTACTATATACCCACTGCAAAACCAGTGTTCATGCTTGGGTCAGAGCAGGGACTGTAGATTATGTGTAGACAGAAATGTTTGTGTAGTTAATTGTGGCTTGTGAGCAATATGAAAGGAGGGACTCTGCCTTGGTTCATACTTTCTGTTTCTAATGTCTAAGAAGAGTCTGTCTTTGGGTCAGTGCTCACCGGCTCTTCAGTGAAGGTGCACATTACAGAGAGGAGAGTAAGAAACCATATGGGTGATTGCTGGAGCCTTATGTTATCATCAGCACTGTCATCAATGAGTGTAGGCTGGCTTTCATTTATATCATTAATGGATGATTCATTGATCAGGATGACAGTATTAGTTCCATTACATCTGATTTTCACTGAAACAGATTACTAAGGGACTCATAGCAACATGTTACTAGAGAAGAAATTATCCAAAAATTGAAGGGCCCTCTCAAGAAGCAAGTCCTAATGATATCCAGCCTTTTTCACAGCTGGGACTTTCTGCTTAGAAAATTTTAACTACCAAAAAAGGGATCATTTTATTTGTTATAAATTCATTAATACATTTGTTTGAAAGTCTTTGGTCAGTTGAGATGACTGATAATCGAACACACCTCCTTCCTGTGCCTGATATTGAAGCATGACCACAATGCATATGTCTGCTGCTTGCTTTTCACCCCTTCTGCCGTTTATCACTGTCAACCCATTAGACAACAGTCAAGGGTATTTGTCCGCCACAGCTTAATACGTAAATTCCCCATTCACAAGAATGCACTAACTTTGATGCTTCCAAATTCATTCCACTATACTGTTGTAAATTCGTTTGGCTCTGGCCTTGTGTCTTATTTCACTTATCTATTTTTAAGAATAGAACAGTGCCTCCTGTTTTCTAGTGGACAACCAGAGTTCAGTTTCTAATAGTCATCATGTTGGGCTGCTTACAACTGTCTGTGAGTACAGTGCCAGAAAGTGAGTTTAAGATAGCATGGGCATAAATATCATTCATTGTCTAGTAATACATTATTACCTACATTATAGCACTTAATATAAATTATAGTGAAACCTTATGCCTTATCTTATATGGATATCTTTCACTTCTTGGCTAAAGGATATTTAGAGCTTATATTGAACATTATTACCATTTTAAAAGGCTAGCCTGTGAGATTGAAAGAATTCTGTTAGCTGGTAATGGGAATGGTTGCCTAGCTCTTAGACTTAAAGAGAGAATTGTGAATTCAAAACCAGACTATGCAATCAAATTGTCTCATAACAATATGTCAATAAATGTTAATAAAATAATCCAATAGTTGGAGAATACATAGGATACAATACATTTTCTTTCTGTTTGTTTGTGTAACAGTGTAGCTTGGGGAGTGTGTAATGGATATCTGGAAAGAGTTAGTGTAGCTAGGTTAAAGGCTAAAAGAGGAAGCCACAAGAAAAAGACATAAAACTTGTGATATATTTATTGCTACATGTCACATCAGAGCTTGTTCACATGTGGCATCCTTTGTGCTCATTAAGAACTATTGACATGTATGTTACATGTTATATATGGAGGGATTAGAATTAATGCCCAAGGGTAGCTAAGCAGAGGCACATCTTGATCCTAGCTCATCAGACTATATTCACTGTTCTTTCTTCTACTTTGCCCTGTGTCTAAAAATAACCGAAAGGTTGGTCAGCTAGCCTGCCTTGCTCCCTTTCTTCTTGATCTTGGTTCCTTTATCTCATACTTGAGAATTTTACTTTGACTACATTTGCCTTACAAGAGCCCTGAGACCAAGATTTAATTTTATATAATTTTAGCAGATTAAGTCAACCAGTGGGCGGAATCTGGTTGCTGGTCCTAGTGCTAACCCACGATCCCAAATATGTCGTGAGGTGTCCTTTGTAATAGGTGCTAGGGGTTGGAGAGATGGCTTAGTGGGTGGTTAAGAGCAATGGCTGTTCTTTCACAGAACAGGGGTTCAATTCCCAGCATCTATAGGGAAGCTCATAGCATCTATAGCTTCAGTTGCAGGACATTCAGGGCCCTCTTCTGACTTGGTACCAGACATGCAAATAGAACACAAACATACATGCAGACAAATACCTACAAGCAAAAAAAAATTAAGTTTAATACACACACACACACACACACACACACACACACACACACACACACACATACACACACTCACCCCACCACTTTAAGAGAAGAAACAGGTGCTGTGCACACTGTAAACAGTAACTCCAAGCATAGCTGGTACTGTGCTGTCTGTTATGCCCACAGGTAGCACTGCTCTCCTCTATGCCTAGTGGCTGCTGCCTGGTGTGGTAGGGCCAGCGTTTTAGCCCTGCTCTTTCTATCCTCAGATCCTCTCCCCCCTTTTTTTTCTAATACGAAATCCCACAAAGTCAGGCAACTTGTTAAGAATAACAAAAAGAATAGAGTATCCAAAGTGTATGGTTTTGTATTGTCATCCCACAAGTTAGATAACTCTGGCTTGTTTCTGGGTCTCTGTACTTGGTTCTGTCATCTTTAAGGAAAGCACTGAAGTCATGGAATGTGGTTTTTCCTCAACCATTTTCTGAATGAGGGAAAGGATGAATGCTGTTGAATTTCTTAGTACGGATGTTAATTAAACCTGCTGCTCTTTTGTTTATAGTATAAAGATGCATTTATGAAAGCAAATCCTGGCTACAGATGGTGCCCTACCACAAACAAGCCTGTGAAATCGCCAACACCCACTGTCAATCCACGGAAGAAACTTTGGGCCTTTTCATCTGACTCTTCAAGAGACTTGCCAACCCCCAAAAAGGCAAAGACTGAAGAAGTTCCTCAGCTTAACTTTGGGATGGCGGGTGAGTTTGCACAATTTGTTTTTAAAGACAAAACAACACATTGAGCGTTTTAAACAAATTATACAAATTTGAGGAGACCAATTTTTTTTTTTTTTACCTGTCTTGTAGCACTTTGCAAATATATAGCATATGATGAGGTTTTAGGGTATGATATACAAGGAGTGTACATGTAACTGAAGAGGGAGATGGGGTGAAGTAGTAAATGCTGTAAGTTCCTGCCAGTGACGGTGTGGAAATGGCAACAATAATTTGGGGCTTGTCAGGACCTTAGGGAATTTTATATTAATAATAATAGAGTCTCTCCTCTCACTCAACCCTTGGCCCAGTATTAAGCAGAGTAAGCACTGGAGTTATGAGTATTGAAAAAGCCACAGTTGTGTAGATTACCTGAGTATCTGATACACCAAGGGCAAGCATGTGAAGAAATCCATCCAAATCTAAGAATAAATCAATGAAAGTGTCTTAAATCCCCACCCTACCCCACTTCCCTTTCCCATTAATGTCAGCTCTGAGCAAACTTAAAATTCTAGATGGTGCCATTTGCTATATTACTCTTTGGGTGGTAAGGAATGCTAATGCACCTAAGACCATGAAATAAGACATTTACATTCTTTCCTGTTTCCCTGCCCCGAAATGCCTGGATCTTCCCTCTACACTGTGATCAAAAGGATTTTGCCAGGAAGAAATTGGGAGGTTGAATAAGATAAAATCTGGGGAACTCATGCTGAGCCAGAGTTTCCTACACCATGTTACCAGCAAGTACATTTCAAAGTCCTAAACTATTTATAATATGGAAAGGTAGGTAGGGATGCACTTAAGCCATACTGTGAATTCTTTTAAGTGGTCAGTAGGTCAGAAGTTAAGTTTGTGCTCATGTGAAAAGTATGTGTAATATTGTATGAATGCCCGAAAAATGAAACTTGACACATGGCAGCATCCTTGGGAAACAAAAGTCTTCAGGTTGAGTTCAGTGTCTGTAGTCTAATTTCAGAACAGCTCCCACCCAATGTCTGTTCCCGAAGAACCAAAGCAGATCTGCTCCTCCCTTAGCCGTCACATGTACAGTTTTAGCTTCAGCCCATTTGATATTAGTCCTTGTGAACTCTCTGGACTTTCCTTATTGTGATGTAAGGAGCATAGTCTTAGACCAAGAGAGGATGTATAGACTACTGACATCTAAACTGAATCATTTGTCATTTTGCATCTGTTGCTAGTCTCTCAATTCTAACTCTAGGTTAGTGTGGACAGAGATTTTTGTTGTTGTGATTTTGTTTTGAGGGTTTTTTTTAATGCAGTTGTTTGACACAAACCAAACAATAATTGTATGTAAATTATGGGAAGTATGTAAATAAGTCTTTTGGTAACAATGCTTCTGACATTAATTATCTGCCTTTTAGCTACAAAGTAGAACTAGAATCTAGCCTTAAGAAATATATAGGTCAGCTTTTAAAAAACGGTATTCTGTGACATAACATAGGAAATAAAAAACCACCTTGGTGGCATTAATAATGGCCAGTAATAATGGTCAGTAATAATGGCCTGTGTCATGTATTATAACTTTGTGACCAGAGCTTGTGTATATTATTACTGCTTTGATATTTCAAGTTATATCCCTTTTCAGCAAGATGAAAGTAAATTAAATTACCTATGATTAAAAACTGGTGTTTAGATCTCTGAACCTAGCAAATACAAAGGGAATTGTAAAGGCTAGTTTAATACAGAATCTTTTTTTTTTTAATTCTTGTTTATTTGCTCTCTAGTCATTGGCACACCACATTTTATAACTTACAATAATCCAACTTTGTCAAATATATGATTTCCAAGGAAGGAAAAATACATAGAATTGGGTATACTAACCACCTTTTCAATAAAGGCACAGCATGCTATTTATATGAATTTATTCTTGATAGTTCTAAATCGCACTATATAAGTGATAGGAAAATGATAATTTCTTGCCTTAGTCTTTAGGATGAATAACAAACTTCTTACACAGTCACATTTGGTTTATAACTTGAATTATCATGTAATTGTATTCCTGCTTTACTTTGTAATTTGACTTGCACATTTGTGTCTTTTGAGTGCTATCACCCAGCCCCTAGGATGACAGCTGCAAGAGTGCTTCACTCTCAAGGACCCTTGTTTCTGCTAGATTCATTTCTTCTTGACTTTTACTTTTAAATAAACAAGTCCATGTTTTATCAGGCACAGTAGTTCTCAATGATTTTAATTGAGAATAGCCTGTTAAGAGCACAGCAGAGCTTTGTTTTACTGGATTAGCCAGTAAAACACACATGTGTTCTACATGTGTGTCTTTCTGCATTGGACAGTGTTGGACTTTTTAAATTCAGGATCATTTGATGACATATTTTCTCTTTGATTATCTCATAGCCTTCTATATTTTTTTATCTGTTTTATTCTTTTCTCCCCCTCTTCCTCCTCCTTTTTCCTCCTGTAGTTTGTTTGTCTACCTCAGAACCTTTTCTCAATTAAAAAAAATATATACAAAATATAATTAAAGTTGCTTCATGAGTTCTCAAGGCAACCTGTGAAGAAAGCTCTACCTCAGGGCATACATTTAGACAGGAGAAGAAACAGAGAAATGTCTCCAGGCAATCTTATGATATCCTCATTCTAAAGATAAAATGCATGTCTTGAGACTTGTGTGCACCAGAGACACACAGGTACTTTTACATGTGTGCTTTCATTGAAGCTTTACAAGTTAACATTTGAAAGAGCTTTAAAGAATAAAGGATTCTGATGAAAATGTCACCTGGAGCAGAGATCTACTCCCTTACTGTTTTGTCTCTCTTTGCCCATTGACTGTTCAAAGAATTAAAGCAAAAGAATTGGCTAATCAAAAAATATTAGTTTTAAATCTTGGAGTTGTTTTAATAGGAGTCTAAGTACTTTAAAAATTTATAATATCTAAAACATATTTGTTATTTTAAATTTACTTTAAAAGTTTCAAAAGACCCCTTTGAATTTGGAGGCCGGTTTGAAATTTCTCTGCTCTGTACTCCTTGATACCCTAGTTCTTTTGACAAGACCTGATTTCACAGGGCTGAAATAATAACTTGTGATAACAGTCTCAAACTTCTCAGCAGACAAGCATGAATATACTTAATTAAAAAAAACTTATCTAAACACCCCAGTCTTGAAAAGAAGCTTTAGGTTTTGGGCAGTGATTCACTCCACAGCTGTAGTAATAGGGAGATGTATTGTGCTGGAATGGTACTACAACTGTAGGATTTAAGAGACTTAAAAGGCCTGCGGGTGATTCGT
Organism: Rhabdomys pumilio; assembly: GCA_030674055.1. NCBI lineage: Eukaryota > Metazoa > Chordata > Mammalia > Rodentia > Muridae > Rhabdomys > Rhabdomys pumilio. The sequence continues at coordinate 33,945,410 of JANHMN010000011.1, read as the reverse complement.
ACCTCTTATTCCTGCACTTACGGGGCTAAGGCAAGGAGATCATGAATACCAGGACAGGACAGCCGGTGCTTTATAGTGAGACACTGTTTCAGAAAAAGCAAAGTACAGAAAAGAAAAAAGGCTCCATAAAGCATGTGCATTAAGCACACGTGTATCAGGTTATATAAAGAAAGAAGTTTGAACTTTCTCCATTAAATTTATATGTGGGTAGTTTGGATTTCTGCCTTTATGAATAATCATTTTCACTCTTTATGGTTCTATGTGCTTCATGCTTCTAAGTTGGTTCTTTGCTTTTGATCTTTAGATCCTACTCAGATGGGAGGCCTGAGCATGTTGCTGCTAGCTGGAGAACATGCTCTTGGAACACCAGAGGTAAGCCAGTCCCTTAGTCTCTCATGGCTCTTTCCCTGCTCCTTCTGGGGCTTCAGCACACAGACATCTGTATTCTCTTCACCTTGCTGCTGCAGTTCCACCACTTACAGCTCACTGAGAAACTACCTGTGTAAAGTTTTAATGTGTTGAGGGTAGCAGATGTGGTACACAACTCATCCGCAGAATCTGCAGTTGTCTAAACCTAGGAGTAAGAGATCCAGTACAGTCACTTGTCATGTGTTGTGTCCGTGTCATGGACACAATAAATTCACTCTGTTCAACACACTCCCTGTTTGTATCATGTTCTCATTTAGACTTGCTAGTGGGAAGCTGACAGTAAAAGTATGAGACTGTCTGTTTCTCCAGAATCTGAATAATTCCAAGCTCCTATTTGAACACCTGGAATGACAGCATTGCAAAACTGTTTCATCCTTAAAATAGAAAGAAAAAGGACTCAGAGCCCTCATGACCTTGTTCCTGTGATCTAGTTCTTGATCTGCTGTTGCTAAACATTTTTGGATCTGATTCTGCTCAGCTGTGGCAGTTAACCACACATAATTTGCATTTGTCTTATCTTCTATTTTCTAGACCCACTTAACAGAGATCTGTTGAATTAACCTGCAGGTCATGTTATTTTGCTACATTCTAGGTCTTAATTAAGATGGAATGTTTCGGGCCTAGAGAGATAGCTCAGTGGTTAAGAGCACTCACTGCTCTTCTAGTGGTTCAATTCCCAGCAATCACATGGTGGCTCACGACCATTTGTAATGAGATTTGATGCCCTCTTCTGGTGTGTCTGAAGACAGCTACAGTGTACTTACATACATTTAAAAAAAAAAGATGGAAGGTTTCTATTCAAACCAATATTGCCATGGAGAATTTATCCAGTACCAAACCTGCCCCTGATATTAGGAATTACAGCTGTAGAAGCATACAGCAAGATTTTATCAGTTTTGATATATATGTATGTGTGTGTGTGTGTGTATATATATATATATATATATATATATATATATATATATATATATATATATATATATATATAAATTCTTGCTTTTAGTCTTTTAGTTTAGTTTTATTGCAAGCCTTGCTCTTTACTGCTGTTTTAAACTTTGAGTAGATCATATAGGTTCAAGTTAAATCTATTCAATTATACAGGCTATTTCAACTATACAAGTTGCTATTGTTATTTTTAGTTTATATGTGGGACACAAATTTTTTGAGTATATATTAAATTGAACTAACTTTGTCCTTTTCATTTTAATGTATTAAAAGTATTAAGTTGTTTACAAATATTTATGTTGTACAAATCTTTCAACTGAAAACCATGTGCATGTGACTGTGCTTTTGCAGCTCACTATCAAGCATGTTTCCACCTAACAGCTGCATTGTAGAGCATTATTTCTGCCCAACACATAGTATGACTTCTTAAAGGCCAAGCACACTATTGAGCTTGAGAAGTCTAAGTGTTTTAAAGGTACATGTGGACACAGAGTTGACTTTTCAGCAATCTGACTCATGACCATTGTGGAAATCAGCATCACCTCTCCTCATGGATGCAATGATGTTTTGTTCCCAGCTCACTCCAGAACACATATAAACAGAGAATCATTGTAGATCTTTTCTATGTTAGTAAGAAAAAGGAAACATTTTCTACTTTGCTTCAAGTTTTACTATTTGAGCTCTTTTAAGTATGTTCTCTTGCTTCCTATAAAGAACATAGCACTTTGAGACACGTAGTCTAAGCACTGCAGTGATGGCCCTTTTAATCTAGTGAAGTGGAAGCACTTTGAGGACTCTCCAGATTAAGAAGCAAACACACCGGCAGGCTCCTGTAGCAGTACTGATGTCTTTAGGAGTTCAGCTTTGTGTTCTTGTTCTCTGCCCTTGTCTCAGAGATACTTTGGCTATTACTGAAAATAACCTTGAGTTATTTGAACAGTAAAATAGTAAAAACTTAAGTAAAATAATGTTTTCTCCAGATTGCAATGGAGCACTTACTTTAGAGACCAGTATACTTCATATAGCCCATAGATTTCTACCTTTTCATTTTTTATTGCAAATAATGCAGATTTGTTAATACAACTTCTGTATAGGCAGATTTTCGTAATGATCATTATAAGACAAAGACAGTAAATATTTATTCAGTAAGTAAATACAATGAATATATATTCAGATAAAAAATGAGAACAATTCAGAAATATTATATTTTTTATATTGGAATAGTTACTGTGAATTCTGCTTTTACTATTTGGTTTGACTAATCAAAGTCATATTTTAAAAAATTATGCCACCATGACAAAATAATCACGTAGGCATTTAAAGTGATGCGATATGGAGTCTTTATTTTAAAATAGTTTTAACAGGAAGGGGGCTTTCTTTATTAACTGACCTGAGATTTTATTACATTATGAAATCCTAAGGAGAATGTTTTTCTAGAGTGTAGAATTTAATACAGGAAATAGATTTTCTTAAATAATACAGGTATTTTTTTAGTATTACTGAAATAATAGAACCCTGCTGTAAAGCTTCTATGGCCTTTGTAGTATCCTGTTTTATGTGGTATGTTCTGGCAGTTATAGACAGTTTACTTTCTTCAGATGTCAGTGAGCAAATTATACCGATGTCTGTGCTTCTTTTTCCTACCCTCCAGGTCTCAGTTTACCATAATAGATCTGTGGCACTATCAGCTGTGCATTTTTCTATACTGCTGTTTCTGAGCCAAGCAAGAACTTTTGCTCTTGGCTGCAGTAAGTTGGAGTCAGGGTTGAATTTTTATAAATTTGATGTTTTTAAGTTTATATAAATAATAACCTTCATACTCATATGTCAGTATTTGAGACAAACTTTTAAGAATGGTTTTTGTTTTATGGAATTAATTGATTTGGGAATAAAAAATTGATATAATAAGTAAGATAAAGACAGAATGGAATGAGTCCTGCCTGGAAACACAGCAAGCCCCATCATAGTGGAAGACATGGAAGGCTGTGATACGACATTGTAACAGAGTGTTTAAGCCGACAATCAAATGAAGTTGCTTGAGCACTAACACCGAGGCCTCTTGAGCTGTGAACATGAACCAGCCTAAAGGAAACATTCAGAGACTTAATGTGCTCATTGTTGTTATCTAGCTTTAAAGGAACAGGAAATAAAAAGGCAGAAGAAACAAAGCAATATTCTTTTCCTCAGATTGGGAAGAAGGGACAGTAGAGAGTTAAACTCTTATAGTACCTGTAAATTATTAGAAGATAAAATTACAAGGAAAGTGAAATATTCGTTCCAGAATTACTAAAAGCAATCCTTAAGACAAATTTTTTCATGATCTATGCTAGTGTAGAAAACGTAGAACTAGATTAGCATTTAAAAATGAAAGCAGAGTGGTACGATTCAGAGGTTGTGTGGAAAGGACAATGATTCAATACAGAACGCATAAAGTAGTTAGATTAATCTTGGCTAGGACACCATTTGCTGTTGCAGCAACAGAGTCGTCCTGGCTAGAATAGAAGGAAACAAAATGGAAAATAGAAGTTAGGAAAAACACTTATGGCAGTGCGTCTATTCAGTTGAATAACCAAAGCTAGAATTAGTAATATGTATGGGAAGCACCTTAGACACTGAGTCTCCAATTTTTTTTTTTTTTTTAATGCTTGATTCTTTTGGTAGAGCAAATAGATATCACAGTACAGTTTTGATCTAGGCACTTTTTGCCTTGCCTTTTTGCTTCTACAAGGTAGAGCTAATAATACCACCTGATTTCTGTAACTCCCAAGACTACTCCAAAGATTAATTAAATAAAACCTGTAAGGCATTTTTTACTTCCTGAAAATTCTTATAAGTATGCAGGATCATCACATAAGTTATTCTAGACATTTAATATTCAATTCAAAATCTTAAATTATATTTGTTACTTCTGCAGGCTGCTTTTTCAGTAGTCGCATACATAATGTATACATCCATCGTGTGTATGCACACACACACACACACACACACACACACACAGTTCCTGGTCCATTGAATCCTTAGAAGAATTTACAATTATAATTTAATTTCTTTGCCATTACTAGGAGATCAGGATAATTTAGATTATATAAGGTAGATTAGTAGAAGAGGAGCTAGTGGATAGAACACACCCCCTTCAGAGGCCATACTGTGTCCAGTGAGGCCACACTGTGTAAAAAAATGAGCAGTAGTGAGTTGTGTGCCATGGCTTTTTGTATTGTTGTGTAGCTGAGATTTCACTCCAACAGGACTAGCCAGGTTTTATGTAGCACCCACGAGATTGATTCATTTCCATCTACCTAGCATCAGCTCTGCAGCAGCCACAGAATGGGTCATTTTGAGATTGCGTTCAAGCTAGACATAGGACTAAATAAGCCTTCACATTGGTTGGCTCATTCTGCTTTCCCAAGAATCCTGGGAAAAGGATTCGTTTCTCTGTGGTGACAGCTCCTTATCCCATTCTCCAAGGCCACAAACGCTCCTGATCTCCATCAAATGAAGAGATGCAAAGTCTGAGCCACAGAACAGTTGATTTTATTGATATATTTTGCATGATTATATCTGCATTTTTAAATGACAAATTCTAACTTGTTCAAATATTGATTTAGATAAAATCGAAAGTTTTCACTTTTATTTCTGATATCAGTGCAGTAGGAAAGATTCTGTTCTTACCCATCGATACAGCTGGGCTAATTTGATATGTGCCTGTTTTAGACTAGTATGCATAGCTATCCCAGGAGTCATCTCTGCTTCTTCTTCTGGTTCTTACCTATTGTAGTTTTTATCCTCTTTTCATGGGTTTATTGCTTCTAAATACACTTTGTTAAGACATGCGCTATGTTGTTGTTTTTCTTTCTCTTTCTTTTTACAAGTCTCCTACTTTATACCACTTTGTAGACAATACTGTTGTCTGTCATGCCAAGGAGCCCAGCTTCTTCCAACAGAAGTGGGACTCCAAACCAAGGCAGTCAGGTCCCTTTCCCTGATCTGTGCTGGCAATCATAGATGCTTAAAAATGGCAAGAAGACAGAGAGCCTTCCTACTTGATCAAATAAATCGAGAAAGAAAGATGCAGTCCTTTGTCTCAACTTTTACTACAGTCTAGAAATAGCATGGGGTTTCCTGTACTCTTGTATGAACTCTGCTGCACAGACTGTGATAATAGGAAAACTTGATTCATGGAGTGCAGACAGGTCTGGTGGCCTGGATGCCCTGAGTTAAGACTCAGGTCTCACCTGATTTCTGCCAGATGATACAGCAGGCTCTATGATGCTGCCGTTGAGTATGCTTCCCATGGTAGCCAATGTCAGCTAGACATTCAGACATACTCCTATTCTACGGAACTGTTTCTTCCCATGAAAGATACTTTGTGCCCGCATCAAACCTTTCTCCTCCTCTCACATCTTCCCTCTCAGCTTTATTTATCATGGAGATATTGGTGTAGTCTGACCCTTCTCCTGATGTCCTGATATCCTTCCAGACAATTACTGAGGTCTGGCAAGTGCTATCTCTGACTTAATTGGGCCCCCATATCTCTGCAGTTTTATTTCCCCTACCTGCTAATTGGTCTCCTGCCTCCAGTCATTGCCTGCCAAGGTTGTCCTGAATGCCTCTGACATAATTATCTAACTGCATATCTCTCATCCCGCTGTTCCTCTAACTAAAACCCTTGGCTAGCCCTCTATGTCCTCCAGCCTAATTTCCAGACTTAACTGAATCCTAGTTTTTGTCTGCTGGAGTCATCTCCCATTACACTTGCATGACATCTTATCGTTTACCCACCCCAGGAAGGTCACCATTTCTCAGAAACAGAGCAAAATATGCCTCTGTACATTTTCATCTGCCATGACTTGTCACTCTCACTATTCCGCTGAGGGGATGTCTGCCTTACTTTCCAACTCCATCTCGAGTAGTCATACAATAAGGGATTTTCTCTGTGCTCCCAGGGAACCTTCTACTATGCCTCCACTGTACATTTCTGCAAGGTAGCTCTTCCCTTCACTTGAGTTGCAAACAGCTCTATGGTCTGGCAGATTCCCTTAGCCTTCGTTTTATTCCCTGCTTGACACTGGGTACACGTGGTATTTAAACTTCTTCTTAATGGTATCAGTCCCCATGCTAGTACATAATGTTTATTGAACAAGTGAATGAGAAATAAGTATTTGAACTAGAAACAGTAGGAATGTATGGTTCATCTACAGTGTTTACTTTTTTGCTCCTTTGTTGACGGTGTATTCATCACGGTGACAAGCAGTGTGCTTTGGGATTTGCAGAATGGGAACGGCCTTTAATAATACTTAGCTTGCTAAGCCACTGTGGTCATAACTGGCTCAATCACGCTTTGTATCCAGAGGCTGGACCTGCGATTTCTCCTGTGGTGGAAAAAAAAATGTCCCTTACTTTGTCATAATTCTTACTGTACTCATAATTTCCCTTCCTTTGATATTGAGAATCATTGCTAAATCAAAGTGGCTGCCGCTTGAGTATAAGAAGATTGCAATGTGTGTTTAAGCTCAAATCCCTGTAGCTATTTTCTTTTCTTTTTTTGGGCATATAGCAACACCTAGTGGATTTGTGTATTATTTCAGAGATGTTCTAGAAACAGGGTTGCTTGTTTTCTTATTCTTTTCTTGTTTAACTACTGTTTATTTCTTTTCATTAATTCATAAAAATAGATGCTGAGGAAGAAATGTTTGTCCATAAAAATCATTCACCAATTGACTAAATAATTTACATAAATATTAAACAATTTATATTACATAACATTCATAAAGTCTGGGACTCTAATAGAAGCCTTTTGTAGGAAATCCACCTTCTTTTTCATTAAGTATAGATATTTCTGTTTATACATATGCATATTTGCTATATCATAGAAACATTTTTTTTATATTCTTTAATCTTTAGATAAAAATACCTAACAATTATCACATCCGATTTTACTTTGTTAGTAAGGTATTCATACTTGCCTTGGTGACATGGAATCATAGTTACACTTGTAAATTACTTCTTTGAATTTATACATCCTGATGAAACTTTAATGAGCAATTTACTCTACCTTAATTTGGTCTAGATAAACATTTACAATCAGCTATTTAGTTTTCCTTAAAACTGTACTATTTTTCTTTTGCTTATTGAAAATTACAGCTAAATCAAAGGACGGTTTGGAGAACACTCTCCCTTTGTCCTCTCATGCTCTTGGCATTGCTCACTGTTACAACACTTTCCCCTCCTTGTTTCTCTACTGTTGACTTCTGTCTTAATGTTTTTTTCTGCTTTGGACTAGGTTCAGGTAACCAAGTCTATCAAGTAAGTAGTAGTTTCCCATTCCCCGAGCTTCTTAATTTTATGCTGTTTCTATACTTTATTGACTACACTGTTTCACAAGTACCTAGATTTTGAGAAGAGACATGGACCACTAGAGTAAAATGCAGGTTTAGTGGTTTATTTTTGCTCTGTTAACCACTGGGCAGCCTCTGTTGTACTTTACTTCCAAGTCACGCACAAACAAATGGTCAGTCAACAGGTATGCATAGTACATCTACTCTGTCCTCTGCTTTTTCCACGGTCATTACTTCTCCCTTCATCGGATCTGAAGTCAGAATAGAGGGATGTGTTTATAATGACATTGACACAGCCATTAGCAGTGGGCTACATGTATGTGCATCCCTTAAAATCATATTACCTAGTGATGTCATAGCAATCCTTACTCTGTGATGTCACAGAGTATCCTCTCCTCTTGTTATATTGTGCTATATACCAAGGCCTTAGTTTGTTTTTTATCTTTTTTTTTTTTTTTTTTACCCTTTGTCCCCATAAACCAGGATCTCATTAATTTCCTAGACAGATCTTGTCCTACTGCCTCAGCCTCCCAAATAGCTAGTCGTGTTCCAGGTCTGTGTCAGTACACATGCCTTGATGATAATGTATTTCACTGCAAATATCATGTATACCTATTTTTATTAAAATTTTATAAAGACACTTTGTAATATTTACTTAGTACTGTTTCACAAGTACTAAGTAAAATTCATTTTAAAATCAAACTTTATTTCCCCAGATATCCAACAAGCAAATGCATAGGATTTATTATCCCTAAATTTGTTTCAGTCATTTTACCTAAGAAGGAGATTTTCAAACCTTTGTGGCTACTAACTTGAGGGATATTGGCTTTCTTGGTGTCTTGGTACATTTAGCACAGTATTTAGTGGGAATAGCATCAAAATATGCATTTGTAACTTCTGCTGCCTTTTCCTTTAAAGTAAAAAAATAACAATCCTCCCTAGAAAAAAATGATTTAGGAATGTCAGAGAAACACTGAATTAGAACTTATAAAGATATATCTCAATTTTTATTAGTTTATTCAGTACTCCTTTTTAAATGGGGTGAGGTGTTGTCTCATGTAAAGGGTGACGTTAAACTTCGGATTCCCCTGCCTCTACTTCCTGAGTGCTGCAGGCATGTGCTACCATGAGCAGTGTAATTGAACAAATACTTCTTGGTATCTACACTGTGCCCAGGCATTTTGAAGAATAATGCAATAATGGGTCCCGATCTTCACTAGCATTCACTCCAGAGATGAACATGTTACCCAAATAGAGAAATTGTTATTTATAGCACAAAAAAATGTATATTCTGGGAAGAATCCTCGTGACATATAAGTCAGTGATTTATTAGTAAATATTGATAATTATGAAAATAACAGATGACAATAACAAAATGCTAAATGTTTACCAGCAAACGATCTCAAAAGAGAAGTGTTTCTCTAGGTAGACACTAACCTCCTTAAGATTAGGGCTTTTGTTATAAATATGTGAGAACCTTGGAAAAGAAAAATCTGGCATTAATTTCATTTTCCCAGAATTGTTCTGTCAGAGCACATTCAGGTTTTTCTGTAGTCATGTAACAGGAAATGTTAAGGCAACATAGTACAGGGAAGTAGGTGCTCTCTGGATTTGTGACAGAAAGCCTGCAGTAAAATGCTAATCTTTGTACACATTCAGAAAGTACTGAGCTGTCTATTGCTGTCATTATTTAGCACTTGGATGGCCTCTTACATACAACTTTGTACAGTGTATTAGTTATTCTTTGTTGCTGTGATGAAATGTGATCAAAAGTAACTCACAGGAAAAGTTTATTTTGGCTGACAGTTCCAGAGGTCTGGATTCCATAGTGGCAGGGAAGGCATGTCATGCCAGCAGGAACAGGAAGCTAGCCAATAACATCTTTATCTACAGACAGGAAACAAGAGTAAGCAGGAAAACAAACTTCCCCAAGGAAGGCCAAACCTCCAGAAGGTTTCCAAATTGCACCATCAACTGGGTACCCAGTTTCATGGACATTTCTCATTTAGGCCACACTGAGCAATGATGACATTTTCCTGTGTGAAAATTAGGGATGTTGTCAGTGACATTTGTCTGCTGTGATCATGATGTCAGACTGTCTGTCTTTCTTTTAGGCATCCTCTGGAACTTGCAGGCCTGATATTTCAGAGTCACCTGAGTTGCGTCAGAAGTCACCATTGTTTCAGTTTGCAGAGGTAAGGTTTGCATCTTATACCTAATTAATCAGGGAGTCATTTATGAAGCGAACTTAAATTTGGACTAATGACAGCTAAGGAAAACAGCAAAGAAGTCTAGCTCAATTAATGATAAAAGGGAACATATACTGAATGACTGTAAGAGATACGGGTCTCCAGGTGCTTTTTGTTGGATTAGTTTTGAGACAGAGCCTCCCTATATAGCTGGGCTGCCAATAAACTCATGATCCTGCCCCAATTTGCCAGCAGCAGGGATTATAGACATGCACTGCCCTGTGGTGGTCTAGAGATTTTAATTGAGAAATAACTGTATGTTTATGGAAGTTTCTTAAGTCATTTTAACTACTATAATTAAACTAGAAGTATTATTAAAACACAGATTTAGAATGATAAATTTAAAAATAGAATAAACTCAGCTGTTATGTATACTCCATTGCCTTCTTTCTCCTCCTTCCCTTCTTCCTCCTCCTCTTCCTCCTCCTCCTCCTCTTCCTCCTTCTCCTTTTTTTTTCTTGTCTGATTTCTAACTTGATATTGTAGCATGAATTTTGCCAGAGTCTTCCATCCCAGGACAGAACTATTAGCTTGGTGTCAGTGTCAGTTTTAACAGAGATTAAAACTGCTTCTGAAAACATGTCAGTTAATCCTAGGATTCAGTATGAACTCTCATTCACACCCCCAGTCATTTAGCCACGTGTTCTTTCCTTGATCACTTAAATTTTCTTTTGTTTTCCTGTCCTGCCACAGTTTGGTGCAGGACAACCATAAATCTCACAGTTGTCTGTCTGTCTGTCTGCATTGGCACCTCCTGCCAGTTCTTTGACAATATTTACGCTATTCCTAGCAGTTTTATTTATATCACCAGAGTGTTATAGTATGTATTTTTTCATAATACATATCTGCCTTTTTCTGTCCTTGACTGAGGACTGGCATGAATTTGAGTTGTTTTCAATATCAACTTCCTCAAGGATTTAATATAGTGGAGAAGTCATCCTGTGATCCTTTTTCAACAAACACATGCTGATTGAGATTGGGGCCCAGCTTCAAGCAGAGATACCTAATCAGTGGTTCCCAAAGTCCTAATAATAGAATGAACTCTGTAAAGTTTTATTTGAAATTTTGTACATATTAGGATATGTGCATGTTGAGGCCTGTATAGCACTATAATTTTCCAAAGACATCTGTGACAATGTTGTTTTGATATGTGAAAGGTCTTGATATTCTTTAGGAGACTCTATTTTCTCACTAACTGAAATCATACTTTATGTTAATATTTATAATAGTGCCTTTTGTTTAGAACTCATTAAATGCTTTTCAAAAAATGGAGATGGATTTTAATAGTGGTTCTGTTTGATTCATTATCTGATTTAATTCCTGAAGAAATGTATTTAGATTTGGTTTTCCTTTTATATGATTTGTTCATTTTTTTCTTAAAGTTAATGAACAGCTAGTGTAAATGAAAAGAATTTTTGGAAGTAAATCCTACTAATATTATAATTCCTAAGACTCAAGGAAAATCCTTGAAGCTTTGTATAATGTAGTTTATCAAACTTGCACACAGTGTTACCTAGATTTAGAGTGGTGAATGGACCAAGAAGTTACTCAATTTCAGTCTACAAATCACTTAAATATTATCCATTTTTGATTTTTTTCTAGTTGATATTTATTTTTAAATAGCCTATCTAATTTAAAAGATATGATAGATTTGAAAATCTTCCGAATGGCTTCAGAAGTAAATTGTATCAACAGTTCAGGCAGCCTTTATATTCTTTATATATATATTTATATATATGTCTCCTTTGTACCTCACCTTTGATACTATCTTGTCATTTCACCATAATGTTCTTTTAAAATTTCTGAAAGTCACTCTTATTGTTGAGTTGGGATCAAGGTGCATTCATTGCTTAGTAAGCACTCTGTGGTGATAAACCACATTCCTCTCTGTTCTTCAGGGAACAGCAAGTGGGCTAAAACAGTAATGCCCAAGGCTTCTTCTCATGTCTCCTCTCTTCCTATTCTCTAACTGAGCTTTGTCTACTCTGAAACGAAAATTAGTAACTGACTTTGCTCTTAGAAAATTTCTGCTAGTGTTTCATTCTGCTCTTAGAGCAGTTTGAGGGTTACATGGTTACTCAGTGAAAACAAAATATTGTATGGAACTGCAGAATTTCCTATGTGACACAGAATTGTGTATATGCGTTGATGGGAGGCTACATGTGTTACAACAGAAGGAAATGGCAGGGAGGGAGATGTGTATGTAGTTCAGTGGGTAAAAATGCCAGCCTCCTAAGCATGAGAACCAAACATGAGTACTTTTCTGTCTGGGAATGCACAGACAGGAAATCCATGGGTTTGACTGGCCAGCCGGTCTCCATGAAACAGTGAGTTTGGGGTTCTGTTGTAGATGGTTTAAAAAATAATCTGGGGGAGAGTGATTGAGGAAGACAACTAACATTAACCCTTGTCACCTACATACATGTCCACACAGTGCTTGTATTTGAACAGTTGTGTTCTGGTCTATGCCAGACGATACATTTTTAGGCTTGTTTGTTTCTCATTATAATTCTATAAAACAGTACAGTGGGGAGAAATAAGTCTTGGAAAGATTAATTAAGGTCATATAAGAAATCCCAGATACCCAGACCCCACTTCCATGTGCATCCACCTTACTGTTTGACAGCTGACTCTATACAAAAAGCAGCTTGGGGAGTGTCAGGAAGTGTCGCTGTATCTACTTATAGCGTTGAGGTTTTAATACTATGTTTTCTCACTTAGAAGGGGCTTTGGCAGGTGGTGAAAACAAGGTTTCTCTGCAGCCCAGGCTGTCTTGGAACTTGCTCTGTAGACCAGGCTGGCTTCAAACTCAGAGATCCTCCTGCCTCTGCCTCCCTAATGCTAGGACAATGGATGTGCACTATTCCCAGCTTTAGTTTTATGTTTTTGAACATTTTATTGAAAGAAATTCATCCCAGCAATTCTATTTAATGCCATTTGATACACGCCTGATAGTCTTATAAGGGGTGTGGCGAATGAGCCAGACTCTGTCCTGTGTTCTTTACCACCATCATCTTCCTTTATCATTTGTGTTGATTTTTCCAAGAAGCATTGAGAGTGACAACGTACTTGTGGATTCTCATGAAGTGTGTGGCAGAATCTACTAGTGCAGTATAGTGAAGGTTTCCTCAAACGTTAACATGATTTACATGTCTTGTTTCCTCTCAGATATCCTCAAGAACATCGCACCCCGATGCTCCTTCAAAACAGTGTCAAGCCTCAGCCTTGTTTCAGTTTGCAGAGGTAAAGCCTTCATTTCTTCACGCCTATTAGGTTCAGACATCATGTCCATCTTTGGAAATGCTGAAAAGGAATCCTGATACTATGTGTTGAACTTTAGGCACGTTCTTCCCATTATTAGCATAATGTATGGAATATTATGATCTTTTGTTGCCATTGCTGTAGTCGTAGTCAACTCAGCTCCAGGGTTATAAAATGGTTATTTTAGAAGCATTCATTAGACTACATTTACAGCATGCTCTTACCAGAGATTCATTTATTTCCTTTTACCTTATTAATTTACATTAATCTTAGAAAAAAAAAACCTGCTGTCAGCATGAATACCATAGAATTCCAGTTAATTGTTTGCAGTAGTAAAATTAGTTGCTGTAATTGATAAATAACTTTCTCAAAGCAAATACGGTAGTGAATGTGACTTGTTAAATTGTCACTATGTAGCTTTCCACATGGAGCCAAGGCCTAATCCTTGGCACTGCTCAGATCAGGTTTTGCATCTTCTTCAGTTTCATCGGCTTGTCATCCAGTTAGCACACTTCAAACTGTAATTTCTGGTTGGTGTCCTTGGTTTGCCTCGATGTGCTCATCCCTATAGAGCTATATGACAAATAGTAAGCTGGACACAGACCATGAAAATAAGATCCTGCCTGCTTTAGGACCTTGTACTTTTCCTTTTCATTAATTCCAAGAAAACTGAATATCAGAATGTAAGTAATGCTTTATAGAATTGAAAGAAAATGACAGGCAAGATGGTTCTGTTTAATATTGATGCATCGAATCACTTTGATTCATTTGAGTAAGAAGTGCTGCATAAAAGAAACGTAAAATGATATCCTTTTGGCAAGGGAAAACCTAGCGTTTCACTTTGAATATGAGAAAAATTACTTTTGACTCTTATATTAAAAAAAAATTAGGCCTCTTCATCTTGGGACCCTTCTGAGAGTCAGCATCAGCTGGCCCGCTTGTGTCAGGAGGCACTGCGGCTCTGCTATGGTAGTTGCTTTAGTTGTTGGGGACTATCGTATATAACTAGTCACAAAATGCACAATGTTATTGCATCAAGAACAATTTGCTTGACGAGTCTGAACACATTAATATTTTATAATTTTCCGTTCTGATAAACAGACTGCTCATTTCATTATCTGGTGGAAATAGTTTTATTTAATATCATTTTCTCATTCTTTTCCAGTTATTGATATGCATTTTTTGCTGCTAAATATTTTTTCAAGAGTTAAAAAAGAATGCTGGTGTGTTGACTGAATTTATTTTTAGTGTTGACATCTAAGCCTTTCCCACCCAGTTTTTCTGAAGCATCTCTTACAATAGAATTTATTTGTTATATAGTCTGTCTGATTAAAGTCTTCACCCTTTAGCATGAATTAGATGTGGTGTCTTATCTTTGATATACCACCTGATATTTACATATTAATTACCAAAAGTATCCAACTTAATATAAAATGTCAGTGTGGAATATCTTGGCCAATATGTGTACCTAATAGAATGATTAAGTGGCACTTAAAAGATACTATCAGCAGATTATTAGCAGCCCCTGAAGACCTAGATAAGGTTTGGAGGGCCAAATTGATGGTTTAAGAGTCCCTGTCCTATGGCTCTGAAGAGTGAGTTCAGTGAATCTCTTAGTGCCTAGTGCACTCCCCTATCAAGTGGCAGAAGTTGGCCCTTGCCTCTCAGTTGTACTGTTTTCCCACATAGCAACAAAATCCTTACTAGACAGTTTTCAGGGAAACATCCCCAGATGTTACACTACTGCTTAACAGAATTCCTCCCCAATTTTTTGGTTGATGCAAAGCGTCTGTGGGATTTGAGGAAGTTTAAGATTTTTTTTTTTTCTCTGAGTAACCCTGGCTATCCTGGAACAAACTCTGTAGACTAGGCTGGCCTTGAACTCAGAAATGCACCTGCCTCTGCCTTCCAAGTGCTGGGATTAAAGGCGTGTGCCACGAATTCCCCAGCAAGATGGTTAATTTAATAGCTGTTTGAAGGAATTGTAGCATAAGTCATGCATGGAGGATAACCCAGACTAGATAATGTGAACAAATACAGCTTTGCTATCCCGAAAATGTGATGTAGTCTTTACCCAAGGCTTTTTAATGTCTGAATTAAAAATATTAAATTAATATTTTTAATGTAAATTAAACAAAACATGGCACTTGGGGTTATTTAACACTATATGCTATACCTGCTTTACATAAGAGAAGTCTGTTCCTATCTAGAGATTCATAACTTGTCTGGTCCTTTTTCTTGTGTTGGATGAGAACATTCAGCTTCAATCTAATATTTTACCATTTGACCATATTGTCATCCAACTGTGGGCTGCTGTACATAAGGCTAAAGAAGAATTAACTAAATGAGCTAATAAAAGCTGTCTGCTAAATTCTACAATGAACATATATATTTTTAAAATAAAGCACCTTCTAGTCACTGTGATAATCCCCTTGTTTTTATAATTATTTCATGAAACAATATTAACTTTGAGAAATTTTTTTCCTACTAAATCCACAGCAAAGTTTTTACACTTTAAAATACATCAGTATCTCCCATAAGGCTTGCTCAAACACAGAAAGATTCTTATCCCCAGGACTTGTGAATCACCCAGGCTGAGATTAAGTCTGAGAACTTATATCTGCAGTAGGATTCTTTTCAGAGAGCCACAGCTTGAGGCTACTGTTCTGCAGTTGCTGCTAACTCACAATGTATTAATTGTTATTGTTAGTGCACTTTCTCGTTCCCATTGTTCTTATGAGGAGAGGGTGGAAACAGAGGAAGGAGATTAACTGTTTGATAGAAAATTACCATTTTATATCCCCATCTGTTTTCTGAGGGGTTCTTGGTCCTATTATTACCTACTTAAGAAGGGAGTCAACATTTATGTATTTAGGAAACACTTAACTCTGCAAAAGTGTTTAGTTTTAAAATATTTATAAGATAGACACATGAAGTATTCCCAGAAAGCATTCCTGCTAATTTCATACATAAGCTTTTTAGAGGTATTTAGCCATGTGTTCTCTAGAAATGGGTATTTATTGTGAAGTATAATTATTAAAGGAAACACACTTGTTATGAGCTCTGGACATTTTTTTTAAAGTGATAAATGGATTTTGTTGTTCTTTCATAGCAAGTCCTAGGTTCCTGCCTTGAAAACTAAGAATGACTTTCTTGTCTCCTTTCCTTTCCTTTCCTTTCCTTTCCTTTCCTTTCCTTTCCTTTCCTTTCCTTTCCTTTCCTTTCCTTTCCTTTCCTACCAAGTTTGGTTATCTTAAATCCCATTGAAATTAACGTACACAAAACCATGGCTCAGTAAAGTAATTTTGATTTTTATAGGTTTCCTATGGATGTTTATATTAAAGAAGATAAAGTAATACTCCTGCTTTATAAGATCTAGAAAGAAATGGAGCACAGAAATTGCCTGCCCCTGTGTCATTCAGCCTCCTCTTTCATTTTGATACTCCTATTTCATCTAGATTCATCTTAGCCTATCCAGTGAGCTATCATTCTGTGGTCCTAAGCTCTAATGTGTTCAGTTGGTCAAAATGAGTTTCCTATCCTCACTGTTGTTGCTCACAGGTAGAGCAGCATATCAGTCACTTTAAATCTAGTTCCTGAAGACCAATGGCTGAATATAATGCCAGAAAGGTGCTATTGTTTTCCATTACTTAATAGGTTTAAAAGACTTGACCAAAATGCTCTTTCTCTGTCTGATGTGTGGCTGGCTCTTAAACCTAGTGTATATCTTTGCACTGAAAAATAACATACTTACTAAAAAGACACAGCTAATCTATATGATTTAGACAAATAGATTTGGACATTAAACCTTTCTTTAGAAGATATTTACTTTGCCAGTATATGTAGAACCATAATCATACTAAATTTAGGGTTTTGTCACAATAGGATATAAGCAATAGGTACAAGTTTAGAGCATTCATTTTCATGATAGACTACTTAATATGTTACAGAACATTGCGTTCCATAAAAACACTGTATACTTCACTACAACTAATCACAGAACATAATATGTGTTTTATTGGAAGCATTAACCTTTCTTTTAAATGATGGTAGCTATCCTCAAATATCCTATTTATTTATTTATTTATTTATTTATTTATTTAAGCAGTTTTTTTCTTCTAGACTAGTGTCTATAATAACTTAAACAATTGCAAAAGATTTCACCATCAACTAATTTGATTCTGATCTTTACTACCTATTTTCCTTGTATACTCATGCACCTCAAAGAATCCTAAAATGCAGAATTATTTTTAACATCCAGAATGATAATTTTTCTTAGTATTTTCTCGTGTGTTTCAGATACTATTTCATCTACCCTCTTACTAGCCACTCTGAACAGATACTGTTTATCTGGATATTACATAATGGAGTTAACAGCTTGACAAGCACCATACACACTGAGGAAAATATTCACTGCCATGAGTACACGACATTTGTTTTCTAGCAGTGTAGCAACCACACACTGATGGGTAGGAAGCACCATTTAGGCCAGTCAATGGTAAACAGACATTGATATTGTCCTTACTTAAAGGGAAAAACATATGTCCCTTACATTGGAAGTTTTTTTGCAGGAGTGAACAGTAACAAAGTGACAGATTAGCATTTATATGACTTATTCTTGAAGTCAAAGCCACCATCGCAGATAAAGTTACTAAAGCAATATGTGACATTAAAAGGAAGTGGGTCCTAGACAAAAATCTCTGAAGAAAACTAATATTTATAGGATCGCTGTAGAAAGAAGCCAGCAGAAAAGATTAGCAAGGAATGGTCTTAGAGGTCAATCTCCAGGAATTGAAGTCCAGGGAGGAGTTTCCCAACAGCAATGACATCAGCAATGTTAGGTGCTACAGAGAAATCTAGAAAAAGACTGAGGCATCTAAAGTATATGTGCACTCTAATATATCAACCTCTGAAAAAATATTCACTCGTATAGAAATAGCATTTTAAAAAAATGTTTAAGAAAGTCATTTCATGGAAATTGTTGTAAGGAGAATTTGGAAACACAATCCGTTCACATATGTGCATACTTTCAGAAATCAGGCTTTTAAACAACTTGTTAAATATTGTCTTATAGTTGTGAATAGGTAAACATCTCTAGAAATTTAAAAAAAAAAAAAAAAGGCAAGCTGTCCTACTGTGTAGAACACCTCAGCAGTGCATTCACAGAGGGCCAAGAGACTTTAGTGTAAACTATACTTCATGAGGCACCAGATATATTAGACAAGAAGTAATAGAAATCATGAACCAAAAGGAACAGCAGAGGGAGCTGAAGGAAGAAGTACAGAGATGGGCCTGTGTAGTGCAGCCCTTCCCAGCATGCTGTCTCTCAGGAATGCTTGCTATGCAACAAGGTTGATAGTCTACAAAGTACGAAATTTAATACAGTGTATCCTCAGACACTTCATCTCCTTCTATTTCCTTCTGAAGCCAATTTTGGAATTTTACTAAAAGAGTTTATATTTGTTAGTGATCATGATAAATTATAAGTATTGATTGTTATACCATCTCGGAGATGAAGTACAGCCTGGGAACCTTGTTACTCCCTAACATGAAACCTAATTCCCACAGTGCAGTACTGGGCGGGCTTTCTTGTACTTTAAAGGTGAAGCAAATGAGGCTCAGAGTCCTGATTATTTGCTTAAGTCTACGAAGCAGAAAACAATGACGGCATGTCTGCCTGTCACAGAAGCCATGGTAGAATCCTGGTCCAGGAGAGTGACATTTACCTTCC
The DNA here is from genome assembly GCA_030674055.1 of Rhabdomys pumilio. Taxonomy (NCBI): domain Eukaryota; kingdom Metazoa; phylum Chordata; class Mammalia; order Rodentia; family Muridae; genus Rhabdomys; species Rhabdomys pumilio. The sequence goes on along the minus strand of JANHMN010000011.1, from coordinate 33,926,460 downwards.
ATCCTTCATTCCTTAATTTACTAAGAGTCAGTGATGGTAGCTTGTTAGTTTTCTCTTAGACTAGTGAGCGGTGAACAATTAAACTCAACTTGTTCTAGAAGTAGTTAAGAAGGGCTATGCTTCAGTGAAAAATTGCCTAGTAGAAAATATTCCACACTTCAGCAAGATTGAGCTCCTTAAGCGATCTACAGGATGTGATTAGAATGACCTACTAAACCTACTAAAACTGTAGCATCTAGGAAGAAAAGAATCCTCATAACCTCCTTTAGCTAGACCTTTGTTTTTAAATAGCAGACATAACACATTAAATATGTGTTTTTATAAAGGATTCTTATTCTGTAGGTACTATAGAGAGAGAGTTCCCTTTACCAGTGAGCACACATGCATGTCATCTGTCCCAAAGCGGAGACTCTGTAGTATTACCCATGGTTACTAGGCCACCTAGTGCAAGTTAGTGGCCCAGTATTCCTTCTGAGAAATTAATACAATGTACATAATACTGAGAAAACTTTGTATATACACTGAGAAAGAACTCAGAATAGTAGAAATGGAGGATGCTTAGACCATAGCTTCTTGCTCTGATGATGACTTCTCCAGGTGAAGAATGTCCTTCCGTGTGTATCTCCTTCTCAATTGTTACTAAGGCTATAAATGGAAAAGGAAGTTTTCATATGAAATAAAGAGTGGTGGTGTTCATTCATAGTAGTGCCCAGATACTGTAGAAAGTATATAGTCAGAATAATGTCATATAAGCTGATGAACCCAGCATAGTGCAGGCAGATTCTTAAGCTTGTTCCACAAGATTGAGGTCTATTAGTTTTGGAGTATACTTTATGAATGGTCTCTTAAGGGCAGTTAGAATTTTTTATAAAATTCTTACCCTCCTCCAGCTCCTGTTGTATTCCCTACCACATAGTGAGCTCTTTCCACAGAAATCCCAAATATTTTCTTAAAAATTGATTGATAAATGCAAAATAATCCTATATCTCTTTCTATTTGGCCAACTGATGAGTTAGTTCTTTAGTAGAAATCAACATGCAAATCATGCTAATGTTAAATTTAGCATTCGGAATATGAAAGATAATATTCTTGTCATTATATAGATAATATTCTTGTCATTATATAGCTATCAAAGCTACACCTATTTTTGAGCAGCTCAAATGGTTCACAAAATGAGTGTTCCAGATTTGATCTAGCTAAAGCAGTTTGGTAGCTGGGAGCAATGTTAGTCCTATCAACTTAAGAAGATTTTTAATTGTGTATGTAGGAAACAAAGAATCTGGCATCAAAATTAATACTGTTTATGTGGATTATTCTCTGTGTAGATCTCTTCAAGCACTACGCAGTTGGGTGCCACTGAGCCTGTGAAACGCTGTGGAAATTCTGCACTCTTTCAACTGGCAGAGGCAAGTCATAAAGGGTTAAGATCTGCAGATGTGCAAGTCACAAAATAATGATGATAGTGTTTCTTAAACCGTGCTGCCTCGTCCATGACCACAAATCCAACACATCTGCTTTTCAGCAGTGCGAGGGCTGCCTTTCCCTGTACAATGGGGACTCAAAGTCAGCAGGCGCTGATAAAGACTACCCAAGGACATCATAAAAGTTGTTTCACATGTGTCATTTGTAATACGGCAAGTTTTGTCTGTCTCAGATCAGTAAGTCTTAAGATTAGCAAGTTTAAAGAAGTCCAGTCTGAGCACCAGAACTTGTTTTTTTCTGATTTTCTTAAACCACTTCTAAATCTCTAAAATGCAGCACCGTTAGTCCGTGTGATATGCGGGCATGCACATACCATTCAGATTTTATATATTATAGTACTGGTCTGACATTGAGAGGCCATCATTAAAGTAGTGGTATTAGAGTATCACTCACACATTTGATGTGACATGCTACTATTACTCCACGGGCAAATGGGAAACTATGCGGCAGTTGGCAGAACATGTTGGTTTCTGTCATGTTGCAACTTTGTCTAAAGAGAATGTGTGGGAGCATTTCATCCAAGCCAGGACCCTCTCAACTAGTATATGAAGTGGATGATGAGAAACTCTGATGCTAAATCTTTGATTCTGTTTCTTCTTCCTTCTGTTGTGGTCCCTCTGAGTTCTCTTGTAAGTGCCATGGTTCTTTTTAAATTGAGCTTAATGAGATCATCTATTATTTTAATCATAAAAATCTGAGAGTTTGAAATCATTAAGTTTGCATCTTTATATTAGGCTTTTAAAGCTAAGCCAGGTACTAGTTAGGAATATAAGGCCCTGAAACAGTAGCAGGTACAAACACTAGAACAAATTAATCCATTGTATCACTGATTCATTGTGCCAGGCTTAACATGGATCTTGGGCAAAACAAATTCAGACCCAACTGGAGGACTGTGAAGACTAGAAACACTGAGGAAAACTCTGAAGACAGCAGGGACTGGTTCTAAAAGGGACTTCATAAGTTAGCTAAGATATGGCCAACAAAGAGAGCTCCTCTGTGCTTAACCTTGAAACCGACACTGTAAGGTTAGGGATTTTACAGACTCTAGATAGTCAAAGCAACTTGAAATGACCATTTTTTTTAAAATAACATGAATATATGGGCCATCTGCTTTTTTCTGGTTATATTATTTCTCTGTGCGCACACACATGTATAAAGTATGAAGTATTAAACAACACCAAAATATAAAACAAACCAAGTTTGCACATAACATTTATTTTTATTAAGCTGTCTTTGATGGTAACATGAACCTATGAGATGTTTTGCTATGCAGAATGCTAAAAGAGGGGAATCTTTGTCATTTTCTTTTAGTCAAAAAAAGGATTTCTTATTAAATCAGAGCTCATTAAAAAAAGTATTCTTGTAATTTGTAGGGATGCATCCCAAATATGAAACAGATGCTATGGTTTAACAGATGCTTGGATGCTGGTATCATAATTTAAAGGGGTAAAATTACTGAAATAAGGCTATTTCAGTTACAGAAAATCAACTTGGCAACATTTGAGTAAAAATATGTGCTTCTGATGAAATCTGGGTTGCTAAGATCTTTATTATTATTAGTGTCACATGAATCTGATGCCATAAACACTCCAATTCCTAAGTAAGCATCAAATGCACAGTGGATACACCAACATTGCTGGTGATCACCAGTAGAGCAATGCTTTCTTTAATTTTTATCCCATTTGTAATTCACAGTTTTTTTTCTTCTTCAGATAATCTATAATCATTTCTGGTACCTCTAAACCGTAAATATTGAGACTTGAGCTTACACATTCCACAGGGAAAAACATCAAGAAATTAGTTCCAATTTAGTCTGGACTCTTCTCCTTCGCTACCTCCTATACTTTTGACAGGCCTCTCATCACCACCTTGGTTCCCAGTCATCCCAGCAGGCGATGTGTGGAGCACCTTGTCTTTCTCCCTCCTTTTGTATTTCTCCCTCTTTTCTGAAGATAGAACTATTCTTCTCCATTTTTTGCCCCACTGGTAGGAAAAGTGAAGTCAGCTCTACTGTTAAAGATTTAAGGATGGATATGCAAGCAGTATATGCTTATGGTCTGGTGAGAAACAAGAAATGCTCTAGATGTAAATGCATTGTGACATCCTTTACTTCTGACCAAGCACAAACAAAATGAGGGAACTGGCAGCAGGGAGACTTGGACTAGCTTTCTCTATTCTTAGTTTTGACATTGGAACACTATGTATTTCCCAAGGGTAAAGTAAATAAATAGAAAATAGATTAGTTTGATCAAACAGGAGGCTAGTGCACACTAATTGGGAGGGATTGGCAGATGGCAGACCTGGGGCGGTCACATCGGAGAAGATTTGGTGGAGCTGCCTTTGCTCAAGAGGTTCAAGAGTACTCAAGAGTACTGCGCAAGGCAGGAGCGACAGTCACCTGGATTGTTCCTCTACAGCTGTCTTGATCAAAATATTTGTTACTATTGGTTTAAAGAAAACAAAAGAGAAGTAGTCAACTTCTCTTTCTGATCCTATTGGACTCTGTTCCAGCCCTGAGGCCATATCCCTTCTGATCACTGACAGTGATCATTGCTTGTCTTTTTGGTATTTTAAATACCACCCTGCCTGAGTATCCCTTAGGAAAGTCCTTGAGACATATCAACTAGTAAATAAAGCATAAGTTTATCAGCATATATTACTTACTTACTGACACTGCAAAAGAATACTTGAAAAGCAGCTTAAGGAAGGAGGGCCTTATTTTGTCTTGAAGGAGCAGAGAAGATATGGTAGCTAGGCACAGGAGATAATCTGCCTTTCTCCATACTGAATGAGAAATAAGGCTAGGTTATAACCCTCACAGCCCATCCTCCAACAACCCACCACCTCCAGCCAGACCCCACCTCCTAAGCATTTTGTAACCTCCTGAAACTGTTCCATGAGCAAACCTCAAAAGGTTCTTTTCTCTGCCATGAGAAACAAGGCTCAAAGCTAAGCACTGCCCCTTCTATAGCTGCATTCCTTGGGCTAGAGAAATGGATGGAAAGAGAAATGGATGAACAGATCTCCCAAAGTTATGGTTATTGCTTACAAGAAATACAATCTTGGACCTGGGTAGAAGCATATGGTGGTTTGAATAGGAATGGCCTCCATAGACTCATGTGTTTGAATGCTTGGTTCAAAATGAATGGCACTATTAGGTTTGGCCTTGCTGGAGAAAGTATGTCACTAGGAGGTAGTCTCCAAAGCTCAAACCAAATCTAGTGTCTCAGTTCATTTCTTGTGGACCCAGATGAGGAACTCTCATCTCTGTCTCCAGTACCATGTCTGCCTGCATGCCACCCTTCCTTCCATGATGATAATGAACTAAACCTCTGAACTGTAAGCCAGACCCTATTAAATGTTTTCCTTTATAAGAGTTGCCATGTTCATGGTGTTTCTTCACAGCAATGTAACCCTAAGTAAGACAAGGTCCCTTTTATCTAGCTTAAGTACCTGAAATACACCCCACAAACATACATAGTGAAAAAAGAGTTCCTACTTCCCTGTGGAAGTTTTACACACACAGATCCAATGATGATGAGAAGAGGAAGAAGAGAAAGAAATGGTAGAAGAGGAGAAAGAATGGGAAGAGTAGTACAAACTCTATGACATAGAAGGAGCATAAACATTATATATATTGCCGTGTTCTGTACCTACCTCAGCAGCCAAAACTAAATTCAGTTGGATGTTAGCAGGAGGCAGAAACTTGGATTCTCTTGAAATGTCAGTTTTGGTTTTCAAAGGACCTCCTCCCCAGGTGAAGGTGCTGATAGGAACATGTGATTTGACATTTTAGTATGTAGATATTTTGATATCTGAGGGTGGGCACATGTTTATGTGTGTGCCTGAGTTTTTATTCCTCTTCCAGCACAGTCTGCTTTGTTTTCTGAGACAGGGTTTCTCACTAGGGCCAGGAGCTCTCTGCTTAAGGTTTCATGTGTTCCCACCTTCCCAGCTCATGGATTACAGGTGCCACTACGCCTGTTTTTTACATAGGTGCTGGCACTCAAGCTGTGGTCCTTGAACCATGTATCTAGCCTCACAATGTGTAGCTTTTAATGTCTGAAAGTGACCTGGAAATCCTCAGCCTTGTTCTGTGTATTTTAAAGGGATCTGTCCAGCCAGGAAGGGAGCTTTCTGCCGAGATCAGAAAATTGAGAGCAACGCAATGCTCTTTGTTCAAGCCTCTAAGAGGTTCACACTGTTCAGTTAATCAGTTCCGTATGCCGGCAAGTGCTGAAATGCATTGTTTCCAGTCATTCTGAGATTAATTAGGCTAATCATGTACAGAACAGCTCGGCTTCCTCCCTGGGATGACAGTTGGGTATGAGAGTTGCTGCAGTTCTGAGGATGCTGTGAAGAGAATCACAGATAGCTTTATCTGCATTTTCTTAAAATTCTAGGATTAAATATCTGTAGCATCAATACTTCCTGGTTACCAAGCAGAACAGTGTAGTCACTAATTCTAGCAGACAAGGGTGTTTGAGGGTCTCTGCCATGCCAAGGCTGCTGAATTACCTACAGACCTATCTACATATCTTTAGTAGAATGAGAACTGAAACCTGTAAATCACCTAAGAGCAGAAGTGAAGGAATAGTTTACTTTTATATAAGGCATTGGTTTCTAAGAAAGTGAAAGGGGCTGAACCTATGTCTAAAATCACTGCTGTTAGTTCTTCTGGTAGTTTTTTATGAAATATTTTAAGTGTTTGTTAAAATGGTAGAATCATTTCTCCTTTTTTATTGTATTTTTATTGGATATTTTATTTATGTTTCAAATGTTATCCTCTTTCCAGGTCTCCCCTCTGGAACCCCCTATACCTTCCCCGACCCCTGCCTCTCTACCACCCACGCACCCCCTCCCACCTTCTCGTGCTGGCATTCCCCTACACTGGGTCATCGAACCCCTTAGGCCCAAAGGCCGCTCCTTTTACTTATGTCCAACAAGGCCATCCATGCTACATATGTGGCTGGAGCCATGGGTCCCTCCCTGTGTACTCTTTTGGTTGGTGTTCCAGTCCCTGGGAGCTCTTTGGGGGGGGGGGTCTGGCCAGTTGACACTGTTTAATTTAAGGTACTAAAGAGTACCAATTATTATCTACTGTGTGTTAAGCATGGTTTTGAGAACTTTGTATGCATTGATTTAATTCTTACAACTATGCTCTGAGGCAGGAACTATAATTTGTTTTTCATACTAATAAACCAGAGAATGTAGAAGTTAAATAAGTTTGCTTGGTAGCTTGCTTAAGTTCATTTGGACAGTAAGTATCACAGTCTAGGTAGGAATCCAGATGCTCTGTCTTCCCTAGATTATGCTCTTAAATAGCTCTTAAACTTTTAAGTCTTGTTTAAGACAACTACAGAACACTGTATTAGATGCTTGTCATAGGTATGTGCACACTTTGAAGTCTTAAGGGAGATAGTTTACTTCTATCTTTATATGTATGGCTGGCTGAAATAACATGTTTAGGGGTACTGTCAAAAAATGGAGCCTAGATTTCCTTTTTAGAAAATCTTGCACAGTTGAAAGGTAGGTGGCAAGTTGCATATTACTCTCTGTGTGTATATGTTTCTGTAGATACGTGATTTATTGGAAATTATTGGTATATAAGTCTTGTCCTAAAGGGGAGTGCTCTTTAGTTGCATGAAGATGATATTACAAGAGAAGAAAGGAATGCAGAGCAGTACACTGTCTATTCCATTCTTCTTTATCTCAGTGTATCGACCTTGTTACATCTCTAACAGAAGCTGAAAAAACAGGATGATGTCTTTCCTCAGATAGACTGAATAGAACATACAAAAACTATGGGTCTGGTGATTTCGGGAGAACTAGAAAAGTTGTTATTAACCATATTTATTAAATAAATAAGGACATAGGTTTTCTCAGAAGCTTCAGAATCTTAATGTTTCTTATATTCAAATTGCTATAAGGATGCATAAATCAAGTAAAAAGTGTGTAAAGACAATTTACTATAGCATCTTTAAAAAGTCATTCATAAAATTGTACATTAAAATGACAGGATCTATAATCAATATTGAGAAACAGGGAATTCCATTAATAATATTGCTTAGCTGGTCTCCCTGCAATCCTAACACTTCCCATTACTGCTGATGCTTAGAGGTGCCTGACTGAAGTGTGACTGTCTATAAGTGTGTAGTGTATACCGCTATACCCTCCCAACCACCTCTGATCCAGAACACAGAGCTGCAGATCTCAGTTTCTAATTCAAAACTTTAAATTTTTAAAGGGGAACCTTTTATTTAGCATGGGTGTATTTATTTTTGATTCAAGTCTTTGGTTATTTAAACCCATCTTAAAACTTTTCTTCTCACTCCAGATTACACACACCAGTGTATTTTGGAGGGGGCTGCTATATAGAAATGTATTTAATAACTGTTATTAACAACTCCAGGGATGACATCAGATGGCCATATGGCACCCCAAGAACTCCCACCCATCCAAAATCCACAGTGTCCAAGGAAATAGTGAAGAAAATGTTTAAGTTGGCCCGAGGTTTTCAGCCAACCAAAGATAAAATTGCTCAACTTGCTCAGCTCTCAGCACTCAGCGATTTGTAGGCCGTTTATGTTATGTTCTGTGTCCGCTTATCCTCCATGGTGAACAGTCTGATTTCCTGAAGAGTGCTATGGTTGTTCTCAGGAACTGTCGACTGTGTGTATGTGTGTGTTATGGTATAAAACATTCTGGTTTTAATTGATTAGAGAAGAAATGCACCTTAGAAAATGCTACCAACTGCCATCTTAGGGTTATAGCTACACTGTTCTGGCCGATAATAAGCCAGTACAAAATTGTAAAAAATATTTTGATTGTAAAAATACCTTGGCTACAAAACATTTGTTTTGTACTAAGAAGCAAAGGTTTTACAATTAAAACTGATTAACGTCAGTGGTTTTGTTTGCATGCCACCTTGTTTTTAATTTAGCTGAATCCCTGACAGTCAACAGTAACAGGCAAAGTCTAGGAGTGGGGTAGCCTGTCTTGATCTGCTTACTGAGGATTACAGCTACTGTGCTGTTACTTGTAAGGATTTATTAGTTTTCACTCCCATTTCATTGTCTTTTAAGGCAGGAAAAGGACTGGATCACTACTTCACGTTTATTAAAAGAAATGCATTTATCGTATCTCTGATTCAGAGGCAAAAATGTGATGTCACATATGTTTATTCTCTTAAATCTAGTCCTCCATAACAAACTCCAAGCCTAAAATGTACTCTTACCTGGACTAAAAGAAAAAAAAGAGGTTTCCTGAACCCAGGAATATGAAATGCGTATTTTAGCCCCTTGAGTATTGATATTTAGTTTTTCTTAACATTTTGAAGATGGTGATAACTTAACTTGTGCATTGATCCAGTATGTTGTCTGTGAGGATCAGACTCAGTTTTGCAGCTCATCCTTCCCTTTGAGAAAGGAACTCCATTATCTCCAGAGCACATCCTTCAGGCCTCCGTCTGTATGTACAGAAGTCAGGGACCACAGTTTTGTTGCTGTTGGCAGAGGAAGCTCTGAAATATTTGTGATTAATTTTCACTCATACACTTGGGAGGTATAACTAAGAACACTGTGATTGTCGATCAAGGCCTGGCAGTAGGGTAGTGATAATTAGCATTGTTTTTAAAGGTCCAAAAAATAGCTTTTCCCTAGTTTGAATGAAAATGCACTGAAGACCCATGAATTACCTAAGGACTAATGAACATTCAATTTAACACAATTATCTATTGAAAACCTTCTTTAAACCTTTTCAAAGACATGAGCTTAGACTTGGAGAATACAGAGGTGAACAGCCTGTGTTCTATGCCTATTGAGTTATAGCTGTTGAAAAATAGAGTAGGACCTAAGGGAACTGACAATAAGTATCAAATATTTATGTCCATCTTTGACTTAAAACATTAACATTTTAGCTTCTTTGAATGCTGCCCTGGGAATTCCATCAGTGGAAGGTGCCCTGATGATTTTTTATTCTTACTTTGTAAGAAAGTGTTCAATTTAAATTAATAATAGAAGGATAAATTGTCATTTACCATGTCACTATTTCAAGGCCTGATTCACAACGAGTTCTTTATTAAAGGGCATCTTGACTAATAATAGTCTGTATTTCCCACAATGCAATTCTGTTCCCTTGAACTCACATTGCTTTATGTTCTTTTATGCCTGTTGTGTGACTGACTGCATGCATGTCCATGTATGTGTGTATAACATAATTTGCATTAACATTTCTAAACTCTATTGGGTTGTGGGTGCATACACTCAAAGTAGATGTAAGTAGACATTCTAATATGCAAAAGTAAAACTGGGCACTGGAGAGAAAGCTCAGCAGCTAAGAGCCAAGCAACTTTGTGAGGACCTGAGTTCAGTTCCCAGCACCCCTATGGTTGGTGACTTACAGCCATCTGTAATTTCAGATACAGGAGATCCATCACCCTTTTCTGGTCTTTGTGAGCACTAGGTACCCATATGGTACACAGACATACATGCAGGCATACACATAAAGTAAAAGATAAATAATTTTTAAACTAATGTTATATGACAAGACTTTTCCTGAGGAGATACAACACACGTTTACTCACTCCAGAATAGCACCACAGTCCAACTTAGTGAACCAATGAGTTTTATTGGGGCTGCTTAGAGGAATATGAATGAGGGGTTACGTACAGAAGCATAAATAACTCAAAAGACAGCCTCATCACCAAATCCCACCCAATATAGGTGGAAACCCAAGTCATACTCCACAGCCTACTGGCAGCTCATCAGGTTGGAGAGTGTTCTCAAAGTGCCTCAGTTGATCTAAACCCTTAGGCAGCTCTTCTGGTCTCTGTGTCCTTGCAGCTTGACTTGTGACTCTCAGTAGTCCTTATTCTGTCTTAATGAGCTTTCATGCAGTGTGGACGGTTTCACACCCAGAGCAAACTGCTACACAGCTGATTCTAGTTACATATTTTTTAGAGTTTTCTGAAATTAAACTAGTTTGGGATCTTCCTGAACCCAATTTAATGTGAAGGGTTTTTTGTGCCCCTAAAGAATTACTGAAACCTAAATTTAAAAATGAAAACAAAGCAGTTAGCCAACCAAAGGCTATGGCATTCTGCTTGTGATATTGATGTGACTGTTACGTAATAGAAGCAACATTATTCTAGCATATGTTCTGTGACATTAGACTCCAGAGGTGTGTTACCACAATATAATATTCTCATTCTCTGCCAGGTGCCCTTTTGAGTTCTGTACATTTCTTGCACATGTTCTAGATTGGGAACATGAGGCACAGAGTAGTTTAGGGAAACCTGTGAATAATCTTACACAGCACAGTTCCCTCCTTCATCAGCATAACCAGTCAGTGGCAGAGTCCTGCAGTCCTGCAGTCTGGCCCCAGAATCAGTACCTTAAAACTACCCTCAACATGAAAGTTTCTTGATCCTAACAGTACATTTATCTTAATAGAGTCATTACATCCATACCTGTCCTTGGGTTCTGTTTATGTCAAATGGAAATACCCAGGATGGTGAGAGAATAGATATTAAAAGCAGTGAATAATATAGTTGAATTTTATATGATGACCAGGGAACTTAAGTACTTAAGGAGCTAGGGTTGGGGGGGGGCATGGAGGCGGATGTTCGAGTGTCACCGCCAGTCAAAGATAGTTGATATATCTAGGTTGATATTATCTACTTCTGATTGTATGAGCATCTTGTTATTGAGCATTATCAAACTTATAAAACCTTTGCTTAACATTAAAATTTTTTTAAAAGAGAAATATTATAGACTGAGGATGTGTTAGAGTTGTATATATTTTTTAGACTTAAGGAAAATTATGTTTCAAAACATTGAGAAACTAAACCAGCAAATAAACCCAAGATGAGGTGAGACACAAAATACTGAGGACAGTTGACCCCTCTCTCCTCCCTTTGTACCTGTTTTGTTATGTTCTGGTTTGTTTCTGCCTTTGAAGATCACATTTCTGATCTGCTTTTCCTCCCTTTGTGTACAAGCATACGCACCTTGAGTAAAAACAAAAATAGTAAAGTAATAGGCAGACAAAAATGTTTCAATTTTTTATGACCGATAACCTTTGAATATATTTGTGATAGCATATGAACTTTATGTAGCAATTAATGAAGGAGAAATAGAAAAAAATATATCAACAGTTAAAAAGTATGAAAATTAGTGTGAGTTATAAATACAAAAAAAACCTGGCTGTTTTTAATTTTTTTGTAACTAACAAAAAAAATGAAACTGGCTAGTCTAAATTAGAGGATGCAAAGCTATCAAAAACAGGAAAAAGTAAAACTTCATAATTACTGTCTTTGCACTGTTGTGGAGAGAAAGGAAGGAAAATGATGTTCAAACCGTAATATGCATACAAAGAAAAGCTAGCATGTGTAACTCAGTGAAAACAGGAGCGATGTGGTGGTGGGATATTCATTTGGCTTTCAGAAGAAAAATTCTTCTGTAAGCTATGGCAAGACCTTGCAAATGAGATTTATCTCAGTTTTGGTAACCTTAGACAAGTTGTGGGAAACAGCTCACAGCAAATGGGGAAAAATCATTCTGACAAAGACTAAGCATGATTTCTAAATGTAGACTATTATTTCATAGGAACATTTAAATGTGTTCTAATACTAGAATGTGTAGAAAGGGGGCTGGAAACTGGAAATTAATAATTTCCCTAACAAAGCCTGTGGTCACAGGTGCTGTCCCAGAGTGGTTTTGCTCCCTTCTCTGACATGCCACTAGCTGCAGAGCTCAGCTTCCACCTGTGTTGAGCTACTGAGAGACACTGATGGGAGCCTGGAGAGGAAAGAGAAGAAAAACTCAGCACAGGGAGCTAGGGAGGAGCTGTCTGTCATAAAGCCAACATCCATTCCTCCAGGAACTAACTGCCTCCTGCAGGGCCCTTCATGTTTCTGTCTTACACTAGCAACCTGGCCATTGAGTCTCAGGATCGTTCATTACCCTTTTTGCTTCTAAGGTAGCTTCCAGTTGCTGCTCACCTGAGTTTCCTTGCCATTTCCTGTTTAGTTGCTATCATTTCCAAGAGCTGTTGTAACAAACTCCCTGCATAGAAGTCACTCTGCTAACTATGCAATGAAGTGTTTCTGTTAGCCAGTTAAACTGACTAGTGCATAAGCCAGCTTCATTTTCTAGTTGCTATGGTTATTGTTGTTTACATTTATTCTTAAAGCTGAGATAATATTGTTGGTATTGTATATGCAGCATGCAGTGTCCAGGGTTCAACAAGATGTTGACAGCCTTCTAAACAGAATAGGAGGTTTATTAATGTTCAAAATAAAACAGACAAAAAGAGTCTAGAAGTTCACCAGAAGGCTGTGTACTTGTAACTATTCCAAAGGTTTAGGCAAAGTCACGAAAGAATACTATTGTCAGATGTGTGGCTGACACAAAGCTGCATGAGGTAAGGTTTATAAGGAGAAATAGGAAGTCAATCATCTAGGGACTAGGCACATGACATAAATGATTAAAATGTAGAATTGAAGAGACCAAGGTTCCTAGCGTATTATGTGGATAATAAAACCTGGGACATTAATTGGCCATAGGAAACAAAGTATGATACATTTAGGAAAACCGAAAGATTTCATCTCTGGGTACCATCAGAAACTACTTAGTATCCCTAATGAGAATTGTGGGTCTTATGTGGTATACAACAAAAAGACAAAGAAGAATATTGCTACATTGAAATATCTGCTCTCTCCAGTCATTATGGTTGTTGTCCCCTTTTCTTCTTCCATCATCGTACCCTAGTGAGGGTTGTACTGTCACCTGCTTCTCAGCCTGTTGTAGCTCTGATGAGTTAAATCGACTCACTGTGTAAGCTTACTTAACTTCTGATATTTGCTTATGAACTCAATTTTTATTTCATAAAGTCTATTCTTACTTTAGGAACTATGACAAATAGAGCAGTCATTTTTTGCTCAGTACTGAAGTTCTCAAACCTGCCCACTCACATAGTAATATGCTACCTGTCTTTGTACAAAGTTAATTAACTCAAGAAGACTGTGTATCATAAACCCTTATATTAGAAAGAAGGTTCTGTCAGGCAATCCAGTGACACCCAACTCTGGATCAGATTTGGGTTTTGGTTAGTGAACAAATTTGTGATTTGTGGTTTTTAATAGAATAATTAGTTTTACTTTAATATTATTACCTCCAGGAATATAATTGTTTTTCTTATAATTTGGAAATAACATACACTCTTTGGGGAGGGTGGGGGCAGCTTCTAAGAGCCTGCGACAAGGAAAGAAAGCATAAGTAGTGCTTGGTGTAATTACCTACACAAGAAATATTACGCTATTTCCCAGAATATGTCCCCAAAGTGAATATCTATATGTGTTCTATTTTATTCCTAGCTAGAATCCTATCAAGGGTGATAAGGAGAATCATTTTGAAATATATTGAAAAGAGAATAGAGTTTGCAAAGTACTATTAGGTTTGCTAAGTTGAATCTGTGCTGCAGATGCAAACTATTGGCTTAGCACTGCAAAAGCTCATGTTTAGATGACTAAAGTCCCTGACATGACCTGTGAGAGGCAACCATAGTGACAATGGCTAAGAAACATAACATTTATCTTGAGAATGTCATCCTGACCTACTTCTAGAACTAGTATTTGAGCCCATGTGGGAGAGTTTATAAATAACTAGGACTAGAATAGTTGAAAAGGAAAATTATTTCAGCATTCTTTCAGTAAACATGCATGGAAGAGTAATTATGTCAGTGTTGTAGCGCTAGCATAGCATGTGCCTCACGTGTGTTTCTGGTTGAGTACAATAAAGGACAGAGCCCGGCGTCATGGTTTCTTGATGACTGTTAAAACCTAACTTGTATGAGTTCCAGAGAGAGGCAGTTATTGAACATCCTTCCCTCTGAGTTATCTGAAGCACTCATGTTGTCCTCTTCCTCCTCCTCCTATTCCTCCTTTCTCTCTTCTTCTTCTTGTGGCAGTATCTGCCTTCCCAGCACCTCTATTTCCTTCCTAGCCTAAACACAACAGAATTCTTCCAGAAATGTTTGTGATGCATTAAAAGTGCTAAGGTGGAAAAAAAATGAGACAAGGGGCATCTGATACTTAATCCAGTGTATTTATTGTCCATTCAAGATTAAGTGAACAGTCCTAACAACTTGCCATTTGGGAAGATGGTGGTTCTGTAAAACAGATGAGTTTCCTGTGCCTGCTCTGATTTTGTGCTGATTCAGCAAACCCCAGTGCCCTTTCCCTTCGGGGCTGCTAATGCACAGTAAATTACATATGTTACACTGCTTTGACCTGGGCTGCCCTTGACCAAACAGCAGCATTGGCCTCTTGGTAAATTCCTCAAAGAGAAATCTGGCCCTGTTGTTTTTATATCTTTAGTTGTCCTCTTAGGGCCTGGCATTTGAGAGTTTACAGTTAAATGTTTATGAGTGAATGCTGAGATATAGAAAATAGTTTACAATAAGCTGTAATTTTACTTTCTGGAACATAGCCTTAGAGTTTAAAGGTAATTGAGACCTGGAGATGAAGGTAAACAGCTTTCCTTTTAAATGTTCTATATGTGATATTTAGGGAAGCAGAAGTTTTATACTTGATCAAATCTATAGCAGATGTATTTTGTCATTCAAAAGTTTCAAAATCTATAAAAATGTACGTGTATAGTAAATATATCTCCTTCTATATAATGTATCCACTACATATTCAAAGGCATAAATATTCTGCAAAAATAAAGTCACAAGTAAATATGAGCAACTGTTTAAGACATAAGTAGTTCCCATTGCTTTCAATCTGAATCTACAGCCAGGCTCAGATGAGATTAGATTTATCACCAGATGAGATCAAACCCAAATGTTTTCAGATCTTCTGTGGTTTTTAGAGTGTCTGTTAGCATCTGGAAACCTATAGTGCATATTCACCAATTAAACCTTTCTTTGTTTAATGAGTCATTATGACAGTTCTGATTTCAAGTGGATCAGTGGAAGTTACCACTATTTTCCCTTTTTCTCTGGGCATGGGGTGGAATAGAGTATGGAGATTATTACATACTGACATAAGTGTATCACCTCACTTCGCCTCACAAAAATTTTCCCGGATAGCATCTGTCTGTTTTATAAAGGTCTGGGGGTAATAAGGAGTGAAATTCTGTGCTAGATAAGTAAAAACTAAGAGCCAAACTTGTCTGCAAGCTTTAGAATCCATCCTCTATCAAATCTAATTTTCCTAAGAAAATTATCTGATGATGCTAGGAAATGATTCAAAAATGTTTATCTGTGCTTCAGTGGAATTAGTTCAGCAGAAGTGAGCTAATTCTAAAGTTTGGACTTTTTAAGTGATATATTCGAAAAAGTCAAAACTAATTTAGATTATAAAATAATGAGGCTGTTTGGCATTTTCCTTTCACTTTTGTTTCAACTGTTTAGATGTGTCTGGCATCAGAGGGGGTGAAAATGGAAGACACAAAACTAATAAAATCAAAAGAATCAAATGGAGGAAGAATTGAGGAAATGGAGAAAGGGAAGGAAGAGAGAGACATAAAAGTGGAGAAAGCCATTGAAACTGCGTTCCAGAAGGAAGCAGAATTCAGCAAGTCAGCTAAGGGCAACATGAGAGAGTCTAAGGACTTAAGAGACATCGAACAGCTACAGATGGATAATGTAATGGCTATCAAAGTGGAAGACCCCAAAGAAATTAGAAAGGAGCCAGAGGATGATCAGAAATACAGTCACTTCCCTGATTTTTCTTACTCTGCCAGTAGCAAGATAATAATCAGTGATGTCCCCAATAGAAAGGATCATATGTGCCACCCTCACGGAATTATGTTCATTGAGGACCCTACCACGCTAAACAAACCAGAAAAGATAAAAAAGAAAAAGAAGAA
This sequence comes from Rhabdomys pumilio, assembly GCA_030674055.1. Lineage (NCBI taxonomy): Eukaryota > Metazoa > Chordata > Mammalia > Rodentia > Muridae > Rhabdomys > Rhabdomys pumilio. Next base: position 33,910,102 of record JANHMN010000011.1, on the reverse strand, counting down.
AAACAAACTGGATCGACATGGAAATGACAGATCCACTCCCAAGAAGACCTGCAAGAAGAGGCAGTCTTCAGAATCTGACATTGAGAGTGTTATGTACACCATCGAAGCTGTGGCAAAAGGAGATTGGGGTGTTGACAAACTCGGAGAAACCCCAAGAAAGAAAGTCCGCACCTCCTCAAGTGGCAAGGGGGGCATTTTGGATGCCAAGCCACCAAAGAAAAAAGTGAAATCCAAGGAGAAGAAGGTTTCCAAGGAGAAGTGCTCAGACATCACCAAAGAGTCTCGACCCCCAGACTTCCTTAACATTTCTGCCAGCAAGAATGTTCATGGGGAGGTGCCAGAGAGCATAAAAGCAGAACCCTTGACCCCTACCGAGGATGCACTGCCACCTAGCCTACCAGGACAGGCTAAGCCTGAGGATAGTGACTGTCACAGAAAAACGGAGACCTGTGGCTCCAGGAAATCTGAGAGGTCTTGCAAAGGTGCTCTTTATAAAACCCTGGTGTCTGAGGGCATGCTCACCTCCCTGCGAGCCAATGTTGATAGAGGTAAGTGAATTCTAAAATCTGAGTTTTCCTTGAAAGAAACCATCACAAACAGTTGAATATCAAACTATTAGTACCTTGTATGAGTCATTCATGTGTCATATCCATTTCACATTAGCTGTGAGCCTCCTAGCACTTAAGTGAGGGTTTGTAGGTAGTCGTCATAGAGAAATTCCAGGTAACTATGTTTTTGTTTCTCTGTTGTGGGCTGCCTTCATTTTGAAGGGTCAGTATTGAATGTTGCTTTTAGCCTGAGAATTTAAATTGATTTCCTGAGTGACACAAATTTGGCACATTACCTGTAGGCTCCAAAAGCAAATATTCTACCTAGTGCTTTTGTTATGTAATCAAAACCACAACTGAAGTGTTCTTTTGAACATGGTAGCATTTGTAGAGTATTTTATATGTATTCATTTCATTTTGAAGTATCTGGAGAGGGAACTTTTTCTTGGCGGGCTCTATTCCAATAAGAAATGCATGGTTTTCAATACGCCCTGAGTGGAGAGAGCTTGGGAGTACATAGTTCTCCAGGGATTTCTTTTAGTGAGTCTAGAGAAATTTAGGATTAATAGTGTCTATCAGCAAAAGACTCTCATGCCTTTGGCTAGTTCTCAAATGGAAAAGATGGTAGCAGCATCTTGATGCCTATAGTGCCTGGTGAATAGGACATTACCGCTTACCTTAGAGGTAAGATTCTTTTTTGCAGTTCCTTTATTAAAAGTAGTCCAACCCAAATTGCTGTGGGCACTGATAGCTGCAAAGAGCATCGAGGAAAATAGGTAACGGGTCCAAGAAGTTATTGGTGAAGGACCTGAGCTGATTTCCTTCAGCCCTCGTATTCTCAGAAAACCCCTTCTCTTGGGTTTCCTAGGGAAACGAAGCTCAGGAAAAGGAAACTCCTCTGATCATGAAGGGTGTTGGAGTGAAGAGAGCTGGACATTTAATCAGAGTGGGGCCAGTGGGAGCAAGAAGTTTAAGAAGAAGCTAAGGGAAGACTCCTTCCTTGGGTAAGTGCTTGCAAGCACAGGTGACCTTCACTGCATACCTTCCTGTCACAGGAGTGTTAAGTCTAAGTCAGTTTATTCTTTTCCTCTTAGCTCTTGTCTTAATATGAGCCCTCTACTGAAAACAGACCATGGGTAATGATGTGATTCTTACTCTTAACCAATCATGTGAATGGTAATGTCATTTACACTGTAGGTATGGTAGAAAGCATACACATTTTAAGCTTGGTCCTGAGTTTGAATCAGGGTCCACCACAGTACAGTACAGTAATAATTGTAGATACTTTATCATTAGTCACTAGGACCCATCTTGCCATCTGGAGCTTTGGATGCATTTTATTTGTATATTTATATTTTGCACATTTTATACCACTATTTGTGTTTTAGTATTATATGTGTTTGGTATTTTAAAATATTGGCACATATTTATAAAATAGCGATAGCTGGACAACATGAGTTAAAAAAGTTTTGCTCAGCTTCCAGCATTGGTATATTTAAACAACCTCCTATTTAAGAAAAATAATTCTGATATGCATTATACATTGAATGTAGCACTAAGAAGATTTATATCACTATAAATCACTAAGGGTTATTATTTTATGATCCCTGTTATGCCAGCATCCTCGCTAGCAATCAATATAAAGTATTTTGTTAGTAATTTGGTGGAGACAGTACTTTATATTGGTGAGAAGTATCTACAGATTCACTTGTTCTATTTTGAATGTCCTTTGAGATTTCACATTAGCCTAATTTGAAATGAATATGATGAATAGAAATAATTCTCCATATTTTTCCTAAGTATTTTAAAAAGTATGCAAATTTTAAACATTAGGTATATTATATTTGCTTTATTCATACTATTTGCATTTCTATGTGTGTAAAATATAAATTTTCTTGGAAATAAAGTGTTTTAAATCTTGTTAATTCTAAAACTTCAGGGCATCATAGAATGTAAAGGTGGAGGCTTGTGGTACAGATACTTCAGTGTTATCTTAAAATTCATGTATTTTCAATATCATACTGAAATAATATATTTAATAGTTCAATTTCTAGTATTTTAAAAGTGCAAACTACTTCAACTTAGTTTTACTTCCTTTATGCTTAAGTAATGATATGAAAATCTCCATTTGTCATTGTTAAATGATACTTTCAAATGCAGGGTACTTTTTTTTTTAAAGTGATTCTAAGGTATTGCTAGACAATAAGATGTACTTTCTAGAAATGCTGATACTTTGTAGTCTGAATACTAAGCCAGGTCAGGAGGCACCGCACAACAGAAGTGGGCAATACAGTAAGCAAGCACAGCAGAGAGGGAGATAGCTCAATTGCTGAGGTGTTTGCACAGGTCAAAAAAAGGCTAGGCATGATAGCAAACCAAGCTCTAGGAAGTCAAACAGATGGATCCCCAGGCACACTGCCTAGCTAGATCTAATCAGCAAGAGTCAGGCCAAGTAAGAAGAGTCCCTTTCTCAAAAGAATATGATGGGCTGCTCTTGATAAACAATACCTGAGGTTCTCCTCTAGTCTTCATACATGTATACACATGTGGACACACTCACCAAAGCCGTAATAATAAGCAGTAAGCAATAACCTCTTCAGTAAAAATGATGATTCCACTGAGTGACAGAGTAAGCTGGTCACACTGAGCACAGCCCATTCTCTTTGGAGGCAGAAGCATGAAGATCATGCATTCGAGCATAGCAAGGACTCCATAGGGAGTTCCAAGTCAGTCTCAGCTGTGCAGTCAGACCTTCTCTCTAAACCTCTCTCCATTATTACTTAACAAGTTGTAAAAGAGGTATTTCACCATTTGCTGAGAAACAGAAGAAATGAAATAGTCTTTGAAAGTCTATCTCAAGAGAATAGTAAGGTGTGGGGGTGTGTATGTGAGAAGCCCAGCACATCTAAAGCTCCCTCCTCTTCCCCAGTGTTTCCATTTCCTGTCTACCAAGCTCCGCAGTTCCACAGCTTCCCCCAGCTGTCTGCAGTGCATCTTCGTTAGGAATTCTCATTGAACAAAAGCCAACAGCCAGCCTCGGATCCAGCAGGCATGCTGCCATCGCTACACTGAGCCCTTAGAGACAAAACGAGCCCAAGGATTCCCTAACTTTGCCAGTCATTTGTGGCTTTCATTTAAAGTGGCATCACCGCTCTTGCCAGTACTGATTGCAAACTGGCTTTCTTTTCTACTTGATTCTGTTCCCCATTGACTCACTATTTTAGAATTTCTTTTCTAACATTCAAATATTTTAAAATTTGTATGTTTTAATCAAACACTAGTTAGTAACTACTTATAACACTCAATATATCATATTACCTATAAGCTTGTTAATGCATGAACATGCATTCAAATCTTTAGAATGAGTCCTATCGGAGTGGAGTGTATGTTCATACTCAACGTTACAAGACTAAACCATGTCAGTGGAGAGAAATCAGATTTTCTACTTCGACCATTCAGGGTTAACCCCTCGGGCCTGAATGGTTGAAGTGGGAACCATGCAGGTGATTACACAGCCTTTATGTGGATTTATATTGATAACTGTTTCTCAAGAATTTCTGAAAAGGTGGGGCTTATTTTTTCCCTTGCATGGATATTTTTTAATGTCCTAATTCCTGGTGCCCTCTTTTCAATTTGAAATACTTAAAAATATATCATTTATCATTTTCTGTTTAAATAGTCTTTTGATAATTGACTAATCCCCTCTCTTTTTTAAATAGTTCTGCAAAGCTGGATGAGGAATTCGAAAAGAAATTCAACAGCCTCCCTCAATATAGTCCTATTACATTTGACCGGAAATGTGTATCTATTCCAAGAAAAAAGAAGAAGACTGGAAACATGTCCTCAGAATCGACTAAAACCAGCAAAGGTTAGCAGTGGCCTCTCCATTCATTCCTTCACTGTATCTGAACCTCAGCTGCCACCTTAGCTAACTTCAGCTCCATAGAAAGCTACAGTATTAGCTATCCAAAGCTGTCTTGGTCTCTGCCTCCCGTCTCCTTTCTTTCCTCTTTAATTCTCCTTAGCCTCTGTCTTTGCATCATGTCAGCATACATATGGTCATGGTGCTGCTCTCTAGAACCTTTTTGGAGCTTTGAGAGGCTCTGAGACTGCAAACTTTCTGTTTGCCTGAGAAGCAGACACTGCTCTTTATTGTTAGTATGGACCAAAACAAAATAAAACTACCTAGAATACTCCAGGAATACACTTTGTTTACGTATTTGTTTTCAAGAGCATCAGGTTTTCACTGACTGTGTCAGGAATCTTTTCAAACTATCAGTGTTACCTAGGTAGATCTCAACACTCATCAGAGACAACATTTCTGTTTAAAAGGAAATTTTAAAGGGTATTGACGTTTTTGATAGTCTCAATGCCTGGCACAGCTGCTGATATGTCTGACCTTTGGGGCATGTCCTGGGGCATGGTCTGGGTACCAGACATGGGCTCCACTCAGACCCATTTAGACACAATGAAGAATTGCCCTACTTAGAGTCTAGGTATTGCTATCACCGAAAATGTTGTCTTCTGCTTACTCTTAAGGCCTAAAGACTGGTTAAGAAAATTTTCCCCTATTTTTCACACAGACATGAAAGACATCATTTAGTGATCTGTCCTGCCAAGGACTAGATGGAGAGATGAAGGACAGGTGTCACTGAGCTATCGCTGCCTCAGGATCACAGTCTGAGTAGGGCTTAGTAGACAAGTTCTTTGTGACCATCTTACAAAAGTAGCTTATGTCAAATCAAATTGATCCCCTGACTTTATGGACTTTTGAGGGAATATGTAAGTTATATGAATTAAGGAAAAATTATTTATATTTTTTTTCTAATAAAACTTAAATCATTCTCCTCACGATCTATAAACCCTTTGCACATTAATTGCCAAAACCCAAGAGGGGAACACTTTGAGATGACTTTTCGGGATATTATTGAAAGGCTTGTCAAAATCCCCATTCTATGATTAAAGGCCGGGAGGGGCACAAAAATAATTCTAGCACTAACCATCTTCTTCTGTGGTTACTAAGAAGCCGAAAGAATAAGAAATTAAACAGGAAATGCTGCATCACCAGCTTTTCTCCTCTGAGAAAAATCAAATAGTGTTCTGTGGAGCCCTTTCAAGATGGATAGAGCTGAGGCAGACCCATTGATAAGCAGCTGGACCAGAGTCGGTTGCCACATGAAGTGTCAGTCTGTTTCCTGGAGTTGTTTAGGAATAGGCAGTATAGTCAATGAACCCGAAGATGCCAGCTGTCTTGAGCTCCCATACTTCATGGTTTTAAAGATGCTGATAAATACAACACTTGACAACCCAGTAAAATGTCACTTAATTGATTGATGTTCAAGACACATTCTTATCCTACTTGGTACAGGTCAAGACATTCATTTTACAGCGGTGAAATTGGCTGAATTATCTATCAAGGAAAATACTGATAGATTATTTTTCTAAAGCTGAAACCTGAAGTTAGGATCTATTTTCATGAAACCTTTTTTTGGTTGTCTGTTACATGCTTTCCTCTGCAGCTAAGATTAATAGTATTTCTTTGATGTGAAATCACTGTCTGTAGTTTTACATTGTGCTTCACACAATGTTATTTTAACTTGTTCATTATACTTCTCAAGCCATAAAGCCACTGGCTCTTCAGGAGTGTGTCAGTAATTACCTATGTGGGAAGACTTAGAACACTTCAGAGTTTGTATTTCATAAGGTAAAATGGAAGTAAAATAAAGTAAAACTTAAAATATTCTATTTAACAAACTAGAGAAATAGTATTCATAACCAATTTGCAATTTGGCATTAAAGCAGTGTACTAGACTGTGGGTTATTAATGAAATTATCATACCAGCTGTGCGGTAATTGCCTGATCTTTAGGGGATAGAGAGATTGTTTTCTTAGACTCGAGACCCTTTGCACCTTTGCATAATGAGTCATTCAAAACAAACACTGTGTATGAGATCATTAGCTCTTTTGTAGAAGAGTGTGTGTCCATAGGAAACTCATCTTTATCCCAACAATTTCCCATTGGTCTATATTATTTTCTCCTGCATTCATTGTTATTGAGCATTATTTTTTTCCTCACATATAGTTGGTACCCTTTTGGGTATTTGTGGATATATGAAATGCATAGAATATTTTTGAAATGTAATTTCAAGAAGAAATTACTATTTATGATCTCATACAAATGGAGATCTCAGAATCACAGTACGTGCTTGGGTTTACTGCTCTATTTTCCATTTGATCTCATTGGCTCTAACTTTTTCTCATCCTCTCTCATTTCTTCCCCATAGTCTTCCCATTATGTCTGTCCCACCCCTCATGTCAAAAATCTCACAGTGACAGAGATGACAGTATCTTAGTACCGCCTCCTGCAAGTAGGCTTGGTCTATTTAGTCATAGAGGAACACAGCATAATGGATGACTTAGGAATAGAATTTCCCTTTGCGTCTAAGAACAAACTATCCAACACATTGTGATCCATCTAGCTCACAGTGCAGATCAGTTGCAGATGCCCAATCTTACATGGTTTTCCAAGCTATTTCCAGTCTTTCTCTGTGATTTTGAATGAAAAGTTTTAAATCATGAATCTAAGTTGAACTGCTGCTTCTAAGAGGTTTCTGGTTTGAAACATCATTTATTTATGTTATTATATTAACATTAATATATGAAGTGTTGTTTACAAAGAGCCTCAGAAGTCAGAGTTCTCGGAAAATAGCAATGCTCAAACAGAAATAGGGTCCTGTAGAAAATGTAAAGTGAGTTCAGGTTAGAATGTTTAAGCTCTTTATATATTTCTTGGGCCCTTTTCAAATGTTGTTCTCATATTTTCCCAACCCACATTCCCTGTTATTATAGTTTCAAATGTTTAAATGGTGAGCTAGAGCACTGACTCAAAACTAAGTACATGGGCTGCTCTTTGAGGGGGCCATTGTTGACAGTACCAACATGGCAGCTTACAAGCATCTGTAATTCAGTCCCAGAGAAGCTGACACCCTCGGCTTCCACAAAAATTGCTTGCATGTAGTACACAAACATAATGCAGACCAGTATTCATAAAATTTAAAAATGGGAAAGATATGAAATGGCTAAACAGCAGCTAGCTACATACAACACCAGCTTTATATATATATCTTAATCCAGCTACTCTCCCCTCCCCATAAAATGGCTAAGAATTAAGCTTTATTTTTAAATCATGGTGGTATTAAGAAACAGTTTCACAACATAGAAGCTAGAATCTGCTGTTTGAAGTTGAGGACACTTTCAGTCACTGACACTGAGAATAGCAAGGCTAACCTCCTCTTAGGAAGTTCCAAGTTGGGATAGAACTTTGTAGTTTTCTCTCAAACTATCTGAGGGTCTTCATTGACTCTGAAACGTTCTCAGGAAGATAGTGACAATACATTTGCAGCTATAGAATGCACACTATCATGAATGTTTTTCTATCGTATTTTTATTTTGATAAGCTATAATCTTCCAAGAATATATTTATCTTTACTTATACTTTATTTGGAGTTTTTAATTCTCAGTTAAAGAATTGGCTCTTATGATTGTGCTCTCACACTTTATTGTATCTCTTTCTCAGCTCTCCTCCTCCTACCTGACACAGTCTTGAATTTCTTAGTTATGGGTGTTCAGCCCAAGAAAGTAGCTCCATCCCTTCATGACTCCTAACTCAATAAAGGCTGATATACTTTCCAACTTACTCAGATCAATGGATCTTTCCAACTTACTCAGATAAATGGCCAGCAGCTGGGAGGAATTTGCTACAAATTATTTCAAAGGAATTTATTGATTCATTACTTATGCAACCAATACAAAAAATGTCAGCCTTGCCTTAGAAAATAATCCTTGTGCTTTTCTATTGCTTTGAATGCATGAAATTATAGAACCTGAGGAAAGTTCTTAGCAGTAGAGTTAGACTGAGCATTTATGACACAACGGTTCATAAAAACGGGTTCACCTAAGAGCAGGATACCTCTGGCCTTGAAAAATTACTATGCTGAGCTCACACTGAAGTGGCTTCTGTGTCACTGCAACAATGTCCCCAAAATGTCCATTTTCCCAAGAAACCCTGAGCATTAGTGCCTTGGAAAGTTTATTGCTAAGGTTCTCACCCCGGTCTGCTTTGCCCCTTGTCTTGTGGCGAGGCTCTGCTGTTTTTACCCAGATGTAAGTTGGAGTGCGGTACAAAGGAGATCTCACGGTTCAGGTTCCGGGTGCTGACCTGAGCAGCTTAACAGCCCAGCACTGTGTGGTGCTGGTGCTGCTGGTGTCATCTGAAACTAGGCAAAGAGATGAATTAGAAACCTGAAGTGTGAGTGTGAGTGAAGAACTCTTATCTTTTCTTTGATTTCTCAATGATTCTTTTTAGAACATTTTTTCTGCTTTTCATTTCCTTTTCACCCAGTTTGTGGACTCTTCTATGTTAATATCACAAAAGGAAAAAGAAAGTTCTTAATTATCTTGTATTTCCTTTTTTTTTTTTTATCATTTTTTTAAACTTTATTTTCTTCAGACAGCTTGTCAAACACATGTGCCGTGCTGGTGACCAGAAATGAAACTGTTCATTTATTGACTCCTAAATCATTGCTTTTTTGTGACTGTGATTCGATCTTACTCATTACTTTCCTTTCATGTTCTTGTCACTATCTCTGAAGAAGCCATCATTTGTTTACAGTATTTATACTCATCTTTTGGGGGATGGTTCGCAGCAAGGAATTTTTTAAATGTAAGCTTATATAAGCTCTTCTACATACAAAGCCAGCCTACATGTTTGCTGTGTGTGTGTGTGTGTGTGTGTGTGTGTGTGTGTGTGTGTGTGTGTGCGTGCGCACGCGCGCAAATATGGACAGATTCATCTTTAGCTCTGTCCTCAACTTACACTTTTTATAGTCCTTTTCTTCTTTTCTAAGCCATTCCCAGTCAGTCTGTGCTTACCACTTTCCGTGTGAGGCAATATCTTATAATTCCCACAGGCAAATCAGCAGGGCTCTGTGAGCCTCAGAAGTCTCAGAAAGTTATTTCTGCTTTTTCCTACGTATTTTCCATGATTGCCTACATGTCATTCAGGTGTCATTCTGGTGCGAGTGCCTGGGTTCTATAATACAGGAACCACTGGTACGAGCACATTATAGAGAACACTGCCAATATCAGTGGACCATATGTACATGACAGGTTTACTTTGTGCTTGTTGATTTGGTTTCTCTCAGTGCTTTTTTTGTTAATTTTTTTCTCTATTTCTATTTTAAGCCTTTCCAAGTATTCAGAAGTATTTGGTATGGGTTATTTAGAAGAATGACTTGTGGTCATGACATTAGCAGAGATTTGTGGTATCATTGCTAACTTTAAGAAATGTGTTTCTCACACATTTTTGCCAATCAGTGTTGTAGGAGCTTGTTTATTTATGAAGTGAGCTTTTTTGAGAATCTGTCTCATACTAAACTCTATTCTATTCACTCTGATTACAACTGTACATAAAATCAAAGCACCTGCTCCTATGGAGGTTTCATTGTACTGGGTGACCAGATAAACAAACAAGCCTCAAGTAACCAAGGAATATCATGTGTTTGAAGGTTAGAATCAAGAGAACAGATCAATAGAGCAAGTAGACAAATGGTCAGCAAGGAAAATGAAAACTTGAACAACATTCAGACAACTAGAACTAACAGACAGGACCCAACACTTGTGGAGCGTGTGTACCTCAAGTATGTGGAACGATCCTCATGATTAGACATGTGCTAGCTGTAAGGCAAATGATCAATTTCAAATTAAACCAACAAAGCCTTTTCTCTGACCATAGTAGAACAAATTAAAATCAGAAGTTGAAGAAAATGCAAGTAATGAGACAATGCAGGTGAGAGCAGGGTGTCAGATGAGAGGAATGTGGCGTTAGCTATGCTTAGAGAGGAATTTCCTTCCCTTCTGGGAAAGGTCTGAAGCTGCTACTCCAACTAGCCTTTCACCTTAAGGTACTGAGAAAAGAAAGGGAAGCCCAAATCAAAAGGAAAGAAGGAAAGGGTAAACATTAAAAAAAAATAGTGATATGAAATGAAATAGAGAAACAACAAATCCAGTTCCTTGAAAATAGCAACAAACATTTAACTAGATTGTGACTAATAAAAATAGATTTACATTATTATAATCTGAAATGAAACAAAACATAACTATCAACTGTACATAAATGTAAATAATTGTGACTGAATACTATGAACAGAATACTATACACCAGTAAATTAAATAACCTTGATAAGATGAACATTTCATAGGAAGATACAAACTGCTGAAGCCAACTTAAGAATGGCCTGTGACTTGTCAAGATGTTAAATCAGCAATCAAAGGGTACTAGGGAAGTGGGACCCTAGGCCCACAGAGTACTACCATAGACTCTGCCAAACGTTTAAGAGGAGTTACTTGCATCCATGTAGAGCACATGCATACACTCAGACACATATATATGTCTATGTTACAATATAAAATCAAACTTAAAATTTGATCTTGACAGTGTTGAACAAAACAAATAGTTCTATTCAACACTGTAGTTAAATTTTTATGGCCTCATATTGTCAGTGGATTATTAAATAAGACATCAAAAACTCAAGTAGCAAAAGACCATACAGATAAATAGCTAAATTAGGCTGTATCAAATTAAAATTCTTTCGTATTTTAAAGGACACTGTCAGGGAAGATGAAAAGATACCTCACAGAATGGGGGAAAATCTTTGTAACACACTTGACAAAAAACTAATTTTTAAAAAATCTTAAAACCACATTAGAAACAACAAAAATAGGCTAGTAATGAGAGATACATAAAACCACCATTAATAGAATAAGTTGCTCGATAGCCCTTAGGAAAATACACATTAATGTTATAATAAGATGATACCACTTCAGAATAACTGTAACCATGAAGACTGAAAATAACACTTTAGAGACAGTGGAGAACCCGAAACCCTTCTGCACTACCTGAAGGAACATAAGCCTGCACAGCTGTTTCAGTAAGTAGACACACTGACTGTATAACCTTTGACTCTAGGCATATGCCTATGGGTATATGCCATAAGAATACATAAATCTACAAACAAACAAACAAAAACAAGACAAAACCATACATCAATGTTTATACCAGCTGTATTCATGAGAGACAAAATGTGGAAAACAATCCATCAATCTCTCAGGCCCTAAACTGATCAAATATAAATATCTGTATCCTCCTGATCTTCCTGCAGCACAGGGGAGCCCTAGAAATGTTATGCTAAATCCAAGAGGAAGTTAAACTATTTATTAGATTGTCTGTGTCATATAAGATTTTTAAATAATCAAACCTGTAGTTTGATTAAATAGTTTGAGTGATGGCTTAGAGGTGGGGAAATGCAGAACAAGAAGGATAGTTGCTAATAGGTGTGACATTCATTTGTTTTTAAATTTTAATGTACAGTGTCAGTGTCTTCAGACAAATCAGAAGAGGGCATCAGATCCCATTACAGATGGTTGTGAGCCACCATGTGGTTGCTGGGAATTGAACTCAGGACCTCTAGAAGAGCAGTCAATTCTTTTAACCGATGTGCCATCTCTCCAGCTCCCACCATCTCTCCAGCTCCCTGTGGCATTTAGTTTTTATGTGATAAAATGTTATGCTTTTAGTTGATGGTGCATATCTCTCTAGAGAGGAAAATATTAGCTATATTTTAATTGAGTGATTAATTTGGCTTGTAAGTCAAATTTCAATGGAGCTGCTTTTTGTGTCCTTGCTTTTTAATAACCTTATAGAAAGGTTTGTTAGGAAAACAAGTTCCTAAGTGAAGGCTTGGGGTTGGACAGCAGCTTAGCATGGGGTAGTCTGGAAGAGTAAGCAAGTTAGCCTGGATATAGTTAAAGCATTTTTAAACATCAGTAACAGCTGAAACAAAATCCATAAAATAGTATTGAGACTACCTGTAGAGCCAGGAAGCAGTGAACAAGGGTTGCTTGCAGACATGACAGTTCTCTGAATCTCGTAGGTGCGTGTTTGATAGTGTGAGGTCATCAGCATTTTAAGCACACATTTGTGACTCATTGGCCAGTAGCTGGCATTTAAAGCTGAGACTACAAATGATCACCAAAGAAGTGAGAATACAGGAAATGAGTAAATCTGCGTTATCCCCACCTTCGGATTCCTAGCAAGAGAAACAGAGGAAGCAAAGAGGCATGAGTTCCTGTAGGAAGAGACAAAGCAAAGCGCTTCATCCTAGCACCTGGTGCAGGAAGTGTTCAAGGTAGAGGGTGTAACCTATGTGGGCAGTCATTGTGGGAGCTGCTGAACAACTCAGTAAGAATCAGTTTGGCTTTTATAGCTTTGGGTTGTAATGACTGGGTTTTCTTAAGTGTTAAGAAAGATACGTAGTTGGAGTGGGTTTCACACACAACAGAAAAAGAAGGTTGTAGACAGCCCTTCCGAGGACAGTTTTGCTACAGAGAATTTGGGGTAGAGGACAGTAAGTTGGAGCAAATGCCAACATCTTTTTTGTTTTTATTTGAGTGGAATAATGTTTGTACACTGAAGCTCAGGAGGGAGGCTGGCCTAGTGCACGGGTGGAAGTGCTAACCACAAGGGAATATTGGTAGTCTGCCACCAGCCAGAAGGCAGAGTTTGCTGCAGACACTAACAAGTGGGAGATGCAGCAGGTGAGCCTGTGACACTTAGAGCTTTTTGATCCTCACACCAACCCTGTGAGTTAGGCACTGTGCTGATCCCACTTATAGATGAGAGAACAGAAGCCATGTAAAATTACTCAGACATGAAGAGCTGCAATGGATAGGAAACAACCTGCTTCTGGAAGGATACCGTCAGTTCTGATGCTTAACTGGAAAACAGCAGTTTTGTTTAATTATAAAAACTAAGGCTCTCAACTGTCTCTTTAGTAAATATCCTGTTTTTAAATCACCCATCTGCCCTATCTTTTCCTAGTCTCAGAAAGGGCCTGAAAGCTATCTAATGCTCTCAGGTCAATGGTTACCCTGAAAGTGCCGTCCTTGTAAGATCAGTTTCTTAGACGTGAGACATGCATTCTATCTATTTCTTCGTGGCATTTAGGCGTCTAAAGTAAAAACCTTCTCTATTTCAAACTATCACCTCTCTGCAGTTAGCTGATTATAGCCTGTTTCTACCCACTAAATCTGCAGCTTCCTCCCAGGGAGTCCCAGCCCTAATGGTGGCTTTTTCCTAACACATTTCCTAGGAAAATCTCTCTGAGTTTTAAATAAGCCTGTCAAAATGGTCTGAGCACTTGCTGAGTGAATCTGCAAGAGAACACTTCTTGCAACTCAGTTTACTAATTCCATAGAAGGGAGGAGGGCGTGACAATTAAAAACAACAAAACAAAACCCACACTATTGTTTTGTGCAACCTTCTGAACTTAAAATATATTTATAATATTGTCTGTAGGTCCTTTCCAGTCTCAGAAAAAGAACTTATTCCACAAAATTGTCAGCAAATATAAGCACAAAAAGGAGAAGCCTAATGTTCCAGAAAAAGGTACTGGTGCCTTCCGTCCTCTATTAAGGTTTCTTGGTCACCTCCATTCCAGACTCATCCTTGAGCGAAGCTTATGCACACCTCCTTTCTTTTCTCCCCTTTGCTTGCTCAGTGCCATCAACTCTTGACATGGGGCTTCATCCTTTCTACACTCTGTATCTATGCAAACCTCTTTTATTTAGATCTTTGCTCAAATCCATTACTTGTCTCTTTGATCACAGCTCCATATGAATCAAAAAATTGTTATTTCTCATTTACATTTAGTATAATTCATAATTTAGTCTTCCAGGCCTCTTCATTTATTTTGTTTGACAATTTTTTTTCCTATTGGCAACCTTTCACACAATGGCCACATATTCCCACTTTCCCAAATTCTACAGTTTATTGTCTTATGAAAGTCCAGCCATTTGCCATTTCTCTACTTTGTTAGTTAAGATGTCTTACAAACCTTTTTCTCTCCTAAATTGTAACATCTCTTCCACATCTATGCTTTGTTGTTGGCTGGACCCTCCATCTCCTTTACCACAGAACTATTATTTCCAGAGGGTATAGGAACTTGGGCACCCTACCACCTCGCCCTTCTCTGAGCGTCCACTTCTCCTGTGGTCCTGATGGACCCTCAAACGTCCTCGGCTTCATCTTTCTATTCTCATAGCTTAAGACTTCCATTCTTGCACATAAAAGATAAGTCCTCGCTTCTCTCACAGTAAAGCCATGTGTACTTGGAGGCCAGAATTCCTGGGTGTCCTGCATGTCAGTGTCACAGCTGCCATATACCTGCTCGTCTGAGGCTTGTTTGCACCTTTCTTGCATGGCCACGTATGCAGCATGTCAGGCTTCAGAACCCAGGCTTTCTTTCCCGCACTGTGTGTGGGTGTCTGCGCCCCTGTGTGTTTCTGTACTGCGGCTTTTACCACATTTCAGCTTCATAGCCACATCAACTTCTGGCTTTACATACTGATGATCAGCTTTCTTCCCCTTCCAGTGAGTAAAATTATAATGTAGGTAAAATGTCAGCTTTGATTTCCTTTTACTGACCTTCAAATTGTCTTGATTAAAGTCAAGATATCATCCAACATATTTCACAAACAGAATTCGCTTATTTTTATCCATATCCTAAGTAGTTTCATTTGTTTACTTGGCAAATAGTTTTGAGAATAAAATAATTGAAATTAAAGTCTGCTTGATGTTCATGTTGTTTGATATTCAAGTCATTTTGCACACACTTTGTTAGGTGCTGTGTGTATCTGTGCTGGCATTAGAATTTCACTGTTCTTTCATTTTCTGTCCTTGTTTTTAGGAAGTGGGGATAAATGGTCACACAAGCAATTTTTCTTGGATGCCATTCACCCTACAGAAGGTAAAAGAAACATATATTATCTAAGTATATGTGATTTAAGCTAAAAATGGAATAGTTTTGTAGTCTTTAAAAATTCAAAATGTACGTAGGGTCAACCAATATTAGATACATATGTTCACATTGAGATTGCTTTTTATTTTAAATCAAAACTGCTTTGCTGCTAATCATCAGACATGTGCCATGCAGTATTTAGTTTGATAAACGATTTGCAGCCTTGGAATCACATTGACATTGATTTTTAACAATGTGTCTGTGATGCAGGAGTAGAGGAGTCAGGACTGAGGAGTAGGGGCCCTCCCTGGCTAGCTGGGCATGGCAAGCTAACAGAAGTGATTTTTGACCTGAGTGTTGTTCCTTGCCCACTCACCCGAGGCATATGTATAGCCAAACTAGCCAGAAGTCCTAGTACAGATGTCAGTTTTAAGTTCCCCACTCCCTACTTATATATAAAATATAATTGTAACTATTGTCATATATAGAAATGTTATGCTGGTGTTGGGGTGCCTTCTCTTCCCCCAACTCCCCCTCCCCCACACCATCAAAACATTTTCATTATAGATCTTTTAAAAGACTTATATTTTAGTGATTAATTGTTATTTCTTTAGATCTGGGTGTGGTTGTGAATCTCTGCACTTGAGAGGTGGAGATTGGGAGAGATTAAATGTTACCCTCAACTATACAGTGAGTTTGAGGCTCAGTTGGACTACATGTAACCTTGTAGAATGAAAAGTTACTTTATTTGAAAAGTCAATGGTATCTTTGAAATATGCCAGTTTATAATTCTATGTGCAAGTTGTATTCTCTTTATATCAACAAAATGAAACCAATGAATAGTGAACCACCCACTACATATGAATAAATTTGGTCAAGTGTAGTGGTGCACCTCTGTAATTCAAACTCTCAGGAGACAGAAGTAGGATTACTATAAGTTTAAGGATAGCCTGGGGCTACACAGTGTGTTCTAGGTTAGCCAGTATGCTTAAGACTAGATTAGGCACTTGACTGAACCCAACCCCTTCACCACCCACCTGAGATGATGTTTTTAAAGTACATTTGACCCTGTAGAAATGCAGAGTGCATGTATAGAGTGATGTGGAAAACTCACTTAACATGAGTTAGGGAGATCTGTCTTCTCAAACCTGCCACTAATGAGCACTATTTGGTAGGACAAAAAGCTTGCCCTCACTGTAATTTACTTTATATTTGTATGAAACACATATGTAATGGTTTTTTTAGTACATTTGACCCTGCAGAAATTGGGGATGACGTACATGATAATATATAAATGTTAGGTTCCATGTCTCTCTTAACACATGGAGATTTTTCTCTGGTGTCTAATGGGGTCTGAGATGCTAGAAGAGCATCCCAGCCTCTCTAATGTTCTGCTTTGTGTGGTAGTAGGCAAGACAACCAGTTCTGAATCTGCCATGAAGTCCCCAGAGGTTAGTAGAAGTGGAGTTGCTATTGATGATACTTACTTACATATTATTGATATATATTGAATAAAACTTTGGAGACCCAGCTCTGAAAATTGTGAGTTGTTTACTTACAATAGAGTGCAAATTCATTTTACATAGCCAGAAAAATGGAATTCAATTTGAGCATCAGAAAATCACTAGTGATTTAAAGTGCCTTGCTTTGGTTATTTACTTTGATGCCATCCCCTGAACTTAATTGTTCAGATGGTAACACTGTGAACTACCCAGGCCCTGTCTCATCCTTTCTTACACCTATGGCCATATCACTGCCTGTTAAACTTTGCTTTGCAGGATGTAAATATAGAAAGACGAATGAAATCATAGTACAGGGCACTTTTAGCATGTGTCAAAAATAAGGGGGGAAATTGTCCATGGCCTAGAATTGGCAAGATTTTTCTTGACAACTCAGAAGTCCTACCATAGCCAATGTTTGTCTTTCCATGGAATGTGGTGACTAAAGATTTCTAACTCCACAATGATGGCATGATAATAGTTAGTACTTAATGACACTTAGAGGGCTTTTCTTTTGTGAGTATTTTCAATTTTGATTGTAACCCCCATTGAATTAAGGAGGGTTATCAGCTCCAAACACCTGATTTAAAAAAAATAAAAATGAAGGTCAACTGAACCATAAAGAGGGAAGAAACCCGAATTCTCTCTACTTAAGCCCTCTGGCCATTACTGTTTGGTTTTTCCAAGCGGATCTGACAACTTTCAGCCCTCATTGGGTTTGCTGTAATCTCAGCATCCTGGAGTCTAAGGTGGGAGGGGGTTGCCTTGAACTTTAGGGCAGCCCGACTATGTAATAAGTGCCAAGCCAGCCCGGGTTGTCTTGCAAAAATCACCATCAGAGTAGAGTAGTTTCTCTGCAATGTGTGACCTAGTTCCAGGAGCGAACGGCAGGCAGCCTGTTGTACAGGGGTCTTTAGATGTGATCCGTATACCCTGCCTAACTGGATCTGTTTCTCAGTTGGAACTGTTGCTCTGTAACTCCAGGAAAGTCTCCCAGGATCATAGACCTGGCTCCTTCATTCCATCCATTCTCTTTTCATCCGGCATCTGACTTGTTTTAGTTCATGGGAGACCAACCGAAGGCAGTTAGATTTCAAATACAGTCATAATGATTTCAATGCAACTGAATTTCCCAGTTGGAATATAAATTCCTGATTCTAGTAGCCTCCTGGGGTGCAGTCCAAGTAGAGCGCTGTTCTCCCAAAGAATACTCTCTACATTTGGGGAGTCGTTTGGAAAACAAAGCAGTCTCTTATTGCCCGGGTCCTAAAGTGGCTCCAGGAGTGAGCTGGCATTATCACCCTCAGATGATGCACTCCACGTGTGTTATGGTTATTGTTGAGTGTGAAAACTAGCTCTGTGGATTTGTTCCAGTGTGCCTGGGAATTTTGTGTGTTCAATTAAAAGCCTAAAGAGAAATGACTAATGTGCTTTTGGATGGCAGAGTCTTTTTCTCATGTATCTACTTGTTTGAGTAGGGGAAAGGGGGCTTGATCTCCTGCCGAGCTGTATGATTTTGTGCCCCGCGTACCCTGCCACTCACTTACTTTGCCTTGTGTGGTGTGGCTGAATACTGTTCTGTCACAGACGACTATGTATTTGACTACGTATTGTCCCTGAGGGGTGACCCTTTACATAGGCCACTGCACATGGCTATATTTTCTAGATTATATCTCAGGGTAAAGCGTGGGACAAACAAGACCTTTAACTCTCCACTCTAACTCTCTAACGCAGTTTTTGCTCTTATCCCATACCATATGAATGTTCATCCCATATGAATGTTCTGCGGGGTCTATGATTACTTCTAGACCTGATAATAGGTTTAGGTGAAATCATAATAATAATAAGTTTAGCTGTGTAAGTTCACTCTGGGATGCTGACACAGAGTTCCCATGGAACTATATTACATGGTGCCTTTCACCCTGTCTGTCTTTGCTTTCTCCTAATAAGCTGACATCTAGAACTGTTGTTCCACCCTTTCTTTGGCTTCCTCCTCCTGTCTGCATGCGAACCTGAATTCTCCTCCTGTACTGGCCTTTAGCAACCATGACTTTAGTCTCTACTGGGTCATCTGGAGAGAATTTCAAAAGAGCCATACTTAGTAGGATACAATTACCTCAGGGCTCACCAGTGAAAATCAGTTAAAACAGTGCTAATCCAAAAGTGTCCCTCCCACTTGGGACCCTGGAGCTAACAAAAGGGGCTTATTTTTCTCATAACTGTTATTTTCTACAAACCCGTTATTGTAGGCTATGTGGCAAAACTACTCTTTTAGGTCTGAGTGTCTTCTTTAGAGGTAATCTAGCCCAGTTCACATCCGTCTGTAGAGACCCACAGTCCCACAACTCGTAAACTGCAGGTCAAGAGGAGAACCTTGTCTCTGAAACCCTGTTGTCTCTGGAAGTCAGATGACATTTAACAAATCACTTGGCCTTTTATTTTCTTTGCCCCTTTTCCCGATGTAATTTTCTTTTCACCTTTGGACCTGTGCTTTGCCCTTCTTACAACAAGTTTTCTTCTTGCTTTTTGTATTTTTTGTATTTTTTTTTAAATCAAATAAAAGTAGAAAAGTGAAATCAGTAAGTTTGGGGGATGCCCCACCTGTAAAGCAGCATTGACACTGGAGTGGTGAGCAGAACTCCCTCTAGAGTGACAGGTGAGGGAGAAGCAAAGCTGAAGCTTATGAAAATGCAGCAAACATTATTTGATGTTCATCTTATATCCATGTTTTTAGCTTCTTCCAAGTTGTCTGAGGCTTTAAGTTTTAAGGCCATATAGTCATTAAACTTCTTTGAATTATTTCTAACTAAATTGTAGTGAATTTTTATTAGAGTTTTTATATTTAAAGAATTTACATATATATACTTCCATTGGCCCATGCTCAACTAAGAAACAAAGAACCAGTAGTCTAAGCCTGAATACCTAATGAAAGCTATTCCGCCCTTGAACGTAGGACTATGTCTAAAATTATAAAAAGGCTCTTTCTCTGATTGTGGATTCTGTACTTGAAATAGAAGCATGTTTACCAGGTGTTTTCAGGCAACACTGTTAAATCAGTGACTGCTACCTTACTGTCCCCGCACAGCCATTTGTGTTGCAGTACTGAGATAGTGATACAAGGCCAAAGAGAAGTCCATACTCTAATTGGTAGAATTGTAGTAATTTTCCTATGTGTTTGGAGTGTGAATCAACTACTTTATTTTGGATATCTATGATTTCCAAGGCAAAAAAAAAAATTATTAACTTGTAGTCCTCCTCTTTCAAAGCTATATGTAAATCACTGTAGAGCTAGACTGAAGTTTTCTGTTAGACTTACAGGAGTATTTATATCAACAAGTGAGTTTCACACACCTAGAGCTATTCTTACGAGATTTTTTTCTTGTTCTTTCTTTTTATACTGTACATATTTTTTGTTTGTGTTTGGTTGTGTTGTTGGTTGTTGGTTGGTTGGTTGGTTGGTTGGTTGGCTGGTGTGCGCGGCTTTTATATGTTAGCAAAGTGCCTACCTTCAGATCCCTCAGTTAATTTATACTCTTTATTTGATTTTGATTTCCTGATCTAGTCTTCCCTTTTCTTTGTCAAAAATTATTTTTGTGCCTACCACAAGGATCTTGGATGACTACTAATATTGATAATTCTAATATCGATAGGAAAGTGCTTAACATTTTTTCTGTGCAAAACCTTAGACCAGCCACTGGCGTTTTAAAAAAAAGTCCCAACCATGAAACTTGGTTGCTTTTACTTTCAAAAATCAATTTATTTTATATATATGGGTGTTTTGCCTCCTGTAGGTATTTTACCTGCATGTATGTCTGTATTGCATGTGTGCCTAATGTTCCCCAAGACCCAAAGACAGTATTGAATTCCCTAGCATGGGAGATACAGTGGAGACACTGAAGGTTATTATTTACCACGTGGGTGCTGGGAATCAAAATGAGGTCCTCAGGAAGAGAAGCCATTGAGCTTAGTGCTGAGCCATATCTCTAGTCCCATAGTGTGTTTACTTCTTCATGTTTACTTGGCTGTAATTGCATGTTCTTTTTTTTTTTTTAACTTTCAAAATGAGGGGGTGGGAAGGAGGAATAGATAAGAAGTTAGTGTGCGAGACAAGAGTTCCCATGTAATCAGAACCAAGGAAGAAAACTTTAATGGCCTGTACCTTCCTTTCACTTGATTCGAGTCACTGAGAATTCAGTCCTGTGTTATTAAATGATTTATTGGTTTTGCAATTACTCAGTCTCTCCATGAACTGTGCTTCATTCAATTATCTCATTAAGCTTGTTCACTCTGTCCTAGAATTCAGAGTTTCATTTGCATGCTGACCTTACCAATGTTTATCTTATCCTTACTTGTTAAGTCAGTGTGCATGAGAAAAGTTTAAGCCTCACAATTTTCTCTTCTACTCAGTCCAGCCTGGTACTTAAAGGTAAATGTCCCAGCTGTAAATGTGAATTTAAGAAGTACATATTTAATCTCTGTGTCTTCAGACAAGAAAGGACTGTTAGCACCCTACCAAACTGTACTGGCCCAGATCATTTCAGAAATGTGCTCTGATCACACCAAGAACTTACCATCTCTTAGGATACAGGCAGAAGGTTTGCATGCATTAATACCTCCACCTATCAGATCAAACTCTCAACCAGATCCAAAGATAATTAATTAAAAGGGAGTGAGGGGGTTGGGGGTGGAAGTCACTGGTGGGATGTGGGTTACAATGAAATGCTTGCTGGTCATATGTAGTATAGTCCTTCACAACAAGAGGCATGAGAGGATGTGCTTAAAACCTCTACAAATTTAAGAAAAATATAAATAAGTAGTAAACAAATTGTAGGAATGTTTCATTTTTTTCTTTCTTTTTTTCTTTTCTATCAATGTTTTGAAAACTCTTGAGTATAAATTTCCCATTCAGATGGGTCAGGCATGCAGAAACATGTCTTTTCCAGAGTGGTGCTGATGTCTTGTGGTTTTGTGTATAACTGTGTATTTATCCTATTTCAGCCATATTTTCAGAAGATAAAAACACCACAGAGCCTGTTTATAAGGTTAAAAATGCCCTAACCATTCCCAACACTCCAGAGCCAACAGCAATGCAAGAACCTTTGGTGGGCAGCCAAAAGAGAAAAGCAAGGAAAACCAAGATCACACACCTTGTCAGGACTGCAGATGGCCGAGTATCCCCAGCAGGAGGTACTTTGGGTAAGAAGCAAGATCTGTAGATCAAGGTTGTGAGAGCCACTAAGTGTCCACCATGGCTATTGGCCTCCAAGTGACTATGAATGAATGAAGACCTGGTGTGTTTTACAACTTTCTCCTCCGCATATGCTCTAAAGCCATAGCTGTTTCTCCAAGTGTGTGTCTGAATCCCTAGAAAGGAGAGGTAATCTTTAGGGGTGTTGGCTGCTTTTCATCAGAATGTTCTAAAACAGTCTTAAGTAAATTCCAGAAGATCCTAGACTTTCAAAGCTATTAGATGGATCTGAGCAAGTTCATGGTGTTCTATTCATATCGCTATAAGCCAGATTATTAGATATTCAAAGCAATGAATTACGGACCTAAAAATATATTCAGCATTTTCTATAGTGCTGATTCAAGCCACTAGGGGAGCCTGAGAATGTGTCTGCATCTCTTATTTTTCTGATATAAACAGACAGTAAAATACCCACTTCCTTTCTTAGCTGTGATCTATTTCTTGTTTTCGGTGGTTTCTTTAACAGTAGAATTTTCTGAAAGGCTCAAGTTTAAAGGGTAGAGTAATGACTGAGCATCCCCTGAAGATCTTGGGGTGTCAGCTAGGTGTAGTGATCTGTGCTGTTACCTCCCAGTAGGTGTAGCATTCCATTTGATCTGATCTGGGTTAATATCAGTCTTCACAGAGATGAACTGCTTGCTGAATTAGAAGGAGAGGGCGGTTAATTAATTTTTGCCCCTTTTTTTGAGTCTTGTGGTTTTAAGTGATTGTTAGAACCACAAGGCAGACTGAGACTCCTCGTTCTACTGTCATGTCAGAGGGGAGATGTTGAAGAGGTGGGGTTCTGTGACCTGTGGGAGGTCAGTGTGAAGTCTCCACGGGGGTCCGGCTGGTCCACTCCTCACCTTCTAATCTATGTTTGGGATCTGTGACTTTCATCTTATTTTTCTTTATTCTTATTTCACTTATATTCACTTCCATATTAAAATAGTATGTGCCATAAAGACATTCTTATGCATGTTAATGTGATTTGATCATATTTAGGTCCCATTACTCTGTCTTCTCCCCTGACTGGTCCCCTTTTCTCAAAAATTCTTTCTACTTTTCATGTGTAACTTTCATTTCATAGATTGCTACATCCTTGTTCATTTGTGTCCTCATTCCTTCTCAGTTGTAGAAAAAAAGAGAGAAATGTTAGAAAATAACTCCCTTTTACATAGGAAAGCCACCATGCTACTTTTATGTCCTAATTATAATAGCATATCTTTTTATTGGTTTTCTATATTTAAATATTTAAAATTCTGTGTTTCCTACAATGTTTGCATAATAAGCAAAATATTTCCCTTTGTCTTTTCATAGGTACTAGAAAGTCCTTTGTTTTTGTTCCATGAGGTCTTTGGAACCAAGTGACAAGTGGGAGCTCAGCAGGACTGGTTATCTGTTGTTTAGTCCCTTCTACCCGTTAGCATTACATAAGACCCAAAGCCTACGTTACTGTGCCAGGATTACCATCGCACAAGTCTCTTGGGTTTTATTTTGGTTACAACTCACCCCAACACTGAACCGTTCATTGACTGTGACTAAAACATACTTTCTCTCCAGTTAGGTTTAGAGTCCACAGTTGCCATTGAGCTTAATGACAGTGCTTTGTACCTTCCAGAAAGAGATTTGGTCTATTCCCTGCTACTTGAAGGTAGCAGATAGACATGGTAGGACAAACAGCTCTCTACACTGTCTGGCACAGTGCTTCTCCAGGATCCTTCTCTGAATGATCCTCCTGTGATGGATTCCTCTTTTGTTTCAGATGACAAACCAAAGGAGCAACTGCAGAGGAGTCTCCCCAAAGTGCCCGAGACATACTGCGGTGATAATTGCTCACACAATCCGGTTGAGGAGCCACGGAGCACTACTCCAGAGATGCCTGCTGTGTCTGCATTCTTTAGCCTCGCTGCACTGGCTGAGGTTGCAGCCATGGAGAATGTGCACAGGTGAGTGATCAGACGTGAGTGGAGGAACCAGCCAACCATTCCAGAACTGACTAGCATGTCACACAATGTTCTGGGTTTCCTACTGAAT
>JANHMN010000011.1:33871042-33885926 GCA_030674055.1 Rhabdomys pumilio | reverse complement strand
GCATGTCACACAATGTTCTGGGTTTCCTACTGAATTCAAGGGCATGGATATTTATATGTATTGTGTGAGTTAGCAGTGTGGGAAATATTAGCGAACATGGCAACTACGTATTTTATCTGAATATCAGAGTATCCTGTGACTAAACTTTATTCCCATGAAAATCCTGTGAGTAAAGAAACAGAATTCTGTAAGCATTCTGGAGTTAGTACCCTGAGCATGATGACCCCTCTGTCTCACTCCTAGCACTTGTTTTGTGTATGTCAGGAGTGGCTGTAGTTGTTAATTCTGTTGCTCTGATAAAACTCCATGACTAAAGCAACTTAGGAAAGAAAGGGTCTGTTTGAGCTTATGGTTCCAGAGGGTAAGAGTCCATCATGGTGGGGAACCATGGCAACAAGCAGCAGGTCCCCTGGCAGGGACCTCCCCAAACACCACCACTCTCTAGACCAAGTGCTCAGATATCCAAGCGCGGAGGGATCTTTTCATTTAAATGAGCACAGTTGCACTGATCTCATGGAGATGTTGTGTGAGTGACTGTGGCATCTCGGTGGTAAGGCTTTTGTTGGTAGCCATGACGGTAGCCCATCAGAACGCTGCAGGTTCACAGTAAGGTCCAATTTGACATCTGACTCATGGTACACAGAGCCCACTAGTTTTCTTCAACACTGATCTGCAACTCCATCTTTCACCGTAAGTTGAATGTGACAATATCCCTAAAGAATCACACGCTACAGGATCTGACCAGATCAGTCATGAAAACTCTAGTTCCCATAGAAAGCATAATGCGTTCTATCTTCAGCTATGCAGTGGATCCTTTGGGAAAGAAATAACTTTTTATGAATGCAGGTTTTTTACTTTTTTATTCAAAGCGGATTCCCCACTGAAGAGTAACTTTATTTATTAGATTTGCAATTGAGCACAAAATCTTTGAAAGCCCACCATGCCCCTCTTAACCTCCAGGTAAACCTGAAGGCCCAGGTAGCAACTGTCTCCTCCTGTTAGCTGTCTCCTTCCTTTACCTGTTAATGTAGTTAATATAATAATAGTGCCCCCTCAGGTCAGCCTCCAGAGAGCTCCAGGAAGTCTCATTCCTTTTCAGTAGCACAGACAACTTCCCACTGGGGAGTGAGCGCTGGCACACATTGCTGGGATCTGCTCAGCCTGTGAGAAAGATGAGGCTTCTCCACTTGTACCTTCAGTGAGAATCATAGTAAAGGCCTCAGAAAAGGCCACAGTCCCCTCACTCCTGCAACCTTCTCTTCTACTGTGATTGCATCCTTGTCCTGTCAGCTAGCTTTAGCAGCAGCAAAACACCCAAGCAAGCCTTTCCACTCTCAGCAAACCCACTCCCTGCCCTCCACAGCCTTGCTGTGTGCTCATGGAATACTTGACCCTGTCCAGCCAGGCCATGCTTGCCCTTGTACATTCTCACAGGTGAATGTTGCTCCTCTTTCTAGCCCTTGTGTTTAGTCTCCTTCTCTAAGACACTCTCCTGCTACCTTAGTTTTCATGCCTCATGCAAGTGTATGTGTACCCTTCTGAGACCAGCTGCACATTGGCTTGCAATTATGTCTGCTGCTATTTCATCTCCTCTTGATGCATATTGAAAATACAACATTGGTTTTATTTCTTGTGTCCCAGCTAAGGTGGCTCTGGTTTTAGCAGTAGGTGAATGGATGCAGTAGTTCTCAATATGTGACTCTAACTGTGTAGGGATAGACAAAAGCTGTGTGTCAGACTTATCTATTGCTTCTCATTAGAAAGAACAGCATCAGTTACTAAAGTTATGCCACTAGCCTAACAAATGTTAACGTTCTTCACTCTTCCTTGTTTTCTTTTTTCCCTTCCCAGAATTTCCTAAAATTCTTTTAAGCACACATAATAATAAAGGTTATAAACCAGCATTTTAAATCCATTTTTCTCAAAGAAAGTGCTAAACATATTGGACAGTTAGTACTTAACAGCAACCATGCATGAATGAACAAATTAATAGAAACTTGGTCCTAGTATGTTTTCTGTTTCTAAAATCTTTAATATCTTGTATACTTCTAGTATTCTATATAACAGAATTACTTTTTTTTTTTTTGCACACTAAGAGAAACGTAGGCATAATTATGAAGCGGGTATTTGCTGTGTTTTTAAGTCACTGCTGTGTGTTCTGGGGAACTTTATTGGAAGTGGCGGCACTGCTGCCAGTTCAGCTGTTTTCAGTGCTGTTGTGCACAGTAGACCCGGGCTGCCTCCGCATGTTTGCCCGACCATGGCAGGTTTGTTGGTTCACCCCTGCCTTCTTAGGGTGAAACACTTGGCTGAAATTGCCAAAAATTTTGAATAAGACTTTCACAACTATGAAGTATATAAATATATTACTCCTAGACATACAAAATTGTGAAAAACATCTATGTTTTGGCACAGATTCAATCAAAGGATAGAAGTCTCCATGGATTCTCCAGTTCTGTCAGGATTTTTTCCTCCGTGTGTTATACTGATTTTGGCCCACGGGCTGGATGTTCTTGCCATGTAAAAGTCAGTTTCAGTGCTTGATCTCTTCACTGATGGGCCTGCTCTGTGTACCCGTGAGATATCATACGGAAGGTCCACGCTGCTTCTTGTAGTTGTTGTTGTTGTTGCTGTTGTTCTTTTTATTGTTACTCTGTTTGAGTCTATCTTTCTCTTCAGGAGAACTTAAGTTTTAAATTAGGTGTATTATTTATCTTAAGAAATGACCCTGAGTATTGCCAGCCAAATTAGGAGAGTTTCCTCTTTGGGCACATTGAACACAGGAAATTGTCATTTAAATACCCATGCCTTAAGAGAAAGGTGTTACCATAGAACATCACTCTTGGCTGAAAGTTCTTCATGTCTTAAGCAGTTGCTCAAGAATACTGTGGGATTGTGGTTATTTCAGTTTGGGGATTTTGTTTGTTTATTTTAGTCTCTACAGAGTGGAAGACCTAAGCTTTGTATGGTAACAAGAAAATACATTGTTTAGAGGTTGGAAGGGGGAACACACAACTTTTCAGAAAAGAAAGAAAAGAAAGGCACAAAGTAAAGTTCTAAGGACAAATCCAGCTTTAATTAAATGACTAAGTAGCAATTAATTACTATTGAGTGGGACAATGGAAAGTTCCTATGACTCATTGGTCATATCTCAGATTATATGCCCTCAGTAAGTGACATTTTTCCTCTTGTTTTACAGAGGTCAGAGATCAACTCCGCTCACCCATGATGGACAGCCAAAAGAAATGCCGCAGGCTCCTGTACTCATTTCTTGCGCTGACCAGTGACGCGCCCTTTAACTGTAAAACATTGTGCTTTACCTTCTGCCCTAGCCTTGTCTTTACCAGGGATGCTAGCGAGCCCATGCGCTGGGAAGTACACACTGCAGACAAGTGCTTGTGGCCCCACACAGCCCAGAATCACTTGGAGCAGAACTTAGCATTCTGGGCCCATTTGTTGTTTCAGAAGCCACAATTTCTGAGGGCAGTGTTACTGTATGATACTGAGCAAAAGCAAAGGGACCTGGACCTTTGCTTTGCATGGAAGGAAGGCTTTTGATGGTGACCAGTGGTAACTTGGTAAAAGGCTGCCTTTGCTGTAGCTCATCCAGCATCTCTTTTACCAACCAGAGAGTGTGAAACTAGTTTCATATATTATCTAGTTATTCTTTCAAAACAAACAAGAAAACCCTGACGCACTGCACTAGTTATTATTAGATATTCTTAGTCTTTTGTACATGAAGATTTAAGTTCTAAGATGGTTTATATAATAGGTTATACCTACATTTATATTGTAGAATAAATATTAAAAAGCCTGTACCAGAGACTCCCAAGCAGCGTGGGCAGGCGGACGTACCATTGTTAGCGGTGTATGCTCGGCCTCGTGGTCCATATATTCTGCACTTTTTATATTTGCCACCAGAGTGGTAGTGGTAGTTTGCTGGCAGAGAGAGAGAGAGAGAGAGAGAGAGAGAGAGAGAGAGAGAGAGAGAGAGAGAGAGAGAGATTGAGAAAGAGAATATTACAATTCTTACAATCTGAATTTTTTTCTTAGCCTTGAGTGACCAAGAAGAATTTGCTTGGGGCAAATTGTGGCAAATATTTTCCCAGACAGGGGAAGCATCCTGCAGATTACAGATTACTGATGTTTTCATGCCTTGAGGATTCTTTTATTTTTACACAGGGGTCTAAGTGACCAATGGATCGTTCATATAAACAAACAAAAAAAAGACAAAAATATTATTCAGAAGTGACCTTAGTATTACTTCATCATTCTAAACACATGGAAGATGCTCACTTCATACGGACTTGGAGCTTCAGACCTTTGACATCCATCACAGACAGACCGGACGGGCTGTGATTGCTATGCACGGCCTGATAGGCACTGCGGGTTTTGGGAGCCATTTGGAGTTTGTATCGTTGAGGAAGTATTGAGTAAACGAGGGGGGAGGTGTGTCTGAAGTGCGCCTCTCAGTCAGATCCACCTACAAGTTTCTGTTTCCTTTTTATGTTTTGTTGCTTTTAAGCATAAAGCCAACCATATGCCAGTGCCAAGTGGATTAACTGGCTTACAACATTCAACATATTGACTTAACCACCTGATGTTCACAGTGTCTTGTTTCCTAGCAACAGATGCAAAGTGATACATCAAAATTAATCTGAGGCTACAGATTTTACAGGGTATTTGTTCCATAGCACAAAGTATTTCCCCACTCTTGCATCACAGCACAAACTACCAAATTTTAATTTTTGGATCCCAGCAATAATTTTTAATAGTTTTCAAACTGGTGGAATTTTGATAGTGCTAGCTGGAGTTTGAAGCTTTTGAATTAGATCTCTAAATGGTGACAGTTTACATGGTTTTATCTAGCTTTCTTATTTATACTTGACTGAATTGTAATTTTTTTTTCTAATTGTAATTTGACCTAATAGCCATATAAAATGATTCTATTAATACTGTCTAGGTCTAGCTTCTCATGGTTGTAGATATTACTTCAGTTCAGGTGCTGGAAAATATGTACAACAATACTAACAGCATTGAAAAAGATAGAGGTTTGTTTTGTTTGTTGCTGTTTTTCCAAAGCAGGTAGGGAGGGCAGCAGAGTATTAGAATTATGTCCTCAGACTTTATGTTTATTGTGGGATGCAGGAAACAGGAAGTAGTAAAAGGTAAATCAGTAGGGATAGCTTAACCCCATTTGCATAGAAATAAATCAAGTGAAGAGCCCCAGATTTTAGCATACTATTTTTACTATGATAACTTTTAATAATATTTTCTAAATTTCAAAACAAAAAACGGAATGATTGAAAATTGCTGGGTCCTGATGTTGGTGGCTGTTGGAGTTTTGGACCACTTGCTAGCAGTGATTTAAACATGATAATTAGCTAACACACCCCCAAATAATAACAAAAATAGAAAACCAACGATTGCATCGGTGCAGAACATGCATCTTGACAATGGTACTAACTTGTTATTCTCTAGAACACATTAGAATAGATCTATTTTTGCCAGAGCACCCTCCCTCAGTCCTCCGATACATTTCACTAGAGTCCTTTAAGAGATTGCTGTATATTCCTGAGACCTTTTTTTTTAAAAAAAAAATAAAAAAAAGAAGAAGAAGAAGCAAACAAGAGATAACTTTTTTCTACGTGGTTAATACCTTACCTGGTCTGCTTTTCCTAAACCCTAGTGGCTTTTATTTTAGTCAGGGTGGGAATGGGAGGAACTTACTGGATATGACTGTTTTCAGATTCTTTAAAAACAAACCTTTTTGTAGAAATGCTTAATTTTTAAGCGGTTAGGCACTGAGAGTAGCAGAAATCCTGCAAAGCTTTATAGTTCTCCGAGTGAGGTCTTGATTTCAGTAGCTGTGCTTCTTATGCCCCGGATCTGCTGGAGAGGGGTGTTGGTATTTTCAGGTAACATTTGTTAGCACAAATATTTCTCTGTTAGTCTGTTACGTTCTTCTTCACTGTCTGTGTCGTCATCTTCATTTCACATCTCTCCTTCTGGAAACTGGCATTGCTGTATTGCTCTGATGTGTACTTGTGATCTGCCAGCAAGCACCATCTACACTAATACTCGTCTCACAGCATCCTCAAGAAAACAAATCGTTGCACCTTATGTATATCTCAAGCAAACCAAAATGCAATGTTTTGCTTTGTTCTGTTCTAAATCATTATAGCATATCTTTCTGAAACCATTTTTCATTTAGTTGAAATTGTCAATATTTATGCTTTTAACCTTCATTTCTGGATTCAAACCTGTATATAAAACTTTTGGAAGTTGTCCTTGCCCTTCTCTGCAGGGCTGGAAGTGGAAGGTTCTGTCTCAGGTGCAGATGTAGCACTCTTCCAGGTTTCTTTAGCCATTTATTTATTTTAGGTATTTTGATATTTCCGATGTAATTTTGAAGTATCTAGAGTATATAATAGTAACTAAAACTACAGCTCTGAAGCTGAGTGAAAGAGAAAATACTGTAAGATGTCCTTGAAGTTTTGTTTGGGTACTGTAAACGAATGCTATCAGGAAGAGGGAAATGCCCCACAGCCACATTGGAAGCCACAGGTTCTTGTCCCAAAATTAGGTTAGTCTCAGATTGTGGATCACAGCTCTAGATTCATTCAACCCCTTCTTGAGTGATCTTGTCATCTTGGCAGCCTCTTCCCCACAAGTATGAGAAATAATTTTTATCAGATGTTGCCTGGAAACCATACTGAATAATTCCCATGTTATCATTGTTGTGCTACTTCTGGTATTTACAATCACTAGAGGAAAATGCTGGCAACACTGTGAGAGGAAAGGAGCATCTGAACCATCGAGGTTGGAGTCTGACATGTTGAATCCCTGGTCTCTTACTAAGTCAGATGCTTTACTAAGTCATAGAAAATGTGTTTGCACTCTGGAGTCTTTGGCGCAGTGTACGGAAGTGTTTGCACCGATGTAAACTCCCAAGCAGATTATAAATTGCTATGGAACAGACATTAGCTGAAAACTGAATAATGTGTTTTGTTTATAGGGTGGGGTGGGGAATACTGCATAACTCTGTTCTAAGCTTGGCATTTGATGTTAATGTGAAGCAGTGGGACCATGCTGCCTGCTAAACTACTGTATGCGTCGTAAGTGTTCTGAAGACCAGCAGCTGGAGGCTGGAGGACAGCAGCCATTCAACAGAGGAGAAGCACCACTGGCTATCGGGGGAGAGGAAGAAAATCAGAGAAGGCCCAGAGTCATCATTTGTAAGGGAAATGTTGGGGTGTACATGACACTGTTGAGAGTCACCTTTGATTGCACTGCTCCACAGAGCCTTCAGATAAGGCCAATTCTCAGAGGCTACCTCGGCTTTCAGAGTTAATTTCAGTAAGTCTGTCTTTCGCCTCTACCTTCAGTGCCACGATTTTCCACTGCAGTGTTTGACTTCACAAAACCGACTTCTCCGGAGAGAACAACGCCTTGCTGCAATGGGCAGTAAAAGCAAGTGCTTATCACACTTGACCTGTAAAGTGTTTGGAGTGCCGGCTAGGTGGATTTGGATTCAGCTTCTCCCCACACATCCTTGTTTTGCACTTTATGCAAAGTGTACTAATTGCTAATTAGATGTCGTTTCTGTTTATACAGGCATTCCCAAAGAGTTAGACTGGACTTGGTTTTCAGTTTGGGGATTGTTAAAGTCTTACTTAGATTAACTAACAACAGGTGTATAATGAAGACAGAAACAGCTGTGTAGTTCATGGAGCCGTGTATCTGCTGAAGCGTCAGGGTTTTATGGACTACTTTGCTTGTGTTTGGAAGTGATAGCTAAGTTGGTTATACTCCATGTCGAGTGACTGTCCTTTTCCATGGGGACACTGTTACCTTCTTACATTTCAGAACAAAGAAGCAACAGAAGTAAATGACATGTGTTTGACTTCTTTGTATATCTGCACCTATCTGTGCTACCCTTTCCTTCAGATATATGAATACACATTTATGAGGGAGGAAAAGGTTCCTCTTTTGACCAAATTTTATATGTGGTGGTGTGATTTTTACTGATAAATTCACAGGAGGAACTTTGTAGTCAAAAGTTCTGTGGCTACTGTTTTGTTTTGCTTTGTTCTTTTTTTTTTTTTTTTTTTTTTTTTTTTGGTTGGCTTTTTGTTTGTTTTTTATTTTCTTTCTTGGCAGCCAGTGGTCAAACTGATCATGCCTTCAAATTTATTTTCATACACAGAACTAGTTTTTGTGAACATTATTACTACTTCCAAAGATTTTCTGAACTTGGGCCACAACTGGTGACTGAGTAACTAGGGTCTGATTGAATGCCTCCAAACCCACCCACAACACGAATCTTACCTCACAGCTCTTACCTAAATCATAGAGAAACTCATGTTCCATGCAATGTCACTGACTTCTCTGTTGCTCGCCAGAAGGTATTTGCTCGCTCTTGTCTCCTGACACCTCACATTAGTGCCTGGGCTCTCAGAGCAGCAGAACCTAGGGTCTGGAAGGCTGGGGACCTTGAGCTTAGCAAGTGTTCAGCCACATTTTCATGTCATTAGCACTAACAAGCCTCTGGCTCTCAGGAATTTGTCAACAGGTTGATGAAACCTCCTGAGGTTCCACACACCAGGTTGTAAACTGGTTCGAGTAGGTTTGATCTGCTTACATACATGTCATAAATTAACCATAGCTTCATTTGACCCCAGGTCTTAAGTCTGTTGACAGTTTCAGCATGACTGATTCGCTCATTTATTATTATTTTTTTTTTATTTTGCTTTGGAAATTGGCTTGGTTCTCTTTAGAGTTGGTGTAAACATGCCATGTAATAAATGATTTCCAGTTAATGGTACAACTGAATTATTGCTTTCTTAGATGTATGTGTAGTAAAAGTCAATATACACATTTATATAATTTCTTCAAAATCTTATACCTAATTTGATATTTCTAAAAATTGCACATGTAAGTCATGTGTATAACATGCTAAAGTACTTTAACTGTGATCTTAAAACTGAATAAAATATTTAATAAAAATTTGAAATATTTTAAAGATAGTATTCAAATACATTTCTTTATGTTCACACTACCAACCATAGAATATGTGCCTTCGGTGTTTAGTCCACTAAAATGTCCACTAAAACAGTAGAGAAAATAATAAAGGATTCTTCAACCGTTTCAGAACATCAGTTAATGGTTTCACTTTGCACTGTTCACCTGAGACTGACCATTGTCTGAGGAGTATTGTTTGTTTTCCCCTGATGTGGAGGGTGGAAGGTGGAAGGAAGTCCAACAGAAGAAAGAAGATTGACTTCAGGCTGCCACATGAGATAAGAACTTTTAAGAAAGAGAGCTTAATACCCTCTTCCTTAGATTGTAACAAAACTGTAAGTTACGTCATGTAGCCCATTCATGGCCCACCAGTTAAAGCTAAGATCTCAAGATGAATCCATAGAACTTTCCTGAACCTTGTCTTATTTTTAGAAGTCCTGTGGAGCACTTACAGAGCACCTCCCAACACTTAGGGAAGAAAAGACAGGCAGTTCCACACTAGCCATGGCTATGTAACAAAACTGTATCTCCATGCAAAATCAAAATAGTCTGGAAACCATATGGACATCAGTCTAGATGTATAATAACAGATTTGGTCCCAAGTTCTGGATCACCACCCACCTGTGTGTTGAACTTCCTGGAAGCACTTACTGGAAGTGGTTGTGTTACACCCTACCATTGCCTTGGGGAGAGAAAATGTTTTCATAGTGTCTTTACTGTAAATATACATGAAGTGCTAGTTATTCCATAACCACGTTGGCTTGCTACTTGAGTATATTCACAGGGTGCAGAAGGGTCACACATGGTTGCAAACAATGTGAGCCCCACACAAAAATTGAGACTTTCAGGTTAGCTTAAAAGTGTGATATTCTAAAGTTAAGTTGTCCAAGGAGATTTGATGGTGTGAAAACTCTAAATGGGTTAAATTCCTATTTATTCATACTTACATATGTGGATAGATTTGTTTTGTTTTGTAAAATTAATCTACCTAATGAATTACAAACGTTAATCCATACTTCTTCCCACTACTGAGAATAAAATCAGGAGTGTTAGGCTGTTGGAAGAAGGGGATCCTTGCTAAAGATAAAGATATAAATTCTGTTAGGAAAAAAAAGTGACAGTGTGTCCATCTGTGTAATTATACGGTGTTATGTATCAATATTGTTGCAAGGAAAAAGAACGTGATTAATAGTTAAGTGAGGTAAAGACAGTAGTATGACTGACTTAAGATGCTAGAAACTAAATTTATCATATTTATCTCAGACGCTTTTGTTTCATTTTAATTACAGACTTTCAGTACATGCAAAGGCAGAGTTAGTGTTTTGAAATCTATGATCCCACCCATCACTCTAACCAAGAGATTTTCTCAGTCCCTAG
The DNA here is from genome assembly GCA_030674055.1 of Rhabdomys pumilio. Taxonomy (NCBI): domain Eukaryota; kingdom Metazoa; phylum Chordata; class Mammalia; order Rodentia; family Muridae; genus Rhabdomys; species Rhabdomys pumilio. The sequence continues at coordinate 33,875,525 of JANHMN010000011.1, read as the reverse complement.
TTTATCTGTGTACCACTCATCTTCACTCCATACTCCAGCAACAAGTGAGGCGTGTGCTAGGAACATCCGGACATTTCAGACACAGCCTTTGAATGGAGCGTGCGTTCATTTTGTCTTATTCTTTCTCCCAGTGTTCAAGTTACCTTGGTGCCAAGAAACCCATGAGACCAAAGCATAGATTTGCTGAAATGGAGTTTATTTGGAATTAGAGAAAAATTATAGCTATTTACCTCTCTTTTACATGATCAAGGAGAGCCCTATCGAAGAAGTCTTTGTGTGTAGGCAGGTGATGTTAAGGGGGAAGGGGCGTGTCTTATGTGCTTTTCTCCAGATTAAGTGACTTGAAAAGCTCCAGGGCTAAAGTTTTGTAATGTGTATGTGTTAGCTGTATGTCTGAGTCTCTTCCCTAGCCCAGTCCCTAGTGTCTTTCTCCCACTCTGCCTTCCAGGCTTCCAAGGGGTATAGAGATATTGCAGATGTGCTCTGGAAGACAAATTTTGAGAGATTTAAAAACTGAAATCCTGGTCATCATGCTATAAATTAAAGCATAGAAGGAAATCCTCGTTCTAAAAAAAATTATAAATTTGTGACTTGCCCACCTTAGAAATCTTTTACCCTAAGGGATTTTGCAACAGGTACTGTTGTGGGGTTGTACATAGAGAAAGATGAAAAAATTGAGCATTGGAAGTCTAAAAAGTGATGGAGGATAAAGGAAAAGGAAAATTCATGTAAGTAGATCTTGGATCCACTACATAAAAAATTAGTTTTAAAGGCAACATGAAATGTGCCCAAGGAGTATTCTCAAATGAGTATTTTTCTGATGTTATCATGGAGTTTATGAATGACCAATTAAACAACCATGAGCTCTTCCAGAAATAAGCAGAAAGGCACTGATATATACAAGCGGTAGACACATAATAGATACAAAATTATGTAATGATTGGCCACAGAATTTGAAGCTCTTACTGGAATGCACTTAATAGAAAAGGCAGTATTGATACAATTTTTCCAAATGTATATAAATAATTCTTGTCATACTGGAAATTTTTAGTTACTGCTTCATAAAGTCTCCTATATTCTCTCTTGGCTCAGTCATGTGTTAAAAATAGAGCAGCAGTCTTCACATAAGCCCCTAAATATCCAAAGCCTTTTAAAGTAGAATCTCAAGAATTTTGCATATTGATGCTGGCTCCACCAAAATCTTGTATTACAAGTCAAAATCAAAGCTGTACTTAGATAAAATCTGCTTTGTTCCACTGTTCTCAAAGCTCATGGTGCATACCTTGGCTCCAGAGAGTTCTCAGTGCCCACAGCTTGTATATACCAGATTGCTGCCTCATACTTTCTTGTGTGTGGGTTTTTTTTCCGTGTGTGTGTTTGTGTGTGTGAATTTCATCATGTACCCTAATCCTACTATCCCTGTCTCTTCATAACCTCCCTCTGTCCTTGCAACCTCCTTCTCAAAAGGAAAAAAACCATATCATTGTGGAAGCTGGATACCACAGGATGTCCTTTTGTCCACACTTTACTTGAAAATGTTCATTGCAATGAGTCATTGGTCTGGTTCAAGCCTATGGCTTCTGCTACTCTATCAATACTGGATCTCACTGAGACTTCTGTATCTTGTTTTTGCCCTGTGTCATGGAGATCCAGCAGCTTTGGATCTGTAGGACTTGCCCCTTCACCAGCTCATAGATGGAGCAGATATCAGGGTTGGACTAACTCAAAGCCCTGGATCTGTGCCTTGGCCCATGGGGCAGTAAACTAGGATCCAAGGAACCTGGAAGAAAACTGGAGGACAAGGCAACACAAAAAAACATGGTTTGTCTATAGTCTGATCAAATAATTTTTTCACATAGAGGCAGGATGTGGGGAAGGGGATGACACAGGAACCTAGGTGTTCTCAGTGGGAGTACATATATCTTCCAGAACGGTTTTGGCTGGGTGGAGAAGCAGGGAACAGGTCACTATGACTGTGTCTATGATTCATTTGTTCTTATCCAAGCTGGTACTTTCCACCAAGGCTGCCTGTCTACAAGACCTATGACTACTTGTTCTTATCTAGGTTGGTAGTTTTCCACCAAGGCTGCCTGTCTACAAGATCTATAGCTATGTGTTCTAGGGCCAGTGTTTTCCCACAGAGACCAAAACTTTGTGTTAGCAGGCATGTATGGCTGACTTAGGCCTATGGCTGATTTAGGCCTTCAGTGTATAAGCAAGGTTGCTCCCAACAGATCTGTCCCTGAGTGGTAGCTGAGCTGGTCAGCATGTACCCACACCACCAGGGTGAGCTCTCCAGCACTGCCCCAGCTAGCTCACACAATACTTCAACCTGTAAGCAGGAAAGCCAGCTCTCCTTCCCGCTCTCATGACTTTGGGTCCAGCTGTCCCACCTGCCATGTAGGGGGTTGCATCTCTCCTCTACCCATGCAGACAAGTGGCATGTCCTTGGTACTCACCTGAAAATGGCATCAGAGTCAGCTTTACTGTGCTGCCCAGGCAATACACAGGCCACCCTCCCAATTGCTGTAGCAGTGAGGGACAGAGACAGCTCTCAGGCTCTCATGACCTTGTTGCCAGCCCTATAGTCTGTCACAAATGGTGAGGGCCAAGTAGGGGAGTACATAATGCTTCCTTAATGGCTGTCCTTTCTTAGTAATGCTGCACTCTGTGTGTGTGTGTGTGTGTGTGTGTGTGTGTGTGTGTGTGTGTGTGTGTATGCCAAAACTTGATTTCTGTGAGGAGTTGAAATGTTTTGAAAGATGCCAAGGCCTAGGAGCTAGCTCAATGGGTTTTCTTGAGGGAACATGAGGACCCCAGTTTGGAGTTACAAAATCCACATAGCAGCTTTCCCAATGTTCAAGGAGAGGAGACAAGAACCCTAGGATGAGCTCTGGATTCAAGTGAAAGACTGAGTTAGTGTGTAAATAAAGGAATGGGAGAGACAGAAAGACAACCAAAGTCTAGATCTCCATACATGAGCCCAATGGTCAGGAAGAGGAGACAAGAACCTTAGGAGGAGCTCTGGATTCAAGTGAGAGACTGACTGAGTGTGTAAATAAAGGGATGGGAGAGACAGAAAGACAGCCAAAGTCTAGATCTCCATACATGAACTTGCTTGTTCGCCCGAACACCATGTATGTGCAGATATGGAGTGCTGGAATACAGGACCAGTAGTAGTACAGCGATGGAAGCGTGAGGCTTTAGGGAAGCAGCGCCAGAGCTTATGGGAGATGGATCTGGTATTCTGTACATTGAAGACTCTCAATGTGATACTGTTCTACTTTTAAAAGAATTTCATTTTTAAATCTCTTTCACAAAAGAGATTCTAGTGTAAGGAAAGTACTGTTACAACAAGGTTACACAGCTCTGACCTGCAAATGTATGATAAAAGACTTGGGGTGAGGCTGTGACTAGCCCTCACAGTCCAGACTGAGGCTGTTATGGAGTGATGCCTTCATCCTCCCTGCTCACTGCTGTCCCTTCTATCTCTGTCCTGAGTCACGCACACTACTGGAATTGAAGTACTTCGGGTACGAAATTTCTCTTGAAATAAGTTATTGTAAAACTTTCCCTTCTGTTGGCTTTTTTCCTCACTGAAAGAACACAAGTTTGTTGTTGTTTTAATGTGGTTGCGAAAGACTTGGGAAGTCCTGCCTAGAGTGATTCCTAAAGCAAGACTTTCTATGAGAGATTCTCCCTGTTGGTGTGTGCTATCCTCACTTCATTTTGGTTCTAGTCAGAATAATGGGAGCCTTTCCTTCCTCATGCTTAGCCTTGAAAGACTGCCACAGAGAGCGCCTGTTCTCCTGGACTCTGGGATTGTTTCGCTTACTGAATACTGAAGATTTTATACCTGCTTTGGAAAGTAAATGCTCCCTTTAGTTTGGCCAAAGAAGAAAACCCCCTCTGGTTATTGATAAAGGAGTTTTCTTTAATTTCGAAGCCATGTGCTTTAAGAAGCAAGATCATCTCTCTTACATATGCAAACCACAGTGTAATTTATGTATGACTTTATAAAAAAATGCAGAAATTTAAAGTTTAATTTGAAGTTCATCAAGCACCTGTCCTTGTCTCCTTCATCCTCCCAGAAGACTCAGTTAAGCCTTTGCTTCCTCTCTCCGTTTTCCAAAGGTCTGGTGTAGGAAGCAGGTGAAATCTGAGTGAATGTGGATTGTTGAGTGCAACCAAGTCAAAGACACCATCACCTCAGACTGGCAAAACCACCTCTGCCAAGCTCAGGGGAATGGAAGCACCTTCCCCCAGATAGGGTACAGATGTGAGTAGTTGACCTTAAAATCAGTAAATGCAGAGAGTACAACTGCAGCTTCCTCTTCTTGGATGACTGCAATCAGATTGTTCCCCTATAGCAAGCCCTACAGAGATTAGCTTTTCCCCTCCTTATCCCTGCTGTGTATAATAAAGGGTGACTTTCACTGCTGCTGCTGCTGCTGCTGCTGCTGCTGCTGCTGCTGCTGCTGCT
>JANHMN010000011.1:33855433-33871032 GCA_030674055.1 Rhabdomys pumilio | reverse complement strand
CTGCTGCTGCTGCTGCTGCTGCTGCTGCTGCTGCTGCTGCTGCTGCTGCTGCTGGAGCATCTATACTCAAGCACATAGCTCACATGATCGTAGCTTTATCTTGCTGTATCTCATTTCTTCATTCCCCATAACCTCAAAGTCCAAAGCTGTACAGGGCAGGGAAAATGGCATTTAACCATGGGAGACTTGTTCTTAAGGGAACACTCCCATTTGAAGATCATGAAAAGGTAATGGGAAGCATGTTTCTATGCATCCAGTAATAAAATGAATGGAATCAAGAGATGGGTGGTTTCTGACAGAGATTTTGAAGAAAGGAGGAAATAAGGTGAAAAAATAAAAAATAAAATAAACCTCCAGCTTCACTAATACTTAGTCTATGTTTCAGGAGATACTTCCTTGGTTTCCAGGAAAAGAGACGGTAAATTTTGCTACTTGGAAAAAACAGAAAAATTAAGGGATAAATACATCACTGAAGCATTCAAATCTCTTCCCATTTTACTTTCTGTTTATGGAGTCGTATATGTGGTTCCATGGGTTAGAGGCCATTTCCTTGTGAAAGGGTAAAGGAGTCCAGCCTTGTACCCTTGTCTCTCTGGAAATGAAGGCATGACCCTTTATCTCTGAGAGACAGCCACAGATAGTGGGGGCCACAGCTGCAGCTCCAGCAGCGAGCCCTGGGACCTGCAGAGACACACAGAGAAATTTGATTGACGTGTCACACATGCTTTGACCAGCCTGATGCCTTGGATGCTGATACTGAGTGAAGTTGTTACTATGATGTAGTCACCCCACCTCTGGTGAGATTGCTCCTTGGATCTTGGCCACTGTGACATTTAAGAACCTGGAAACTTGACAGCTGTCACCAACCCATTTAATATCAGTTGGTCAAGTGCAGTCAGTGTGGGTAAAGGAGGATTGTAGGGCCTGTATAGTGCTGTGCTGTCTTGTCTGACTCCACGAATATTAGCAAAAGCCCCAATTTCCTCCCTTACCCGATTAAATTGTAAGCTCACTGGCTGTTACTTCCACCAACCACTGAAGGATTCCTATATTCTAGATTCCTATATTCTATCAACTAGGCTTCCTTTCGGTACCTATTAATATTTCTTATCCATGGTACTCAGACAAAAGCTTCCAGGTAACAAAAAAAAAAAAAAAAAAAGGGATTTGTTAATCCAGTTTTAAAGAGTGCTAGGAATGATTATAGCTGAAGTGGTGGCACATCTCAGATCCTGTGTGTGTGGAAACAGAGGCTGATGCAGCAAAGAAGACGGCTGTGATCAAGTCCACAAGCCTACCCATCTTGGCCTCTTGACCAGTTTGACCTGAAGGCAGAGCAAGCGACTTTTGAACATCCTGCCTTTCTTTGTAGGATACTTTGAAACTGGAATCAGATCAAGAATTTTTGTTCTGTGTATGGGCATTTATCCATGTGAATTACTTTTTTGGGGTTTTTCTTTCACTCCTACCCACACATTCAGTACTCCATATGCCTTGTTTTAAAAAGCAAATGGTTTTCTGGTCTGGGTGTGCACTTTTCCCTTTCTGAGTTGCCTCTGTGTGACATTCTAGCCTGCCACCACCAACACCTGCTCTTCAGCCAAAGATCTATTTTTGTGAGAATCTGTCCTAGCTTTGGAGCCTACTGCAGAGAACAGCGGCAGCGCAGATTGGTAGTGACATTACAGTAGCTAATGAATAATGTTTCCAGGGGAGTGGCTGGGCTTGGCTGGCATTCAGAGACAAGGCAGGCCACACCCAGCAGGGAGCTTTACCTGGAGACTTGGAAGATACTAGCCATTCAACAGAAAAGTCCTGGCTGCCTTCACAGTGTGTGAGACAAATGCATAGACAGGACCCAGGTTTAGGCTAGACCTCAAGGTTCAAGGCTCTTGTAATTACTTCCTCTGTAAAATTTATCATTGGGCTAAAAGTTTTATCACTTGAATACTAGCTTTAGCCATTTTACCATCAAAACTCACCATGTAAGATTCTGAGTTTCAGAATTAGGCAGAGGAGATATTTGTTTTCGTACAAACAATGGCCTCCCCTGTTCTCCGAAGCATGGTCCTCTCTTGCCCTGGATTTACTTTCTGCACTTGCAGTGACTGGAGGTTATCCAAGGTCTGAAGATAGTAAGTTGAGAAATTCCAGAAATAAATTTACCTCAATACATTTGTATGCTCGCATAAAGCAAGCTCTCTCACTCCAAAGGGAACAGGAGACTGTTCATTCTGCACCAAAACTGAGTGACCTAGGTAGGAACTTGCATGTAGGTTTTTAAGAATACCATGTTCTCTGTGGAAGCATTTACATGAATTTTTATTGTCACAGATCAAGAGAAAATCATAAAGCATTAATCAAATACATTGGTGTGACAATCAGGAGAAGTCTATGCTATAGGTCTCAGATACTATTGGATGGCACTCTTAGATTATAGACTTGTGGAAACTAATAGTCTGTTCATAACTTAGCCACTTAATACAGTCTATGATTCTACATGATAGTCAAAGGGAGAAGTGATAAATGGTTATTAAGGCTAAAAATCACCCAATGTAATTTTGGATCTTGAGATAAAACATTCCTACTCACAATCACAGAACTTCAATTAGTCTGGAGGATATTCTATGTAAATGCTGCAGCTTTTATTAAAAAAAATAAACCTTTCTGCTTACAGTATAATATATTTTATTAGTTCTTAATTTCTCACTATGGCTAACAATCATAATATGTATATATAGGAAAAATTATAATGCATAGGATTCAGTATTCTGGGTTCCAGGTGTTTGTGGGCCATATCCCCTGTGGAGGAGAGGAAAGCGACCACTGTCTACAAGATGAGAGCTGAGGAATACTCATGTCTCTTTTCCTCCTTGCCTTTGTTCTGTTTTGCTGGAGACCAAACACAGAGCCTTGCTCATGCTAGGAAGGCATTCTCCCATGGAGCTACACCCCAAGCCCTTCTCTGTTGGTCTCATGAAAGAACTATTTTTAAGCACTGAGTTGCACTAATAACCCAGGGTGTTGGAACAGAATTATATGTGCTTCAGTTTCACTTGCCAGCTTCATCCACCTCCTCCGATTTGAAAACAATCTTCTCTTCTCCCTCCATTGGCCACGAGCTGCCCCTTTACTGAGCAATCACTGCTGCAAGGTTGACTAAACCTAATGCTGTTCAGCCCTAAAAAGCCTTCTCTGTGATATCCACACAAGGTACGTGTGGCTCTTTATAAACCACTGAAGACACGGACTCCTCAACCTCCTTGCCCTTCCTACAGCTGACTTGAATGTCTGGCTTTTCCCAAGATCAATATGAGCCGTGTTGCCCTGCAATAAGGCCTCTGGGGAACCAGAGAGAGGAGTCGAGCCCAGGATGGCTTCTGTTCATTTGAACATTGAATTTGGCTGCAATTATCATCCAGAGAATATTCTCCTGAGAGTGCAGAGACCAGGTCTGTTTCAAATGGCTTCAAAAGGACAATGCTCTCGTCCCCACACTTGAGGAAATTGCTGGCTACACAGAGGAAAAGCAGTCGTATTCAGAAACGTGATTGTGAGCTTAACTCTAGAATGGAAAGCAATTTAAATGTATGACTGGACAAAGACCATTAGCTCAATGAATGTAAATAAGCTTTTAAAGAAGGGCACTGTTCCCAGAGAACTTCCCCTCCAGTGTAAGTGTGGAGGAAATGTCTCTTCTGGATGGTCCTTGAGTGTCAGTCGGAGGGCTTTGCAACCCCAGCTTGTTACCAAGGAGTCAGCTTGCTCTGCTCATGTAAACAGCCCCATTGGAATTACTGTGATACCCATTTAGGCAGGGGAGCCAGAAAGTACATAACACCAGAACCAGGCAATTTTGCTGTGAAAGAAAGGCTGTCAACTTGACTCTTTCTCTCAAATTATCTTCAGCAAATGCTGCCAAATGCTGTTGATGTCACCCACACTATTTGCCACTCCATTCCAATCTTCGTAGCCTAATGCTGAGGTTGAAGCACAGACTCTACATTGAAACAAGCCCTGCGCTTCTGAGTGGGTAGCATTGTGTGTGAGGAGTTCACACAGTTCCCCAGGGGCCCTGTGTGGCTCCAGGGATATGCCTACCCTCCTGGAGAGTCCAAGAAATGCTTCCCACTGAGCCTGAAGGCAGAACTATAGAACTTACCCTCTCTCTGGGCCTCTCCCTCTGTTTTTTTTTCTACCTGCCTGCCTCTCCCCACACCCCACCTTGTGTTCAGTTTAGTTTTTGTATTTGCCAAAAGGAGCACGAGGAATATCCAGGATAATTAATTGCCTTGGGGAAAAATTGTGGAGCCGTTGGTGGTGGGGTATTTGTTTGCTTTTGTAGTGTTTTGTTTTGTCCCCCCCCCCACACACACACAAAGTCTTTTTGACAATGGGGTCTTGACCTATAACCCCAACTGTCCTAGACAAAAAAGCCCAGAATAAAAAAATATAATAATATAAAGAAAAAATATAAAGAAATATAAAAATATAAAGCCCAGAATTCTTGGAGTCTTTCTGCCTCAGTCTTCCTTGTGCTAAAATTCCACGTATGTTCAGATTCCAGTTCTGAGGCACCAGGCATAGCTGAATTTTTTTTCTCATGCTTTTTTAGTTTAATCTTACTGCCCATTTAAAAGTTGTGCATGTTTGTGGGGGAGTCATGTGATGTGTGATAGCTCATGTGCATGAGCACCTGTGTAGACAGTGTCGTATAAGTGTCATCAGCTTAAGCCTTGGGGCTTTGGTGAGAACTTTGCAGTTCTCTCTAGTGAGGTTTTACAGCCTACAACTTTCTTTTTTGGTTTTGGTTTTGGTTTTGGTTTTTCTGAGACAGAGTTTCTCTGTGTAGCCCTGGCTGTCCTGAAACTCACTCTGTAGACCAGGCTGGCCTCAAACTCAGAAATCTGCCTGCTTCTGCCTCCCAAGTGCTGGGATTAAAGGCATGTGACACCACTGCCCGGCTCACCCTACAATTTTTGTCTCTCTAGTTCTATCTCCAGTGTACATAGCACATTCCACATTGTTTTTCCTGTCTGTCTACATCCCCTCTAGGCATCTGTTTCTTAAACATCACCAAAGAGGAATAAAAAAGTGACTGAAAAGCCATCTTTATTTTCTCACTGACATTAATAAATTAGATAAACCAAGATTTTTTTAAAAAAATACATTTTTCCTCTTGGGGGAACTCAACAAGACTGGCTTTTTTTTTTTTCCTCCGCTCTGAAGGGGAAACATAAACTATTGATAAGATTTTTCTGAATGGTCCCAGATATATAAAAATGACTAGTGAACATATCTCTAAGTGAGTTATGTTATCCTCTGGAGGAACAGCCAGGTGTGTGCAGGTGTCCTAGCTTCATTTTTGATATAAAGTAGGAAGGATTCTGGGAGCCTAAGCTTTGTCTTGTTAGTCCATATCCCATGTTTCCCTGTGCCCATGGCAATATTTTAGGACTCGGAAGGAACTTTGTCACTGTTGTCATCTCAAGCTAGGTGTGCTAATATGGTTAGTGACTACTTTATGCAGCGTTTCCAGGGGTAGGCTCCCCTGTTAATGCTCCTTCAAAGTCTCCTTCCCTTAATTTTTCACTAAATATTTCTGGTGCAAGCTGAGCATGCTCAGAGGCATTTCTGTCTGTCTGTTTAATAATACCAATACATGTTCTGAGACTTCTAGCTAGATACACACACACACACACACACACACACACACACACACACACACACACCCTCACCCTCAGGGGAGTGTGTCTACCATCTTTTCTTTTTAGATTATGACCTTAACCTGAGCCTGCTGAAGGAGCCAGCCCACTCCTGTGTGAATATGTAGGGGTGACCTGAAGCTTCCTTGAGTACTTTGCCTTGGAAATGCCTTTCTTTGTCCATAGCAGATGGGGCATCTTTCCCTATTCAGTGATGAAATACAAGCCTGCTCAACTGGCTATAATATGATAGTTATAGAGTCCTAGAAACTTATGGGCCATATAATCCAGGCCACATTCAAACTCTCCTAAGTAGTTAGGTTGATCTTGAATTCCAGACCTGCTTTGACTTCCTGGGATTACAGGCATGTGTCACCACGCCTGTTTTTGTTTGTTTGTTTGTTTGTTTTTTGGTTTGTTTTTTTTGTTGTTGTTTGCTTGTTTTTAACCTGAGTCTATTTGGAGAGCTGGTATCCTTTGACTCTGTGCTGACCAGTTTTGTGACAACTTAAAACAAGCTGAGTCATTTTAGTAAGAGAAAACCTCAGCTGAGAAAATGTCCTCACCAGGTTGCCCTGTGGGCAAGTCTGTGGTACATCTTCTTCATTGATGATTGCTGTGGAAGATATGGCCTGAAGGTGTGGCCCAGATTTCCAGTAAGTCTGCATTACCAGTTCGAATGTTTCAATCAAGAAAATCCCAGCTACGATACTGAAGTACAAATAAGTTTTATTCTATTAGATTTTTGTAATTGCAAAAAGTGAACAGTCTTCTGCAACGCTACAGGAGACATGGTAATTACTCTTTGAACTTTGGTACGACAAGCGGTGACTGCTTTGCTTTCTAATGCTCTTGTCCTTGGGTCCCATGTTGGGTTATCAGCAGCTTCTGCCCGCTTGTAAGAATTTGGAGCAGAGGTCTTGCCTACAGAATTCCCTGCTTGTTCCTTGCATTACAACTGGCCCTTACTGAGAGACTGGATTACTGAGCAAGAATGCAGTCTACTTATGCACATATACACATCAAAACACTGCCCCTAGCCACCCAAAACCACCCAAAACCTTCTTGTCACCCTTCACCTGCATCAGGACACACATGCTCCCATCTCTGAGCAATTATTCTTGTTTTCTTGTTACCAATAACAATAAAAAAATAAACAATACTCAAGAATATTCCCAACTATCTGAAAAGGAGGAATAGAAAGGCTGATCTGGCCTGGATTGATTTGGAGTGTGTGTACAGTAAGCAAAACTATCCTCTGGTAACTTTTAAAGGAGAGTCCTTTGTTTACCTTCTTACATCTGAGAGTAATTGAGTATACATATGATTGAAATCAGATGCATTCTGGGAAAGGGTATGCACAGTGGAGACGTGTTTATATAACTCAATTTATCAGTTAAAGAAATTCTCAAACTGCCTCCGTCCTTGACTCCCATGAGAAGGAACCCTGAGCAATCATTTGGGCCTTTGAGTGTTCTCGCTCACGTGGCCCTCTGTCAATCTTGACTTATTTCCTCCTTAATCTTCAATATCACTTTGCTCCAATACAATCATCTTGCTTCTTTTGCAAGTCTCAATGAGCCCATATTCTCAATGTTTTGGAGGAGCAGTCAAGAAGTACATTTATTAGTTCTAGACCCACCCTCCAGTAACAGTTTGACAGGTCAGAAAGGACTTGATTTACTGACAATACACGCAAAGAAAGGGTTCTCAGTGAGGCCCACTGGCTAATATTCTCTGGAACCCTCATCTTTAGAGATACAGCTGTACTTCACCTTCTAGTATAAGAAGGACATCTACACAAGAGCCTTATGGACTGCTTCAGGACAAGGTCAGGATATTGTCCATGGTCTCTTAACTGCTTCAAGAGAGAAGGAAGGGGAAGGGAGAACAACATGCCTATTTTCCTTAACTTTCTTTTTTTAAGGTATATTTATTTTATATATCAGTGCTCTATCTGCGTGTACATATGCTGGCCAGAAGCGATCATTAGATGCCATTATAGACGGTTGTGAGTCTCTATGTAGTTGATGGGACTTGAACTCTGGACCTCTGGAAGATAAGCCAGTGTTCTTAACCACTGAGCCATCTCTTCAGCCCCTCCTTAACTTTCTTTAGCTTAAAATATTTACTATGCAAAGACACTTCATTTTGGAATAGTGTGTCCTTAACCTTATCAATATTGCGTTAGTCAAGTAGCTGGATGATGCAATATAACAGTGTGCCCTAAAGGAATTATTTACCAAGCTAAAAGCAGGAAAGCATATAAGAAAGCATGGTGTCTAGGACCAGATATGTCAAGCCCACACCTGAAGAGTGAGGTGCTGCAAGGGTGACCAGAGCCAGGAAAGATAAGAGGGGCAATTACAGAATCATATCAGCCTGCCCTCCCTTCCCCCCATCACATTGACATCATGCCCCTTCTCCCAACTCCTGTTGTCCCAGTCCCTCTGGAAGGCAGACAGCTACAGAATACACTGAAATAGGCCATCAGTGCAGGGACTCCAACACAGCAAAATAGAGGGAGGCAGAGGCTGAAGTAAGAAGGCAAATAAAAAAGGCATTCCTCAATGGCATCAAAAAAGCCTGGAGTGACTTTGCATCGTAGCATGTTGTTTTGAAATACTAAGTGGGAGTGACGTCATGATTTATTCACACCTCTGAGTATCTTCGTTTGCCCCTAGCATGTTTCTGGCATGGGGTAAGGCAGCTATAAACTGGTATGTGTCATTGAGTTCTATCCTAGAATCTTCAGGACTCCAGGAGAAGAACCATGTGTTCTGTCACCCTGACAACACTGGGTTCTGACTTGGCCACATGGAAGTGCTGTCTCCAGTAACCATCATGTCTGTTCAGTTTCCCTGACTGGAGAGAGATTCATACTTCAGGAAATGAAGTATGCAGCTGAGTTGGGGGAGGGGAAGATAGTCCTTTGGAGGAGGCAAGGAGTCAACACGCAGTGAATTTCAAAAATAATCGAGGTCACTATGCAGGAGGACTCTGGTGGAACCTCCTAGGGGAAAATGTTTGCGTTTTATTTAGCACTGTTGATAATGTTTACAAGTTCTCACCCCTGGCAGGCAGCAAAGCATCTTCATTTGCACTCACCACCAAAACAGAGCATCTGTATTTCAATATTTGAGTTAAACATATCCGGTGTTTGCAGAGCATAATGCTGTTGACATTGTTCCATGGTGACACTCTTTAGGGAGTTGGAAACTGTCTTCGATATTAGTCATCAAGCCACATGAAACATTTTAATGGAAATCAAGATAGCGAAGCTGCTCCAGGAACCCTTCAACTAGACAGAGGAGGTTGGTTCAGGAAGGGCTAGAGAGCTAGGGCTCTTAGAGGAACTATGGCTCCTCTTATTTCACCTCACCTCACAGGAGAGAGAAAGCATTTGCCCTGGGAACCTGTATAAGTATGACCTCATACACGAGGCCTCCGAAAGATGACTGGGCTCTTTTGTGAGTGATATGCTCCCCTTTCTTGGCAGCTGAGGACCTACCTTGATGGCCTAGAAACATATGACGATGGACTAAGGATCGGTCAGTGGCAGAGTGCTTGCTTAATAAGCAAGTGGAAACAAGGGAGGGGCAGGGAGGCAGGGAGGGAGGGAGGAAGGGAGGAAGGAATTAAAGGTGGAAGAAAAGAAGGGAGGGATGGAGGGAGAGAGGGAGGGAGGGAGGGGAAAAGGAAGGAAGGAAGGAAGGAAGAGAGGGAGGAAGGAAGGGAGAGAGGGAGAGAGGCAGAGAGGGAGGGAGAGAGAGAGAGAGAAAAGAAGTGAGGGAGGGAGGGAAGCAGAAAAGAAGGAAGGAAGGAGGAAGAGGGAGAGGAAGGGAGGAAAGAAAGAAGGAAAGAAGAAAAGGAGGAAGGAAGGGAGGGAAATGTATCATTAATATACAGGTACTGCCCCACACAATTCCACTTCTCTCTTCTCAACCTGCCCCTCCCCCTTATGAGTGTGAACCTGGAGCTGGGCTGCTGAGCAGATCAAGGATCCCTGCAGGGATGGTACCTGCCAGGTCCCAGATGCCTCTGAATACTCTGTCCCCTACTCAGGAACCCTTATTTGACACGCTGAATGTCAAGGGAGGCCCATAGGTAACTGGCTCCAGTCTCTAGGAGTACAGAAGGAGAGGAGTGGGTTCAGCACCCTCTTTCCTATTCTGACCACGCAGCCCTATGAATCGTTTCTGTTTCAAGAGCCCAAGTTTCAAGAGTGCTTAATTTAATCGGCCTCATGTGGGTTAAGAAGGAAATTAGAGAGCCGACTGAGAGCTGTAAGTTTCCATCAGAGACTGGAGCCCGGCCTGAGGCATCTGATTTGAAGAAGTGGGACTAGCAAGGTCAGATCTATGCTGTGGAAAAGCCCAGAGTGAAATGCAGTGATGGCAGTGAGTGTCGGGCCAGACAGCACTTGACACGGACTAAGCATTCTTACTCACAGATCTCTGCGTTCACTCTCCCGGGCTTTCCCTGTCTCCTGCTAAATCAGACCCCATCTCAGTGCATCTCATAGCTTTATGAGATGGAATCTACCGGCTACTGCAATTTGACACCTGGACCAGAGGGGAGGTCAGGTCAACCCTCCCTGTATAGGTGACTAGCCAAAATGAGAGCAAGCCCAGGTGCCATTGTGACTCCTGGTGCTTGGGTGGCTGGGGTGAAGACATGCATGTCTCACTAAAACACAGAGGTGCACCCTATGTATAGTAGCCTGTTTCCACCAGAAAAGAGAATGCTTGGTCAAAGGAAACATATATGTCCACGTCCCAACTAGTCCCTCTCTGCAACACTGTCCAGAGGATGCTGACAATCCTTCCCAGCTACAGAAGCTTCCAAGCATACAGATAGCTGATATCACCTCTTTTCATTGGTCACCCAGCAAGCATTGCTGTTCCTACGACCAAAGCTGAGGTGGTTCCCCCCCCCCCCCCCAGTCACCAACTATCCTTGCTGTTTCACCTGTTGACCACTCGGCCTCCATAGTCTTTCATTCCTTAAATATTCTTGGTTTCCCAGCGGCCCACTTCTCCCACCTCCCTGCAGCCTAAGTCATCCTGTCACCTTCACTACCCCACCAAGTTATTGAGGCCTTGTGGTCACGGGCTCCTGCCACCAAATCAGTGCCTAAGGCTGCCGCATAATAATCTTCTTCCTTGATTAGGGCATCTTAATTATGCTCAAGGAATTTGCTTAAACAGATTAATCATTCTTGAGCACAAATTTAGAAGCCGTGCTTGCTGAGGGATCTGCTCTGATGTCTCCAGAGAAATTTGCTGATTACACCTGCCTGTTGGGCTCTTGCCAGGCGCTTGGATTCGTCACTGGCTCAGTCCCTGGCTGGAGTCTGTCACCCCTGTACTTTTTCTCACTTTTACTCCTTTTCAGTCTCCTTTCTGAAGACTGTAGCTACGATCCCTGGCTTTGAAATGAGACTGGGATATGAGAGTGGATATCCCAGTGGTTTCTTCCTTCACCTCAAGGAGTTGCTGTGGGCCACCTTCTCAGTGAAGGCAAACCCCAATCTGTTCACTGATTTGTGGCAACCTGGGTTTCATGGTCATGATTAGCAAAATCTCGGCTTTCCACAACTGCTGGCATTGGGAGCCTCATCCCAAGCTGACGTCATGAGCATCTCCAGGACTGGGCATCTTGAGGATAGAGCTGGTAAAAATGAAACCCAGAATGTGTTCTAGTCTGCAGGAAGTAAGGTTGGCATTCAAAAGCACTTGAGTCTGGGGATGATTCCTGAGAATTCAGACTCCTTATGAAGATATAACCACTTCATACAGCTGTAGAATGGAGGTTGACCAGATAGATTTTTGGCTATGGAGGTTTTAGCACAGGGTCCGTCTTGCAGGAAGGCCTCAGTAAAAGCTAGCTTTCAGTTTTTTCCCCATATTTTACCAATGTATAGCTCAAGGATGAAAGGAAGGAATTTGTACAGGAAGCTGAGTAGATAAAAACAATGTGGTCTTCACTGTGGACTTTTACTCTACCCTGAAGAAGACTAAAACTATGTTCTGTGCAAGAAAATGGATGGATGTAGAATCCATGTTATCTGAGATAAGTTTAACTCCAAAAGACAAATCTTATGTTTTCTCATTTGGGAGATCTAGAAGGTTAGAAGCACGTGCGTGCCACCATGCCAAGATTTTAATACAAAATATTTCTTTTATTTTTGAGATAATATAATCACATCACTTCTGCCTTCCTTCTTCTCCCTCCACACCCTTCTATAGGTCCTCCTTGTGGACCCTGAGGGCAGAACCAAGTCTTATGCTTGGACTGAAGCAAGTACTTTATTGATGGAGATATCCTCCCAACCCTGAAACCTATTGCTTTGTATGCTATTTTTTTTTATTTAAAGAAAGAAAGAAAGACAAATAAAGGTCCTGAATAGGAGACTTTTCCCAGTTACAATTAATGAGGCCCAACCTAGAGCAAACCAATGACCCCTACCTCCTATGTTCATGCTCAGAGAATAAGCAGAATAAGTCAGTAGAGCTTCTGTTGGCCAAACCTATGTGACGAAACAGAACAGGTGTGTCTATCACTTTACGATTAGCTTTGGGGGTGGGGAGGGGTGAAATGAAGAGTTGGGAAGAGAAGAAAAGTCAATCAAACAAAGCTAATCTACTGAAAATGTGAATCAAGAAACAAATGTAAATAATGACTGCACACCACACACCTGCTTTTTGGGCCATCCTCCTAACCAAACTGTGCCTCGTCTTTTAAATCTGGTCCTGCTAAAAGTCCCACGGTCTTACAGGCTCTCAGAGAGAGGCTGGCAGACAGGAAGTGGCCGAGCTCAGTGTGGGAGAGGGCACGTGGCTCAGTGTGACCAGCCATGCACAGTGCCCACAGAGCGAGCAGAGGGACACAGGCAGGCAAGATGCTGAGCTTCAGTTGCGCGCTGCTGTGTGGAGCCCGCAAGATGCCTTTTGTTAAACAGCAAGACGAGCGTATGAAGGGTTTGTAAATATTTGGAGAAAAGAAAGACTGGAAACATAAACCCGATCAGGAAATGTGCTGAATCAAAGAAACAGACAGATGCGCGCTATTTAGGTACTGTTCAGAGCTGTTCTTAACACATCCATGTCTTTGGGGAGAAAGTATAAGCAATGAGTTTTAACCCACCAAAATATCTTTGGCACCAGCAACTATGTTAAATAAGGCTAGATTTTGATGAGAAATAATGAGTAGTTTTTTTCTTTTTGTCCTTGGTTTTGAGGTGGCATCCAGAACCTTGCCAAACCTCACCAATTGCAGAGACATTCCCTCATCCCAGCAATTATAACTGCAGGCTGAAACATTACCCTTTTTTGGTATTGATTTTTGCTGTTATCAATAGAAAAAATTGGTTTTCACTTTAGCAAAAAAAAAATTAGTAAATAATTTCAGTTTTGTAGATCATGATATAAATGTTACTGTAGAAAACTCAAACATATTATTTAAGGACAGGAGGTAAAGCAGGTACACAGTTCATTTTGAAAGGGTTACTGTCATAAAAAACAAAACAAAACATTTGATCTTTGGAAGTTCTTAAAAGACTAGAGTGTGGCACGGGGAAGAGGTGGGAAGCAAGGGAGATTTGATGTAAAAGTCAAGCCCTGCCCTGTCAAGGACTTCCAAGGTTAGCGCTGACCTAGATCGTGGGTTTTCAGCCTCAGCCTCTGTCCAAACACATTGCCGCCGAAGCCTGCGGGCTGCATCGTGCTGGTCCATTCTTGTCCTTACGCAGTTTGTTTCTTAGGCCCCAGCTGAAAACTTCACCCATGTCTCCATCAAATTTCATTTCAGCAGCAATTTTCAAACAGGTGAAAGTTCACATACCTGGGAAGGATTAGACATGGTCCGAATCATCGAGATTGAGATAGGAGCAACAGAGAGCTGGATAAAGAGTCAACACGGAAAAGTAATTTTCTAACCTTCAGAACAAAAATAGAAGATGTCCCTAGTATCAAGAGGTGACCTGCCGTGAGCTGGAGGCAACTGGAAAGAGGCAGCTGAGAGGATCCAAGCTTCAGATGAGATCTTTGCCAAAGAGTTTAGCACGGCATCAAATGAAATCCCTTTCACATGCAATGAGACCGATGGCGTTTCAATCTGTGCGGTTTTTACTCCAGTGAGCTCATGTTAGTCTAATTCTCCTTGCTTTCCTGACTCTCTTCTTGGATGCTTGTATTCTGAGTATGTTTTGAGATGTGTTTTTCCTGGGTACAAACACTAGGCCTCTTTCCTTCTTGAAGGCAGAAAGCTATTTACCCTTAAATGCCCGAAGCAACCTTTCATATACTGAATACTTTTAAAATAAATGTCTTCTGACCTCAGAGAAGATATAGGCACATGATAGACATATTTGCTCATTTCTTTTTCCTTTTAGGACTCACCTTTTCTCTATCACTTGTTATACCGAATAATTTTATTTATTTATAATTGTTTACAATGATATGCAAAATAATTTTATTCATTTATTCATGTGAAAATTTTGCCTGAGTGTATGTATGTGCACCACATGTGTGCAGTGACCTCAGAGGTCATAAGAGAGCATTGGATCCCCTGGAACTGGCGTAACAGATAATGTGAACCTCTATATGGATGCTGGGAACTGAACCCAGGTCCTCTTCAAGAGCAAGTGTTCTTAATTGCTGAACCATCTTTCCAGCCCATAAACTTTTATTTCATTTTCTTAATGCACTAAATTTCTCAGACTATGGCAAAAGGAGTTAATTGTAGAATTGTAATTGTACAATTTAAGCTGTAACATTGATCCAAATCCTTATTTTTTACACCCCTCTTATGAGCCTCCTGAAGACTCACTCTTGTGGCGATGAGTTTTGAAACAATAGTTGAAAGTGACTTGCTGTGTTCTATCCTAATGCTCACTGAAGCAGAGCATCTGTTACCACATAGTAATTCCAGGACTCTATCTGAGTGTTCGTAGAGATGATCACGTGGACTATTTATGTCAATGAAACTAATTAAGAAAAGGTTCATAAAATACTAAGTACATGAAATGCCAAATTTATCTCTGGGATAAAAATCTCTCTATAAAGGTTGGCTTTGCTATACCTAGTCTACAGCTCAGCTCTGAATTCTCTGACCAGTTATTCACATCATATCCCAGAGGCCCATCAGACATCTGTCCCAAGTCTGCAAGAGTGACCTTAGTCAGCTACCATGACTGGCGTTCCTAGAGGTGCATTTGGGTTGTAAGGACAGCCCTCCCATAGATGGATACTTTATGTGATTTTCTGTTCTAGAAAACTCTTCCTTTTTATGCCCCAGAAGTCACATGGTAGTACTATCCCAGTGATGACACGTATTTTAATCTCTGGAAATTTTAACAAATCCACATATGGAGCAGTGACCCTTGGCTCTCAACAACACCTAGACAGCATGTGAAACAGATAGCTGGACCCCTATCTGTGGTGGCTTAAATAAGAATGCCCCACCCTTACCTCCAGACTCTGACATTTGGACACTTGGTGCCCAGTTGGTGGTGCTGTTTGGGTACTGCTGGGTGGTGTAGTCTTGCTATAGGAAATATGTCGCCAGTGACAGAGATTCTGGAGCCTTGCACTCTTCCCAGTTAGTTCTCTCTTCTTTATGCTTGCAGATCAAGATGTGAGCACTCAGCTTCCTAGTCACCAAGATGCCACTTCCCCACCATAATGGTCTTACATCTCTCTGGACTCATAAGCCCCAGAAAAATTCTTCCTTCAACAAGCTGCCTTGGTCATGGTGCTTTATCACAGCAACAGAAAGAAACTAAAACAGCATCTAAATCCCAGACTAAGGAGCAATGCAGTTACTTGTATATGTAACTAACACACACACACACACACACACACACACACACACACACACACACACACACAC
>JANHMN010000011.1:33819977-33837174 GCA_030674055.1 Rhabdomys pumilio | reverse complement strand
TCTTTCTTTCTTTCTTTCTTTCTTTCTTTCTTTCTTTCTTTCTTTCTTTCTTTCTTTCTTTTTGTTTGAAGGAAAACAACCCAAGAGAGTGAAATCTGCAAACATTTGCCCAGAGAAAGGTTTTATGTGATCTTTAAAAATAGATTTCCTGAGGGGAGATGTCAGACAGGTGCATTGCCTCTTTAAATGCCTGGAATTTATGAATAGTTTACTCACTTTAAAAAAATCCCATACAAATTTATATAAATCGTACACACAAACATGTGTTCGCCAGCTGCCCTCCTGGAGTGACTGTGGCTAGGACAGATTCAGCCTGTTTCCACTGGAGAAGGCTCTCACTGATGATCTCACATCTGCGTGTGCGTGTGTGTGTCCGTGTTCACTTGTGTGTGTTCATATTCCCATGTGTGTATGTAATCCCTTTTGTATTACTCAGAGGAGTCTCTAACTCATTTCTTACCACTCATGTTGGGTAAAGAAATAAAATCCAGAGACGCCTCTATAATTAAGAACTCACTGCTCCTGATGATGCAAGGATTGAGCTCTTGGTGAATCTATCTTTGAGTTTTATCTTTAAGGCTGGTTTTATTTCCTTATGTCTTAAATTATGACTGAATGTTTTCCTTATTGCTTACTTTCCCCATAAGTAGTCCTTTCGGCAGCAAAATCATTGCTTTCTTAATAGCTACTAGGCAATAAAGAGAGATGTCTCTTTGGGAGAGAGGGGGTGTGCATTTCAATGACTCCATTCATTGTGATTTTCAAACAAACAGTGGAGACTGTCCAGACCAAGAAAAAGGGTGGTGTAAAACATGGAGGAGGTTAGCATCCAAGTTTTGTTTATGGATGGAGGGTGTAGCTCAGGGATTCTACAGGCAAAAGCAAAGCAAATCAAGTTGATTCCTTACAGTCAGAGGACCTGCTAAGAAGAACTATTGCTTGGTCTAGTTTGTGGAAACCCGTGCCCCATGCCCCTTGACCCTGAACTTCAGTTTTCTGGGGACTCCTCTGGAGGAGGTAATTAGGTGCATGGTAGACAAAGCCCTTTTGGGGACATCTCCTGTGCTCTTGTGTCTCACAATCTGGTTTAGTTCTGAGCCTGAAAGAGCAGGTCTTGCCTGGATGGAGACAGTTTATTTCCATGGTGACTTCAGGAGGCAGAAGGAGAGAGTGAGGAAGAAGAAAAGATTAAATGTAGCAGACACTCTGCTGCTGGGCCTCCCTCCATCCACCCTCCTGGGCTTTCTTTCTGGAGAACCTACAAGCTCTGCTTTCCAGTGACTGTTGGCTGCCCTGGAGGGAAGTGGGTGACTCTCTTTTGCTCCCTTTCTTTGGGGCTTTTTAGTACCAAGGAAAGCTCTTGTGCTACTTGGGAGAGGGTGGCATCAGGAGAGAAGTCTGAAGTCTGATCTTTCATCACACATCCATCACAGACAGGGTTGAAACCAGGGTGCTGGGGACCACAGAACCTATCTGTAACTGATGTCAACAGTACCCCAGAGGTGGATGAGTTCTTTAAAGGACTCGACTCTGTGCACACAATGACACATTTGGCATTCATCAGCAACCGTTACTGTATTTATGAGCAAAACCCAACAAAAACAAAAGCAACCAGCTAATAAGGCAGCATTTATACTAGCTGTTTATTTTTGTTTTAAAAGAATTATAGCTATGCATATGTTTGCCAGGTTACAAAGTATTCACATAACCAAGAGTTGTTCCATGCAAATGGCACCATAAGGCACATAATTTATTCTTAGGGATATGGACATTTTCCTATCCTGTGTGGACCAGAGAGCCCAGTGCAAGGGAAATCAGGGGACAACATAAGTCAGAGCCAATTGCAGCTGTGTGAAAGGCTCCCCGACTCCATCTGTTTCTGTTACCTGCTGTGGTGGCAATGCAATGCGACAGCCACACTAATTCCATGTTGTGTGTGTCACTACACTTTACTGCATTCTAATTATGACTGGGGAGCTGTGATAAGAGCTGAGGCTCCAGCCTATTTGCAGGTGTGGAAAGGGAAATGTGGCATCCGTGGTTCAAAGTCTGTGCTCATCGGTGGCGGTTGAATAGCTTTAAAGATCTTGTCCATTTTTTTCCCCTCCCTGAATCATTTTAAAAGGAAACAGCAATGCTCTGAACAGCAAAACAAAGGCAGCAGAGACAAACATACAGCATTTCAATATACGTGACTATATGAAATGCGATTTGCTCAAGACCTTTGAGATAAACCAAACATTGCACAAATTGGACAAGGCTTGTATTCTCAGGGAGAAGGAGAGCTCTAAAGAGGATGGATTTTAAATTACGTTCCTTTGTTGGGTGTTCCTCCAATATTGCTACTCTAAAATTTTGTCAAAACTATTAATTGAGCATGGCAATGAAGGAGAGAGGGACGAAGACAGACCTCCACTCTCAGTCCGTGTTATACACACAAAGAAAGGCACTTGCAGACTCGGGGTGCAGGAATCTGTCGGTCTAGACTGGTAATTAATCTGGTCCCAGCTTTTTACAGATAATAAAGGTGAAAGCCATTCCAAGAAAGTGCTATGTTACTACTTTTTAAAGATGAAGAAATTATGTGTATTGGTGTGAGTCTATATAAGCTTATGTACAGCACATGTGTGCAGTGACCACAGGGGTCAGAAAAGGGCATCAGATCCCCTGGGATTGGAGTTAAAGCAGGTTGTGAGCCACCAAGGGGTACTGGGAGCTGAACCCTGATCCAGCAAGTGCTCTTAACTCCTGAGCTATCTCTCCTGCCCCAAGGTCATCCTCTGTTATGTAAAAGTGAGTCAGAGTATCTAATAGAATTATAGCCAAATTTCCTATCTCTGTCCCCACCAGTACCTGACACTGAATCCAGCTACTCTGTGGAATAGCGCCCACGGGACCTGGCAAGAGACAGGAATTGACTTGGAGCTCCTTTCTTTCCTTTTTGACCTTACGTCAGTTCAAGGACAGAAGACCTGGACCATGGCTAATGGGACTTTAAGTAGCCTTTCTCCCTGTCTGGCTTCCTTGGTCAGGTAAATCAGTCCAAATGGTGATTCCTTGGGTGTCAAGAACTGGTTTTCTGCATGAGATAATGCCAGTGTAAATCAGTAGACAGTAGGTCTTTATATTATAACCACTTTTCCTGGGTTACTTTATTAATCATAGTAGCTTCTGGTTTTTATTTTTATTTTAAAAGCAACACATTTATTAATTATTTTTAAGTGATTTTTTAAATGTCATATTATAAAAATGCATCATTGTCTTGACTGATGGGAACAACTATACATTCTGTAAATTGGAGTTAATAAATATTTAGATTTTTCAGAGCATGAAAAATGATGGTTGATGGGTACCAAGAAGAACAGGGACGTTATCGAAATTATGTGCATTTTAATGGGAAAGATGGTTCACTCCTTTTCCTCCCTTTACAAAAAGCAGTGACTTTTTTTTTCCAGACTTGAGGTTTCCGCACCCTGTGGTCTCACCAATTATCACAAGGGAGGTCTCACAACTGCCATTGCCTCAGCTCAGCTCATTGCGTTTATTGATTTATTAGGTCCACCGAACATATTTCAAAGACAGTAATTGAAAATCCAGCCTGACAGGTTAGCAGGAGCACAGGGGTCTGGGAGGCAGAGTGAATGGAACAGCCGATGCTTGGACTCCAGCAGGTGTGGCTCCTCCAATGCTGCCACCAGGATGGTGACCCAAAGTCTACTCACAACTGGAGGGCAAAAGATAATTGCGTTCTACCAGCCCTTCACCAGCCTCAGAGAAGGACTTGAAAAAGTGTCACTTGACAATTTTGCTTGCTATGCATACAATTAGGCAGAAACCGACCGTGTTAGTATTATAGAGGCCATGTTTTATTAATTCTTTTTCTTTTCCATTTCTTGAAAACTCTCATTTTGTTTGTTGTTCTTTTTTTTTTCCTAAGTGGGTTGTTTCAAGCTTAACTAATCCAGATCTATTTCCACAGAGTCACTCTTATGGTTGGGAAAAATAGCAGAATTTTAAAATGTGAACTTTTGTAAAATATTAATAAAGCTTCCTGCCTCTGCCAGCATCTCCCTTTGTGGTCTCAGTTCCTTTGGGTGTTCAGGCAATTCTGTGTTCCCTGTCGCTAGGGAGGGTGTGACGGTGGAGTTAAGCAAGGGTCAGTGAAGAAAGTCAGCTTAGGACCTCAGAGGGAATGGCAAGCAAGGGTTTAGAGGAAAATAAAATTTGGGACAAAAATATAACAGATAGGGAATTGTTAAAAAAGAAAAGAAAAGAAAAGAAAAGAAAAGCAAAGCCAAAACAAGGCTCTTTTGTAGATTGTAAGGGATTCCTTCAGACCAGGTGAGGTGAGAAGAGAGCCCAAAAGCAATTTTCTTCCTGTTAGTAACTAACTAGTCTATAGTGTCAGACAGGTACAGGTGATAGAACCCAGGGACATGAAGATACCAGAAAAACTTTATAGTGACTAGAGGAAACTTTAGATGGTTTCACCAAAACTTCCTGACCTTCAGAGAGGTACAGACATCACAGAGAGTGCTGTGGGGTCCAAGCAGGCCACTGGGAAGAATAATGTGGCCCTGGAAACCCTCGAGGGCCAACAACTGAGGATGTGCTGATGCCCAGCAGGCATCCCGACTCCTGCCACACACACACACTCAGGTTCTCTGAATCCTCAGAACTTGGCAGGAAGAAAGAGCAAGGGTGACTGAGATTGACCTTTCAAGTTTGAAATATGCTAGTTTTTTTTTTTTTAATATGCCAGCTTTTGCTACATCCGGATGTGGCTAGGATATGTTCCACCTGTAGTATTGTTTATTCATATTTCATTATATATTGGGTAAAATGATTAAATGTGCAGCTGAAGATTTTACTATGTCAATACATTTCCAAGAATTAAAAAAAAAGTGTCTTCTCAACTGCATAGGGTGATCAGAAAAAGTATCACCCTGTAGCATAGACTAGGCAGCCGGAATCCACAGCGCCCAAGGGACTTGCTCAGCATCATGTAACTGGTACATCCACTCTGCCTGGACCAGCACTTCTTAGCCCTTCCCGATCCATCCTCCTCTCAGCCTCTTCTACCAAGCACCACTTCTCTTCGTCTTCTTTTTCTGAACCCCTCCACCCCAAACCCCAAATCTTATTTACCACACCATTTTAAAATAAATTAAATACTGTATTTTTAAATCAAAATTATAGAATAAAGGACTGATTTGCTTCAGAAGTCTGACTCACCTGCAAACACTGTTTTGAAATATTTATGCATTAGTAAGCTTTTCCAGGACAAAAGCCACCTATGACTCATCCTTTATTACTCTTTGCATGGAGTCAAGTCACAGAATCATCATCTGTTTGAAGATGTTAGTCCAACATACACTGAACATTCTCTCCCCAAAGATAGAGCCAGGAGTACTTAAGAAGCACCTGCTGCAATCTTTTTCAATATATGTGAGACTAGTATTCATCATTTGAGATCACAGAGCCAATAGAGACAGGGCGAGCGGAATTAAAATTTGGCATCCTTATTTCCTACCAAATACCCTATATATTTATATGTCAGTTAGATAAAAGAAAGGCAAGTTCTAACTTGGTGTATTTGATAATCCCCCAGGAGGGTTAGAGAAATGTCTCATCAGTTAAGAGCATGTACTTCTCTTCCAGAGGACCTGGGTTAGGGTCCCAGCACTCACAAGGCAGCTCACAAGTTTCTGTAGCTGGAGACCTGACACTGTTACCTGATCTCCCACACATACTCATAAAAATAAAATATTTTTTAAAAAATCCCTCAAGTCCTATTTATTAAAGGAAAAACAGCTTTTGAGCCAGAACAATATTTCCCCCTGCCACATAATACTCTCCTTACTAGAAATGGTTTAAACTTTTCTTCTACAGAAAAAAAAAAAAGAGTCACAACAAATTTCTCATATTGAAAATGTCAGGTTCCTATTTGTTATATGATGATGTCAGTGGCTACAAATATGAGTTTCTGGCTGAGGATGTAAACTCTGCAAAGAGTTGAACTCCAGTATCTGTAGATATGAGTGATCACCAAAAGGTTTTTTTTTTTTTTTTTTTTTGCGTGTTGTTTTGAGATAGTTGTGATTGCCATTGTTCAAAGCAAGCCCGTAACTGTGCACGTCAGAAAGAGAGATCGTCACTGCTGATATTTGCACTTACATTTGTAACTGTCATCAAACTCTAGAGCGGATATTGCCAAAACATCTCATTCTCATGCAAGAGACCTGTGGCTAACAACGGGAAGGGCAAGGCATCAATATTTGTTGAGTATCTTCTGTGTAAGAACCGTGCTAGGGAATGGTGTTCAGATGCTTCTGTAGAAAACTGACTGGCCTATAGTGGCTTGACTAATTCACATGTCACTCACTGTACATCCAGTCAGTAGACAATTGTGCACGGTTTTCCTGAAGAAGAATAGGGATTGTTCTAAGTGCTGAGACACAGCAGTAAACAAGGAGAACCATGGTCACCCCAAAACTACATTCCAGAGGGCAAAGAAAAACCAGTAACAGGTAAACAAATACATGTCTGCGCTAACTTGTCTGTACAATGCTAAGCATTCAGTTACCTATTTATATCATTTAATTATCAGAAGAACTTTCGGATAGTACTCCATTCGAAGCTATAAGTGGATAAAATGAAGGACAAAGAATAAATCACACCCCAATGCCTCAAGAATCGTAAGTCAAGTCAGAGAAATATTAACTTAGGGAATCTTACTTCGTTGCTTATGATTTTAGCCACTGTCAAACCACAACATAGTACACGTTTGTTTCCCTAGAAATTCGTTGGCCGAATTTTATCCCCAATGTGATAATAGTCAGAAGTAGGACTCTTAAGTCACAAGGATAAAGGTCTCCTAAATATATCAGCAATTTGCATTGCTGACGATGAACACTGTAAAATCACCAGAAGAACAATAATCTAAGAGGCCACCTTAGGGTATGTCTGCGAGGCAGTTTCCAGAGAGCTCTGATTGACAGAAGACTCACCCTTAATGTGGTGGCACCAATTCATGGGCTGGTGTGTGGGAGTGTATTACATGGAGAATGTGGAACTTGAGAGGTGGCTCAGTAATCCAGAGAAGTTACTCTTCCTCCAGAGGATCCAGATTCTGTTCTAGGCACATACATAGTGGTGCCTCACAACCATCTACAACTCTTGTCCCAAGGTATCCAACGCCCTTTTCTGATCCCTGTAGGCACAAGCATGTGGTACATAGACATACATGCAGACAAAACACTTGTGCATTTAAAAAGCAGTACACAGCATTTAGAAATGGTGATTGTAAGATGTCCACCAATTATTCATCCCTCTCTGTTTCCCGAATTTGGATGTAATGTATGCAGTTATCTCTTGCTTGTGTTAGAACATTAGAGTCACTCTCTTCGTTGTACATTCCTAGCCACAATGTCTTCCCAGCTATCCTGGTCTGTATTCTCAAGCACGACTCAAAACCTTCCTTCTTTAAGCTGTTTTTGTCATATCTTATCTGCCCTCCCAACACATACTGGACTATTGACTGGCTTGATCACGCACAGGTATCGTTCTTGTACTTGATATGGTTCAGGCAACCATAGCTGCTGTGAGTTCCTAAGTACAATGGTTTCATCCTGTCTGAAGACACTCTTGCAGCAGTAATCCTCAGCCTCTGGCTCTTCAAAAACTTTCACCCCCTCTAACACTGTATACCTTCAACCTTAGGAAGAGGGTGTGTGACGTAAAGCATCCTAAATATGACTGAGCCCTCCACGGATGCAATCTCCGCACTTCGACAATTCTCTGTCTTAACTGTTGCCCTCACCAAAAGATGCTTCTCTAAGGAGAACTGAATGCTGCTCTGTGGCTTGAATGAGCATGGTCTCTATAGGCTCATAGACTCGACTGCTTTGTCATTAGGGAGTGGCACTGCTTGAGGATTAGATGTGGCCTTCTTCTAGTAGGTGTGGCCTTGTTGGAGGAAGTGTATCACTGAAGGTAGGCTTTGAGGTTTCAAAAACCTAGACCAGGCCCAGTGGCTCTAACTCTTCCTGCTGCCTGCCGATCCAGATGTAGAAGTCTCATCTCGTTCTCCAGCTCTGTGTCTCTGCCTGCTTGCCACTATGCTCCCTGTGATGATGATAATGGGCCAAATCTCTAAAACTGTAAGCAAGTCCCACATTAAGTGCTTTCCTTTACAAGAGTTGCTGTGGTCACTGTGTCTCTTCACAGCAATAGAAGCTGCACTAAACATTAGCTATGGAGATTAACTATTTAGAAGACAGTTTGATACTGTGTTCATTTAGCAAAATGGTAATAAGTTCTCCCTTCATGCCAATGAGCTTCTCAACACAGGTTCGTGGTCATTTTTACAGTACAAAGTGTGAGCTTCTTCCTTTGGAGCAGGCCTTAAGTTTGTTACCTCGATAACATTCCTGTCGTTCTTGCCAAGGGCATTTCCAGCCGGGCCCGTATTTACTGCCGTTGCTCAAGGTCGTCCTCCAGAACTCAAGGGAAGACCTCGTCACAGAAGCTCTCACACACCTTGGTAAGCACATACCAAGAAACCAAGCAGATACTGACCTGGAAGCTTCCTTCTTGCCCACTAGACTCTATAGCGCAGCGAAGTGTTGTGTAGGCTGCCGGGGAAGTTAGCAATAGTCTTAAGCTAGCTTTGAATCCACTTGCATTTTAAATAGTTCCATTTAGATTCCTCATCTGCTTGGTAAATGCTGAGATCTGAATGAATGTCGTTTTATTTTTTTTTCTCTTTAATTCCCAGTTCCCAGGCGCAAACTGAAGCAGAGCTACGATACCCCAAGCACCTCACCACCAGCAGCACATGCCTCTCTCAACAGGAAGAAACGGATTTTGATCTTATGTAATGAAGAACAGCCGGAATTTAATCCAAACTAGAAAGAATATCTTGATCATCAAAGATTCTGGATCTCAAAGATTCAAATAGTTTCCTTCCGGTCCTTTATCACATCCAATCTGAGTGATGAAGCAACAGGTCAAAGTTCAACTATTCCGTCCTCTGGATGCTCCTTAGCGCGCCACCTACTGTTGAGCTTTAGTATCGCTTGGCTGCACATTAGCTGGTTAGGAATACAGGCCAAAATCTGGGATGATTGTTCTGGCTGCTCCTTACTTAATAAACCAGTCTAGAAGAGTAGAGGAAACTGAACATTGAATTCTTCCTGTAAAGGCAGACACTAAAGGCAGCACACCAACTCCTTTTTATTCCTAAAATAAGTGGGGAGTAGAGCAACAAGATCCAGTTCCCCTTCTATACATAAAAGAACTCAGGCAAGATAGAGAGAAACTGCCAAGGAGGTCTGGGAGAATAGCAAGCAACAGGGCACGAATATTCATCTTCATTATCTCATACACTTCAAGTTCTTTGAACTAATTGATTAATATTAATTAATTACTCATTCAAAAGCTATCTCATCTCTAGAAGGGGTAAATACATAATTCCTGGCTAAATTATTGTGAGAACGGAGATAAAAGCTGGCAAATAAGAGGCTTGTAACAAGAGTAAAGAACACATGTGGTACCCTAGTAGGCTCCATTTGAGACAGGGAAGGGAAGGTGCTAATGGCAACCACATAGCAGAAGGCCAGAGGAGGTACCAGGAGAGGGATACTGACTTCTGGGCCAGGAATCTGCTGTTTAAAACCTTTGATTAACATTTTAAAAAATCGTATAAAAGCAAAAAGGAAAAGGGGGCACGGGATAGGGATTTTCTAGGGAGGGGAAATGGGGAAAGGGGATGACATCTGAAATGTAAATAAAATATCCAGTAAAAAATAAATTTGAAAAAAAATTAAAACACAGAAAAAAATGACAGCTGTTTAGAATGACCTGGCATCATGCATTTTTTGTTTTTTAATTTTTGAGAGATTTTGCTTATGTAGACCAGGCTGCCCTCAAACTGTAGATGTTCTTGGCTCAGTCTTCTAAGTGCTGGGACTGACGGTGTATAACACTGAACCCTGTTCATCCTTTTCTGCATCCACATACAGAACTGTGAGCCGAGGAGCTATCTCACCATTTTCAAATAAAAAAAAAATCTGGGCAATTTTGCATATTAAAAACAGCCAATCTAGTGGTTAGCTGTCTACAAATACAGTAAATGATTTCCTTCGAAACTCAGACATTCTGGTTTGGGGGAGGATACATTGGAAAAATATGTGGTTAAGATAAAAGTGCCAAAGTCAGAGATAAACAGAGTCTTGGTGATTTAAAAGAAGACATAAAATTATTTGAATTCATGGTCAAAGATAATATGTAGCATGATTCATAGGTCCGAGTTTACTATTTGCTTCTAGTTTCAATTTAGCAAATATTTATGGAAAGCCTTATACATCTGACTTTACATGCTGAGTGGACTTCTAAAAAATAGTGTGCAATTCAGTTTCTACCCTTGGTGAGATTTTTTTTTCTCCTTTGACCAAAATGTAAAAAGCAGCAGGTGAGTCTGCACTTGTGTATGATAAAACCCCACAACAGGGAGACATCCATGTTGAAATAGATCGTCACGGAGAAAGGAACCTTAGATGAACTTGGAAGGATTAGTCTCCTGGGATGTGAGAAGACACAAAAATGAATTATTTCCAGTAATAACTGTAATCTCTGTTTCTTCACAGCCAGGCAGATTCAAATGTTAATTGTACATTGCACTGGAAAAATTAAACAGTGAATATAAAATCACGCAAACATGAGCACAACTAAATCCCTTTGCTTAACCATTTGTCTCGTGGCAAGTCTCCCTCTTATAAAGAATTGTTATGAGAAAAACGGGGACAGGAAGTGGCTTCTCTAAACAGCAGAATAAACTCTCTGAGGTGTGGAAATGAAATCTCCTTCTGTGCTCAGCCCTGGGAGAGCATCAGGCCTAGTCACTGCAAGGGCACTCCCTGAATGGTGGCCAGAGCTTGAATTTGAAAGGAACAGAGAAGATGTTGGGGGATGGGTTCATTTGAGTGTTCAGGATGAAAGATATTATAAATTTGATATTGTTTCCTAAATAATAATCACTTTTGAGCCCGGGGCAATAACTCTGTTGGAAGAGTATTTCCTAGGAAGCAAGAGAACTGGAATCTGACCTGTGTAAAAGCCAGCATGATCACATGCTTGTAATGCCAGCACCTGGTAGATACAGCCGGGTGGGTTGCTGGGGCTCACTTTCCAGCCAGCCTTAATAGTGAGCCCCAGGTCCCAGTGAAAGATTTGGCAGGTTCCTGAGGGTCAACATTCAAGATCAACCTCTGTCCTTCACCCACATGCTTATAGGTATATACCCCCTACTCCGAATAATCACCATTTCTAAGTAATGTCTTTTGATTGGAAATATGTACATTAGACTATTTCTATAAAAGCATGCACATACATATATGAGTACATATTTATGTTTATAGGTACTCATATATGCACATTCTAATCGTTTGATAGATTAAAAAGCAATAATCCACTGATTAAAATTCTGAAGCCGCTAGTCACAACATCATGAAGTCTTGTTTCTTCCCCAGGTTCCTCCCTTCCTGGGTACCCTGCTGATGCTGCAGATGTTTTGCAAAGAGCTAGACTGCCCAAGAAGGAAACAGGAAACACTCAACAGAGATAATACTTGGATTTCTGTGAAGGGCATTTCTATCTCTGTACCAGAAGGGATTATCTTTCAACTCAGAAGCCCAGGGCTATTCTACACAGCAAGGTCACTAGCCATCATCACAACTCTAATAAAATTAATGAATTGATTAATTAGATGCAGACATTCAATGCTATTGTGATAGTTTGTGAAGGAAGGGAAACTCAACCTTGTGTGCTTAAAGGCTTGTGGCCTCAAGGAAATACAAACAGACCTCAATTTCTGTCTTCCTCGCTTGAGTGAATATATCTTACACTGCTCTGTCAAATCAGAAAAAACTGCATCAGGGAGAATAACCTCCTTATAATATATATGCAGGAAGAAACCTGAGGAGAGAGGACAAGAGTCACTGCTCCCTTGAGGCTCCACGGGGGACAGAGCCTTGCAAAGAGAGGGGGACACAGCCTTGCAAAGAGATCACAGTTGCTTCTTTCCCAGCCTTAAATCCAAAGCTGCAGTCCACAAAGACGCCACGGAACACAATCTTCAGAAACAGAAAATTAATAGTTGCAAACCTTCTTAAAAGGATGTTTTATTTTACCTACCTAAATTACTATTATTTTCATTGCAAAATCAGGGCCCTTCAAATCCTCTGTCTTAATGTTGTCATACTTCATGTGTCTGAAGAGAGTAGTACTAGGTACCCAAAGAGCCATATTTGATGGGTAGGAATGGAACCCTTAACATTTTTCTGGGAGGAAAGCATCTTACTTTAGTAAGAATTGATCTACGTTGTCCTTTCATGATGGTAATCCTGGGTGGTGGCCCACTGATGGTGAATGAAAGAATTCAAACATGTCTGAGGATGAATACTGTTCACTCAGTATGTTGTTGTTGAAAAATAATTTATAGGCACTTGTTTAAGATCTCTGCCTGGTTATTTTCTACCCTTCCACCCCTCTTAAAGACTTCATTCTAAAGTTAAGGACCATCTGTCTATGCTGTGTGTAAGGCTCAGGACTACATTGGTGTACCACAGGAAGGAAGGAATTTGAGAACAAAGCCAGCCACACCCACATACTCAGATCTGATAGCTTTAAGGTTAGGCAAGGCCAGGTCTTTCCAGAAAGCAAAGGCACTCAGACCAATGCAGCATCAAAATCTACTTTCGCACACTGCCTTGTGGTCCAGGACGATGGAGCTCGTCTCCTTTGAGCCGGGCCATGATTGGAGCTGTTTTATACAGTGCTTTGATTCCTGGTTTGATTTTTCTGGTTCACCTTGTCTCTAAGTCCTTTGATTGGATGAGGTCAGCCTTTATTGTCTGCTTTTGTGTCTCAGCTCTGCGCTTGGTTCCTCCTCAGTTTTGTGCCCTGAAAGACTTCAGTTTGTAACCTTAAAGTCTTTCATTCTGCAACTCAGGAAAGAAAGTGTGATGTGCCTGAACGGGAGAGGCCTCTGTGACCTCAGTATGATGACCCAGCCACTAGCCACAGTTGTGGGACAGGCTAGACTTCTCCCTTGAGCTTGGCAGTATATCTTTGAGAAAACCAAACGCTTCAGACAGCATTAGCCTCCAGAAGAGAGAGAGAGAGAGAGAGAGAGAGAGAGAGAGAGAGAGAGAGAGACTAAAATGTACTCTGGGGGAAAATAATCAGAAGAAATATTCGGAGCTCTATGTAGAAGTATGTGGCACAGAGTGCCTGATTATCATAAAGAATAGATGTGACAAAAATCATTCCATGGGATCAACATCTGGCTATTAATACATTACAGGATTAATAGGATTTAAAGGTTCTTTTGATCAAAAACCATCTCCCCTAGTGGTCTGCCAAAGCATCTGAAATTTACATTTTCATGTCCAGGAGGCCTCCTGGCAAATGCAACCATCGTTTCTGGGAGGTGTACATACAAATTAATCAGCATCCCTATGTCAGATACAGCAAGTGACTATGTCCTTGCAGAACCGGCTCTGGAAACACAGAACACGGAGAAAGACTGTTCAGACACAGTGAATGTGGAGGATGATTTAGAGCCATGGTTCTCAGGCTGTGAGTCATGACCATTCTAGGGGGTCACGTATCAGATATCCTGCAAATCAGCTAATTACATTACAATCCATAACAGTAGCAAAAATTACACTTATGAAATAGCAATGAAATAACTTTATGGTTGGGGGTCACCCCAACATGAGGAACTGTACTAAAGGGTTGCAGCATTAGGAAGGTGGATAACCACTTATTTAGAGGGTGCTGTAAAAGGCCATAGACACTGGCTATGCAGCTATTTAAACTTTAACAGAGGAAGTAACTTAGTGCCTGAGGCATGCTAGCCAGACTTCAAGGACTTGGGAGCCGCGTGTCACCAGTGCTTGCTATATCACACAGTGCAGACACACACATCTCTCATTATTAGAAGCTTTGTTGCACAGCCATGGTCTGCATGGACTATTGATGTTTTTATATTGTGCTTAGGATTTGCAAAAGCTGCTGAAAGAGATGGGAAAAAGCTCCAGGAGAGAAATCAGATCTTATCAAGACAGGGTGGTGGGAAGACTAAAGAACAACATTGTCTGTTTCACTATGTATTTGCAGTTATTTCCTTACACTGTATTATGAAAAAGTTCCCAGAAAGTCATGCTGGAGTCAAAATCTGGGTTTGTCAAATACTTGGGTATCTATGGGCAAATCACTTAACTCTTCCTAATCTTTCCCATAGAATAGAGGTTGCGACTTTGACCTTACACCACTGTCATAAAGATAAAAGACAGTTCATTTGGACCTGGTGTAGGATAGATGTTATAATTCAGTTAAAAATATCCCTATAGGTATTTGAACACCTGGTCCCTAGTTGGTGGCACTGTCTGGGGGAGGTTACGGAATCATGAGGAGCCTTGCTGGAGAAAATATATCACTGCAGATGGGCTTTGAGCTTTTCAAGCCCTCTACACTTCCTGCTCTCTCTGATTCTTATGTGAGGATAAAAATGTGATCAGCCAACATTCAGTTTTGACCGCTTACTGTTATGTTTTCCTGCCATTATGGGCCCTTCCTCTGGAATCATAAAGTCAAATAACGTTTTCTTCTATAAGAGGTCTTGCTTTGAGCCATGGTATTTTGTCATAATTAGAAAGTAACAAATACAGTAGATAACCAGTCTAATGGAACTACGACCTCATGAAACCCATTTCCGAGCATTGGACCACAGACTAGGATGCTGGCATCTCTGTATCTGCTCTGCTCTCAGCACATAGAAAACACCACACACACAGAGGTTGGATTTAATTGAACTGGAGTACTCTAACCTTTCCTTTTACACTCTCATTTTCATTATGAATGAAGACCCAGTGCAAACTCTGATGTTATTAGCATCCAAGGAGTAATTAACATGAAATAGGATCAGAAGACAACAATCCCTTAGAAGCTAATCCTTTTAAGTTAATAGAATTGAAATATTATAATTCATGAAACAGCACTTAAATAATGCTGCTTGGACAGTAACAGCTTGTTATTTATATTTGTTGAATTTTTAAAATTATACCCTTCACAGAATTGCTTGAGGGAACGAGTACAAAGAATTAATACATTAATTATCATAAATGAATCATTAAACAGCAACAGTCATAAACAGCTTAAGCTAATGTCTTTTTTTTAAAAAAAAGGCACACCAAACAAACTAACAGCTTAGTGATTCTTTACACAGGAAAGTGGGCATAGAGAGCAGTTGGTTGGAGGAACACTGGTTGTGAACATCGGGCAATGGCTCCACACTGGACACCTCTTCTGGAAACAGTTCATAGTCGTTTGTTTTGTTTTGTTTTTTTGCCTGCAGAAATCTACTGTTAGACACCAGTTCTCAGCTCTTGAGTCTTTCCATTTCTTTTGTTTTTCAAATGAGATGTTTCTAACTTTCCAAGGAGAAGTTTTAAAATTTAGTTCCAGTGAGTCTACAGCCACTCAGAGCCCTGGAAAAGAAAAAAAGAAAAACAGAAACCACAAGGATCTGGTGACCCTCGACTTATTCTTCTTCCCTGTCTCAACACCTGCCTCTCCATCTCGCTAAGTCAGTCCAGCCAATATTCACCTGCTTAATTGGTTTGTTTTAATTGAGTTTGAAGACAAGGCTTCAACAACTTAAAATAATTATTTTACTAATTGCTAAATTAGAGCGTTTCAAATATCTTGGCCTGTAATTATCCATCCTCGCTGCCACTATACATATTCTTATATATATATAAGATCGGATTAATATGCAAGGGACCCTAAAATCTAAAACCTCCGTGCAGAGGATCTCAGTTTGTTGTCAGAGCTGAGATCTATTGATCAGTCCAACTGCACTGCTCTCTACCTAAATTAGAGATGAGCAGGGCAGTGTCCACTAGATATTTGCCCAGAGATCTGTGTTCACATTCTTTTACGCTTTCCTTCTGTTTCTATGTACATCACCATCCCTATCACCAAGCAGTCAGCCCCAAACCATTTCCTGTCATTTAAATCTTCTGATTTTTACTTGGTACCACGATGAGATGAGATGTTCCATTGAATTCAGATGGTCTCTTTAGGAAATCGCTGTCAACATACAAATGTTGAGATGGCATCTGTTAGAGTATCTTTTGTCTTACGTGTGTAAGAGTATCTTTTATGACGACTCTGAACCTACTGTCATGTCTTGGACACTGTTGTACACAAGGAGGGATGTGAACTCTGACAGGATTTTGTTAACGTGTCACAAAGCATGTAGCCATTTAGAGGCTGCCATTACTGACACTTGATATTGCTGTAGGACCAAGAGCACTGTACAAGATCAACATTCTGAGCTCCTCTCAGCACTTTGTGGTCTGGATGGATGGCCATGATGTTGATAAACACCTACCAGGAGAACAGAGGTACAGGGTATGTTCTGTTCTAAGCAACTACAGTTAGCCTTGTTGTGGGGGATCCACTTAGAGGAAACAGGTTGCTCACTTCTTCGTTTCTTTTCCTGTCTTCCTTCTGTCTTCCCTAAAAGTCCAAGGAAGCAGAGTCATCTAGCAAACAATACCACAAATACAAGCACACCACACAACTTCAACTAACATAAATCTTACCCTTTTTCCATATTCAACCAGTACTTGTGGGACCCAGGAGCAGACCAGGAAGTACAGTGGGGTCGGGGTGTGTCCAAACTCCAGAAATCTTGAAGTCCGCAGGAGTGAGATCGATGCCCCCCTACCCTGAGCCTGCATGTCCTGGGCCACCTAGTCCTGTGCCCCCAACCCTGACTCACCAGAGGAAGTCACTTAACGGTAGCTATAGCCAGTTATAAACGTCCTCTCCTCTTATAAGGTCATGTCCAGCAAAACCTGGACTTCCTTCTCATGCAAATGAGGCATCCCCAACACCCTGCCCTCCCACCACTGCAATGATGTACACTCACCCCATGCCCCTCTCCCTCCCCCCTTCACTCCGAAAAGGTTTAAATAGCTTTTGTTTCCCCCAATGAACTGAACTCTCGTTCTCAGAAGCTATTTCCCCGTGTATCTGGTCTTTATTTAACCTGTGCACTCAGCACAGACCAGGATCCTGCTTGCACCCATTTGTCCTAGCTAGGCTTCCCCCCCTCCAGCCT
>JANHMN010000011.1:33790618-33817303 GCA_030674055.1 Rhabdomys pumilio | reverse complement strand
CTCCTTCTCCTTCTCCTTCTCCTTCTCCTTCTCCTTCTCCTTCTCCTCCTCCTCCTCCTCCTCCTCCTCCTCCTCCTCCTCCTCCTCCTTCTTCTTCTTCATCATCAACATCTAGATACCTGTTTGTTTTCTAAAGACAAGCAGAAACAGGGTGTGGACTCGGGTGAGAAAGGAGAGGAGGAGGATCTCAGAGGAGTTGGGAGAGGGGAAATCATGATTAAAATATATTGTATGAAAAAAATCTATTTTCCATGAAAAAAATAGAGAAAAAAAATTACATCTACTATAGGTTTTTTTCTTAAATTCTTGTTCCATATTTTAAAAGTTCTTTGTTTATTTAGTTAAGAGTTTTTTTCCTGAAAGATTAAAAATTTTTTAACATGCTTTATGTTATGTCAACTGAAAACTCATATGGCTTTTCTATTTTAATCTAAAAGGATAAAATATATGGAGAGAACTTATTTAGTTATTAGTGTATCAAAATATATATATGTATATGCATATATATGTATATATATATACTTAATTTAATATATATACTTAATTAAGAATCAAATTGTACAACTAATGATACAATGGATGTAGTTTTTGAGGAAACTATGTTTACATTATTTTATCTTTTTCTTCTGATTTTTTCATTTAAAATAATAATAAGTACATACTAACTTTTTTGTTCTGAAGTCAGCTTTAGCATAACTCATTTT
Organism: Rhabdomys pumilio; assembly: GCA_030674055.1. Lineage (NCBI taxonomy): Eukaryota > Metazoa > Chordata > Mammalia > Rodentia > Muridae > Rhabdomys > Rhabdomys pumilio. The sequence goes on along the minus strand of JANHMN010000011.1, from coordinate 33,816,599 downwards.
CTTGGGTTGGTATTAAGGCAGTCTGTCTTTCTCTGCCCCTTTACTTTTTAATTCTTCTGAGTCTTTATATTTAAGGTGAGTTCCTTGCTACAAAATGTAGCTGGAGGTTTTTAAAATCTACTTTGACTATTTATATAATTCTATAAATAATATATATATGCTTAGACATTTATAGAAATTATTATGTATACATTACACTATATTTTATATATTTGGATTGCTATCTACCACATTTGTAACTACTTTCTGTCCTCTTCATGGCTTTTAATTTTTTCCTCTTCTTTTTATGCCATCTCTATTTTCATTGAAAATTTATATACAGCTTTCTTAGTTGTGTGTGTGTGTGTGTGTGTGTGTGTGTGGTATATGTGTGTTTGTGGGATAGCATGACCATAGTATGCATATGTAGGTCAACAGATTGCAGAAGCTAGTTTTCTCCCTCCAACAAAAATGAACTCAGGTTGTCAGACCTGGTAGCAAGACCTGACACTGAATCATCAATATCAGCCCAAACTGATCATTTTCTATGGATGCTAATTTTTTTTTCTCTCTTTGCCTATTAAGTATATCCAAATTTTTAAAAACTATTTTTCTTGGGTTTGCAATGTGCATGAGAAATTTATAATGAAAAAGTACTGTCGAGATACACAATGCCACTTCGCGGTAGTACAAGAACCCTTTTTATTTTAAGATTTACTGGTATATGGGTGCTTGACCTACACGTTTAGGTAGGTTAAGTACATTGGGCGAATGCCTGGTGCTGGCAGAAACCAGAAGGGGGCACCAGATCCTCTGGAACTAGAGGTTCAGATGGTGGTGACCTGTCAAAAGTGGGTGCTGGGAAACACATCTGTGTAGTGTGTGTGTGTGTGTGTGTGTGTGTGTGTGTGTGCGCGTGCGCGAACAAGTGCAAGTGTCCTTGGAGGCCAGAAGTAACAGATCCCCCTGGATCTGGAGTCACAGGCAGTTGTGAGCCACCTGATATGAATGCTAGGAATTGAACTTGGGTCTTCTGTGGGAGCACTATGCTCTTTTAATTTATGGGCCAGCTCTCCAGCCTTTCAAGACCATGTTTTGTGTCTGGTTGCTCTCTTAGGATGCAGGCAAATGAATTTCCTGGATTAGTTAAGTTGGCTGTACATTGTATACTAGTTACTTTTTTTCCACTGCTGTGGCAAGCTACCCCAACAAGAAGTTACACAAGGAGAAAAGGGGTTATTCTGGCTCACAGTTTTATGTTCCATGGCAGGGATGTCATGGAGGCAAGCCTTGAGGTAGCTGGCTGGACTGGATAATCAACCAGGAAGCAGAGAGCCATGGGTACTGCTGGTCAGCACACTTTCTCCTTTTTATTAAGTCCAGGAGCCCAGCTCAATGGAATGATGCCACCAACAATTATGGTTTATCTTCCAACTTCAATGAACCTGATCTAGCTCATCCTTCTCTGGCGCACACACAGGCTTGTCTCTGAAGGTGATTTGACAAGTTGACATTCATTGCTAACCATCAGCCTTGGATAGCTCAATTCCGAGGCAGAAACAGCAAGATTTTGTTATTAAGAAATACACTTAAACCTTTAGTTCCTTTCTGAGACTTAACAGGTTTCTTCATATGCCTGTGTCCAGAAATTCTACCCTCTTTATCAAACTATCTTAATTCCCAGCTATCATTTCGGCATCAGATGGAATTCTCCTTTCTTGGAAAACTACCTTAATTCTTAGTCCATTATTGATCACTTCAAATCTCTTACTACAGAACACCATGTGACAGCTTGTCATTTACTGTTGCTTAAAACCATATTCTCAATATCTGTTTCCCACCTTCAGGCTATTGGTACCCAGAGGGCAGTGTGCTCGTCTCTTCCTGGGAACTCAGAATGCACTGAATTGTTTGAGTTTATTATGCATTTTATTAAGCATTACCAAATACAGAAAGTTGCATGAGTTGTGCTTGAATAGTTCTGTTAATTTTTAATAGTGAATGTACTATGGCAACTAAAACCTATATCAAAGACCTGAAAGTTTGTCGATGTCAAGAAGCCCTGTGTTCTTTCTCTTTCAATTATACTCACTGTCCCAAAGCTAACACACACCCCACCTCGTACCATCAAACAGTAGTTTGGTCTGGTTTGGAACTTTATAATAAATTTGCATGATTTTCCATTTGTTTCTTGTACAAAGCTAACCTTTGTAAGACATATCCACGTATTTGAGGTATGCCAATGGAATCAAACTTCTAACATGAGAACCTTCTACTCTATAAATACTCCACAGTTTAACTAGTCTACTGTTGTGCATTTAGGTTTACAATTTGGAACCACTGAAGGCAGCGCTGCTGTGTACTTCCTCATACACATTGCTAGAAACATCAAAAATTTAAAGAGTTTATTTGAGCAGACAGTGATTTATGATCTACATAGAGGAAATTTAAGAGGAAGTTTTTATGGCTCACTCTTCAAATGCAAACAAAAAGAAAAAATGCAAATAATTGGGGGTAGTTAAAGTGAACAGTCCCTGTTAAGAGGTCTCCTTGGTGGTTTCCGATTGGATACAGTGGCAGATTCACTTCGTCACTTACATCAAACCAGGCTTCAGATTACTTCTGTTGCCACCCGAGGTATGGAGGCCAACTCAAGTATGGCTTTCTCATTTTGTTTTAGTCAATATAGATTTTTTGGGGGGAGGGGTGAGGGGTGAATATATATTTTCATTGCTAGGACAATTATTAATGAGTTATAGATATGCCCGGTGACGTTCATGATCAGTTTGACAGAATATAGGATCATCTGGGAGATGAATGTGTGAGCATGTCAGTAGGGAGTTATTTTGATTGTGTCAGTTGAGGTGGGAAGACCCACCCATTGTCGGCGGCTCCATTCTCTAGTTGAGATTTGATCTGTGTAAACGGAGAGACCGAGCAGAACAGAAAATATGCACTAACTGTCCTCTACTTCTGATGGTAAATGCTATGTGATAAGCTTCTTCAGATGCCTACTGTCTTCACTTCCCTGCCATGATAGGCTGTGTTTGCACTTTGAGCTAAAACAAATCTTTCCACCCTAAAGATACTTTCTTTGGTGAAAGTATTTTATCATAGCAACAGAAAAATAAACTGAGACAACTGATTTCATATATTTTCAGCTTTCACAGAAGTCACCAATTTTCCAGAAAGTGTGTACTGATTTTAGATCCTAGCTTCTATGTTTGGGAGGTCAACAAATGTGTTTTGAGTAAATAAATAAGTAAAGGAATTCTTCTCCAAGCTTGAATGTTGAGAGAAAGTTTCCCTTGCTACCATAAGAAGAAAAGGTTGCTATTCTTTTCTTCTTTTAATTTTCTTTTTGTGTCTGTTAATGATGACTTCAACTAGGGCTAAATGGAAATTTTCATAAATGTTACCTGTGAGAAATTCCCAAGTCATTCAACTAAAGCTATATTGTAGATGTTTTTTTTTTCCTGTCTGTATATCATCACCGATGATTACCATTCTGGGAACAACTAGCTTTGCTGTAATATTGTTTGTGCATATTTCCGAGAGCATATTTAATTTTTCAAACCTGTGTGTGAATAATAGACATCTTCCTTGGTGGGACTGTTGAGATTCTATTCATGATGTAAACATATGGCAATCAAAAGTAACTGTGGATTTAAGCAATGGAAACCAATTAAAGTACAGTTACTGTTGACGGTGTGAGCTCACTAGTGTGACTATCCCTCTGTGATAGGCTCTGAGCATTCCGTGTGGTCTAAGTATCTTCAAGTGTCAGCAGGTGAAAATAATGGAATGACATGAAAAACAAACAAACAAACAAAAATATAAAAAACCAACCAACCAAACAAACAAACACTCCCCCCCCCCAAAAAAAACCAACAACTATATATCATTAAAAGAGGGAGGTCATTTTTCCCCCTTCAGAGTCCTGTGCTATTCTGAGATTGGTACTTAACTGGCTTACTTGGTTTAAATGATTCTGTTATTTTCTAGTGAGAACAGTTTATATTTTAGCATCTGATTCAAGGAACGATGTCCCTAAGCCAGGTTACTGTAGTTTTTTTTTTTTTCCTTCATATTCATGAGGTTTCCTCAGGAGACTCAACAAGGCAGCTTGTTGTGCTGGACAAGCACCAGGGTTTACCTAGTAGCTCTTCCTACTACTAATAGTTGGGTGGCCTTTCATCAAATCACATCTCTTAGAGCCACAGCCTTGCCTGAAAATCTGGCAAAATGGAGTCTATGAAGCTTAATGGCTTAGTCTCAAGGACTAGAGAAAATTTAGGAGCACATGCAAAGGTATAAGTGTTTCAGTCTCTTGTCATTCTTCACTGTCTCGAAAGGTAGGTCTGTGAAGGGTTGATGAATGTGAGCTTCTGGCTGTTGACATCAGTGTAATAAAATGTTCCATCTCTGAGCTGCAGTTTCATTCTCTAATACATAGTTCCTGTAAATAGTAGGATGCAGGCAGAATTAAACAGGCCGGAGAGTTTCATTGTCTCTAAATTGGATCTTTGTGGACTAAATGAATTCAATTTAGCTGGCGCTGTAAAAGACACTGTGGAAGAGACAAATACATGATTTCTCTGTCTCTATTAATCTTTTAATCTCATACTATATCAACATAAAATAATGTTCCCTTGATGGCCACTGGGTCTTCACTTGTCTTCTTTGGGAAGTAGATATTCTCTACTACTCTATTCTAAGAGAGGGCAAGTCAAAGGGACCGTGGGACCCACAGTTGTGGCTCTTTGCAGTAAGACTTTCAGATGTAAGGGCCATCATCAAAGACTGCCTTTTAGTCCCTAAGGAAAACACTGGGGTATGGGTGAATTTAAAGGCTGTTTCTTTAGGACACAAAGGTGGCATCAGTGAAGGGTCTGTGAGGAAAATCTTTCCTCTGCCATCTTAGTATAGAAACTGAAGACCTAAAAATGAAGTTAATAAAAGAGATTAATGAGAGAAAAAGCAGACACTAACACATTTTAATTATTCACTTATCTTACTTGTACTTATTGATTGATTGATTGATTTGTACATATCCATACACATGCATGCCTGTGCTCATGAGACATGTGCGTCTGGGAATTGAATTTAAGGAAGCAAGTGCCTTTGGTGGATTAGCCATCTCCCAGGTCCACAGCACGCAATTATTATTGTTGTTGCTGTTGTTTATATTTTGTTATTGGATGAATATATGTATTTGTACATACTAATATGCTCATCATAACATCTGCTCAGTCCATATAATGTTACTTGTATGCTCATTTTCAGGGAGGACAATTTGGCACTGGACAACCAATCAGTGTGCCCATTCTTAGGGAGGGCCAACTCTCTCTCCTTCCCTCTCCCTTCCTCAGCTTTGTGTCACCTGAAGTTCTTTGTGCAGAGTTGAGGCTTCGTGGCCCTTTTCTTGTCCATTTTGGCGTGATTGGTGGTGTAATGCTTGTTCAGCTAATGTTTGGGCAGTCACATCAGTAAGACCTTGCAGGTGTAACTTCTATTGCTAATAAGAGACATAATCTCACAGTGAAATCCCTGATCTGGCTCTTATATTCTCTATGTCACTTCTTTCGCAATGTTCTTTGAGCCTCAGGTGCAGGAGTTTTTTGTAGATGCATCCACTGGGACTGGAATCCACAACTGTCCATATTGATTGGTAATGTATCTGTGTAGTGGTCTCTGTCCTTTTCAAAGAGAAGTTTTCTTGGTGAGGAATGGTGAGGATACTTATGTGTGGGTATAAAGAGAAATGCTTATAATGGTTGTTAAGGATTATGCTGGTTTAGTAAATTACTGACTGTAGACTCTACTCCAACAACCATAATTTTACTCTCTGGACTGTTGTCTAGGTTTCCAGTACCAGGCATGGTATTCTTCTTCTTGAGCAGGTCTGAAGTCCAATTAGGAAGCCATTAGTTACTGCCAAGATATGTGTGCCACTACCACACCTGTAATATTGATTAACATTTTATATGCATAACAGATCACAAAAAATAAGTGAAGGAAATTCAAAGAAGTATTTAGATCTTAGGGATTTGTATTCCCTTTCCGACCAAAGAAATAAGATTTGACTTCAAGGGATAATAAACCATAGAATTCTCAACTGAAGAATCTCAAATGACTGAGAAGCACTTTAAAAAATGTTCAACATCGTTAGTCATCAGGGAAATACAAAACAACCCTAAGATTCTACCTCACACCAATCAGAATGGCTAAGATCAAAAACTCAGGTAGTAGCAGATGCTGGCCAGGATGTGGAGAAATAGGAACACTTCTCTGTTGTTGGTGGGATTGCAAGCTGATACAACTACTCTGGAAATCAGTCTGGCAGTTCCTCAGAAAACTGAAAATAGTTTTACCTGAGGACCCAGCTATACCACTCCTGGGCATATACCCAAAAGATGTGCCAACATATAACAAGGACACATGCTCCACTATGTTCACAGCAGCCTTATTTATAATAGCCAGAAGCTAGAAAGAACCCAGATGTCCTTCAACAGAGGAATGGATACAGAAAATGTGATACATTTACACAATGGAGTACCACTCAGCTATTAAAAACAACGAGTTCATGAAATTTGCAGGCAAATGGATAGAACTTGAAAATATTATCCTGAGTGAGGTAGCCCTATCACAAAATCACACACATGGCATGTATTCACTGATAAGTGGATATTAGTCAAAAAGAAGCTCAGAATAACCATGATATAATTCACAGACCGTATGAAACCCAAGAAGAAAGAAGATCACACCAAAGTGGGAATGCTACAGTCCTAGTGAGAAGGGGGAAGAAAATGATCTCTGGAAAGTAGAGGGAGAGAGAGAGATCTGGGAGGGGGAAAGGAAGGGGAGGAAAAAAGAGGGGCCAGCTTAGATATGGGAAGAGATAGAGGAGAAGTACAGAGGGTCAGAAATTTGAAAGTGGGTGTGTAACAGTGGGTGAACTAGAGATAACCACTAGAAAGTTCCAGATGCCAGGGACCCAAGAGGTTCCCAGGACCCAACAGGGAGGACAGTAACAGAAATACCCAACAAAGGGGAGATAGAACCTGTAGAGACCAAATCCAGTGGATAGGCACGGCTCCTGGTTGAGGGATAGGACCACTCACCCACCTCAAAAATATTAATTTAGAATCCTCCTGTTAAAAGGATATGCAGGGACAGAGTGGAGCAGAGACTGAAAGAAAGGCCATCCAGAGACTGCCCACCTAGGGTTCTATCCCATCTGTAGATACTATTGCTGATGCCAAGATGTTCTTACTGACAGGAGCCTGGTATAGCTATCCCCTGAGAGGCTCTGACCAATACAGATATGGATGTATGCAGCCAACCATTGGACTGAGCGTGAGGACCCTAATGGAAAAGTTAGGGCAAGGACTGAAAGAGCTGAAGGGGATTGCAACCCCATACGAAGAATAACAATATCAACCAACCAGACCCCCCCCTCAAAGCTCTCAGGGACTAAACCACCAATCAAAGAATACACATGGAGGGACCCATGGCTCCAGCTGCATATGTAGCAGAGGATTGCTTCATCTGACATCAGTGGGAGGGGAGGCCCTTGGTCCTGTGGAGGCTAGATGACCCAGGATAGGGGAATGCTAGGGTGCTGAGGCAGGAGTGGGTGGGTGGGTGGATTGGTGGGTGAGGGAGTACTCTCATAGAGACAGGGGACTGGGGAGGAGATGGGGACTTGTAGAGGGGAAACTGAGAAGGGGTATAACATTTGAAATGTAAATAAATAAAATAACCAATAAAAAATTAAAAAAAAAAGACTGGGAATCGTGGGCAAGCTAGCAGGTTAAAGAGCTGTTTTAATAAAGTTCACATTTGTAAATTCATCTGAGCATGAACTCCCTGTTTTCCATTGTAAGAGTGACCTTTGATCTTTCTCAAGGGACAGTTTAAGCCCTACTTTTAGGTCAATGAGGGAAAAGTGAGGATATTGTGTTGGTGCAATAACACAACTCTCATCTCAAAGAGGCCAAGAGATGTTTATTCCGAAGCCAGATATGAAAGATTAGTACCCAGGAGCCCAGATTTACGTTATCACCAGTTTCATGTTTTGATGTGGTGACAGTCTCATGAAGCTTTTATAACAACAGAGCAAAGGACAAATCAAGGCACTTTTCAAGCCCATCAGGGGAGACATCAGGCAGGCAGATTACAGTAAAGTAGGGGGAAATCTCAGCTATAGGTTTCAGATGCTGTCCCAGGGCATTCTTAACCTTCTGGATGGTAGGAATGAGGGTATGTTTATAGACTTCAAAGGCTTTATGTAACTGTCACAAAGATGTTAAGTCATGTACAGAGGACGACAACCAATGCTTATTAAAGGAGGGTAATGATTGGCCCAAGACAATCAGGCTTTGCATCTGTAACATCTGAAACTCTCTACAGTCACTGAAGTTCTAATCTGTTAATTGTCCTTACAGAAGGTTCGATGGAAGGTGTGGTTCTTGATCAGAACTCATGTTCACAGTTGATACTTATTATCATCAGCTCAAAATAACCCTTTTGTCACAGTGGCCTATTTTGAGCTATCATGTTCTGAACCCCTTTAGAAGACACCACGTTTGGAACTACGGGGACAGCTTCCCAATAAATGTGCCTACTACTTACTGGGCCTTAAATCTTCCTTGAACTCAGTCATGTGGAAAACTGAATACTTTGAAGGATACACATTCAGACATCCTGATAAGGAAGCAGAGAAAGTCCTTTGAAGCCCTTTGGAAGTAGGAGGAGAAGCAATTTTGGAAACAGCAGGTATGGCTAGAATGGTGGAGGCTGAGGAAGTCCTGAGACCCTGAGACCCTAAGACTCAGTCACCAGGAACATTTGAGTACAGACATGGTCTGAACAGAAACTAAGTAACATCAGCATGGACTTGCCCTTCAGTATCCACAAACACAAAGAGCAAAAGGGTGGGAGGAAATTTTTTTTCTATTGGAAATATTTTCTTAGAATAAGAAGAAGGGATTCTACTAACACTGAAGACCCAGAAAGGCTGGGTGGTGATTTAAGACTCTTACTGTAAAAATCAAAGGCCATTTTGGAATTAGAGTAACAGCTGTGTAGTGGGTTGAAAAAGAATGGTAGCCACTGGTTCATATATTGGAATGTTCGGTTCCCAGTTGGTTGAAATGCCTGTGAAAGATTAGGAGGTGTGGCCTTGTTGGAGGAGAAGTGTCACTGGGAGTGGGCTTGGAGGTTTCAAAGTCCATGCCATTCTAGTCCACATCTCTGTGTGTGTCTCTTTCTCTCTCTGTGTCTCTCCGTTTTCCTTTCTCCCTCCCTCCCTTCCTCCCCCCTCCCTCCCTCCCCCCTCCCGTCTTGTGCTTGTGTGTCAGACTGTAGCCCTTAGCTACTGTTCCAGTCCCCTATTTGTCCACTTACTGCCATGCTCCCCACCATGATGGTTATGGACTCATGCTCTGAAACCATGAGCCCCACTAAATGCTCATTCTTCCATTTGGTCATGGTGTCTCATCACAGCGATAGAAATTTAACAGAGACAGGCTGCATTCTTTAAAAAGTAGGTCATATTATTGGCAAGAAAATGAGGTATATACTGGGCAAGCAGTCTAGGGACAGATACTTCAGTTCTCATTGAGAAACTGGCAATGACCGATTTTATCCTAGTGGGAAGCTAAACGTGCCAGAAAAGGGGCTCTAGTTCCTGCAGTCTTGTTTTTGTTTGTCTCTTTTTATACAATATAAGCCAACAGCATTGGCTGGAAACTCTCCATGAAAATATATGTGCTTGAAACTGGGAGACTCCTGGACACCTTTGGGTAGGTCAACAGGGCTAAACAAATCATCTCTTCAAGCTGCATTCTAGTTTCTATCATAAGCCCTATAAAAAGCCCCTGGTCTAGCAGCTCAGTAGTACCCTACTTCTGGGACCCCTTCTACTGTACAGAGGCTCTGACTTCTTTTTTTCTTTCTTTCTTTCTTTCTTTCTTTCTTTCTTTCTTTCTTTCTCTGAAGTTTGATTTATAATCCCGTAACACTTTTCCTTTCTAAATGCACCCTCTTGTTTTCTGAAATACATTTTTTTTTTAGGGTTAAAAGACAAAGGGACCCCAGATGACTGTCTGAAGTGCCTCTAGTGACTGTTGATTTGTCTGACACTTATACTCTCTGAATTCTGCATACCAGAGGAAAGAAAGTCTCCGTGGGACCCTTGCTTTTGAGAACCCTTGCTTTTGAGGACCCTTGCCTTTCTCCCATTTCATATTGATTCACAGATTAGGAAATAGGATTGTCCATCTTTCTGTGCACAGGCAGACAAGGGATGTGAACTATTTCCTATTTCTCTTTTTCTTCTTGGCATGCTCCTTTCACTTAGGAACTAGGTCCTTTGTGAGAGCTTCCTGCTGCTTCTGTGGCCAGGAGCCAAAAACTGAAAGAGTGTAGTAGTGGGCTACCAACAAGCTGAAGTTTGGGGATTTTTTTTTTACCAGGATTTTTGGCAGAAGTTGGACTGTGGTATTATGATGACATTCCATGATACAACACAATGCTTTCCCTCCGTGAGTATTGGAACAGAAAGCAATGCTCCCTGGAACCACAGGAGCGAAGGATTATCATCGAACTGTATACATGACCACATGACAAGCAACTCAAGCTCCTCCTGGTGTTAGGCTGAAAGATGATCAAATGTGTAACTGTTTCTCCAGTGGCACAATATAAGGAAAGAGAATGTGTGTGATTATTATTGCCCATCATTATGTGCTTTCCTCGATCCTCCTTATCTTTTAAATACAGAGGGATAATCAAAGTGATGGGAGCATTTGCATAGGAAAAGCCCATACTCGGGAACTTGACTTAGAAGACTGGGCTGAAGAATTCTCCGGCTGTTTCATCTATTGGCAACAAGACCTTAGACAATTCGTTTAATCCTTTTGACTTTTACAGAAAATATTGTGTGTCTCATATATCCATCGGGAAAAAGAATAGTTGATGTGAGGTGTTTTGTGCACATTTGAGACTGCATACAAATAAAAGTAAGATATTATCTGAGCATTTTGAAGTAAAAGTGATTGCTACTTCACACCCTTAAGATGGTTATAATCAAAAACACAAATAGGTGCTGATGAGGACGGAGGGAAACGGAACACTTAGACACTGCTTGTGGGAGTGTAATAGGCACCTTGAGAAACAGTCTGGCGGTTTCTGAAAAGTTTAAATATAGATTTACCACATGACCTAGCAATTCTGCTAGGTAGATGCCTAAGAGAAATAAACACATGTATTTGCACAGAATCTGCGACACAGATGCTTATAACAGCATTATGATAATAAATAAACAGTAAAATCAACCCAAATGCTCACCATCATCTGAGAAATGGATAAACAAAGTGTGAGGTGTCCATGCAGCAGAGTTCTGCTTGGAAATGGAAAGGAATTAAGTACCAGTACACGCGATGTCACAAATAAACTGAAAAACATTATGTTAAATAAAAGAACCCATTCACAAAAGATTGCATATTGCACCAGGTCTTAGCCAAAAGGCCAGAAAGCATTCATAGCCATATATTGCAGGATTCCATTTGTATGAAATGTCTGTCATAGGAGAATATATAGAGATAGAAAGTAGGTTAGTGGTTGCCCAGGGCTGGGAATGGGCTGGGGAGAAATGAAGAGTGACTGCTAATGGGTATTGGTTTATTTTGGGTGCAATAAAATGCAAGAAAATTGATTGTGGTGATCTGGCCACAAAATTCTGTGACTATACTATAAACTCTCAAATTGTACACTTAAAGAAACAGTGCTTGCTACTTCTACAAGCCCAACCAATGCAACACTAATTTATTAAGAAGAAAAGAGAATTAGAAAATAGTGTGTTTAAGTAAAGACATTTTAGCATGTTTTAGAATTTATTTCTACAGTCCTGGGTCAGTGGTAACTGAGCCACATCTTCAGTCCTTATGTTGTGTTTTCATATTAATAACTTTTGAGTTTCTGTGCTATATACATTTGAGTTCTTGTGAGCTAAGGTGTCAGTGACAATCGTCTTCATTTCTCTTCTTCTTAGTTTCTCTGCATCTCATTTCTTTCTTGTGTAGTTGATGAGTCCAGGAGATAGAAACCTGACAGGCAGCTCAAGGGCAGCTGTTCTAGAATGTTCTGTTTCTCTGGCCAGAAGGGAGCTCTGGTAGTGTCTAGAATGCCACCTTTCCACCCTTGCAACTAGATCTTTATATTTTCATTAGAACCCACGTTATATCTGTGCTTCAATTTCAAATTTTTATTTTAGGTTTAGAGATGGGAAGGTTATAGGACAGAATTTTGGAATCTCTCCATCCAGGTCTCGACGGCATTGCCACCTCTCTTAAGAGATAATCCAACTGGGCATTCCTGACTAAGGAAGTACTCCTTAAGAAGGCAGGGTACCCCTGGGATGGTAAACTCATCTTAGGCCAAGCTAAAAAGGTAGGTGGAATAGTGATCCCTTTAATGAGATAATATACTTGTCCCCCAGCTCAGTCTGCCTTTCTTCCCCGTGCATTATTCAGAAAATTGTAACTTCTCTTTCCTTCTTTCTGTTTCTATCTTTAGCTAACACTTTGGGCTTACCCTTTCTCTAAAACTCAACTCTGAAGCATGTGGCGGCTTTTATCAGCCAGGTGTCCAATCTCTAGGTCACCTTAGTAAGTGTGGTGGGCTCCTTCCTTCCTCCTACACTCCTCTCCTGGAGGCTGCTGAGATTGCAGCTCACCCTCCCTGGGGCTTCTTCAATCAAACACAATGAAAATTGTCTTTGAAGTCCCATTTTATTTCATTTTTAGACTATTTACTAATCTGACTAAGAACCCTAAGAGGGGATCCCAAATATTCAATCTGGAAACCACAGAGCGACACCCCAAAATTTCCAGTAACATGATGATATAGCGAGATACTTGCATATAGAATCTATAGCATACTGATGCATAGGAAGGTGGAAAGGGAGAGTCAGTTGCCCAGAGTTTTCTCTGACCTCTCCATGTGCAATGCCCCCATTGTGCCCCCACACACATAACAATAATAAAACTTTTTAAAATATAGCTAAATCCCTAACAGACAGGGTCGGTACCATCGCACCCTTTTCTTTTTATCACCAACAGTTTGGAACACCTTGGTTTGCTCTCGCTAGAGTTGGAAGTCTCAGAAATATAGACATGTTTTAGTGAAGTTTATCTAACTTCATATCACATTAATGTCATCAGCAGCAGCTCATTCGCAATCTTTATACTTTTCAGTTCCCTTCCCCACAAGGCTATAGAGAGGAGCTGCAGCCTAGGCTGTATATTTGGTATTCACGGCTTCCCAGAGAGGCATTCTACTCACAGTGAAGAAAAGAGCTGGAAGAAAGGAGGGAGGTTGCTAGAGGCAGGGTGCTCACCACAGTTCTGCTGCTCTGAAGTCAGGCATGTCTTGGATGTTTCTTGGCTGGAGGCCAGAAATGCTTAGGCACACAGTTTCCTTTTCCTTCCCATTTATATAGCAACCTAATGGGCACAGCCATCCAGAAGCGGTGTGATGAGACACTTCTTCGACCTTCAAGGTGTGTGCTGAAACTCTAATCCATCTAGAGGTATGGAGAGGAACATGGTTATGTCCTGGGATCTGTGATTAGGCCAGTTGGACTGAACAGCTCCCAGCCCCCTTTATCTCTACCTAGTAAGACCTTATAAAGCTCTTTACAAGGACCTGCACTCATGACTCACTTGAGACCCCTCCTGTGAGAGCTTCCCTTGCTATCATTCTATGATAAAATTCTCTCGTAAGCTAATAAAACTCCTTTCTAGACCTCATCTTCCCAGTGCCCATGAAATTCACTGAGCAAAGGACACAGAAGCCACTGGCTTGGGATGGCCTCAGTGGCCTTTGGTTGTCCAGAACGCTAATCTTAGGGAGTGTTACATTCACCTGAGAAGAAAACGTGTAGCTACACTAAGCATTCATCTCCTCTCCTTTTTCCCCCTCCTTTTCCGATAGTGATAACGCATCTCTGGGAGTGTCCCACTAAGGGCTGGGAGGATTGTGTCTTCCCAAGATACTTGCACTGATATTTCCTGGCCCAGAGATTTCTTCAGTTCTTTGTCACATTCTTGTCAGAAGGCAGACCGGTGTTGCCCTTTTCTTTAAACCTGGGAGGACTTCATGTCTGTCTTGGCAAGTAGAGTATGTTAGAAATGATCCTACAGGGAAGCAGATCTTGCATTAGAAATGGGGGTGAAATTTTCTCCTTGCTTTCTCTCACTTTGGATCCCTGAATTGTCTTTAAGATATCCTCCTACCAGGCAGATGGAGAGTGGGAACTGTGAGGGAGACAGGATAGGGAGAAAAGTGGAAGGGTTCACTGTCAGATGTGGGGAGAGACAGGGGAGTGGGCCAGAGGACCAGGAGAATGAATGAGAATCTGCAGCTGGTGAGGGTGATGGGCATCTTGAGTACATGCCAGAGACTTGGGATGGGGGAGGCTCCCAGGAATCAATGGAGGTGGCCTTAGATGAGACTCACAGCAGTAGGGTTGTGGAGCCTGAAGGGGCCACCTCCTGTAGCCAGGCAGGAACTCCAGTGGAGTGATAGGGACACCAACTCATCCACAAAACTTTCTGCACCAAATTTATCCTGCCTACAAAAAATGGGGAGACAGGGATGGGGCAGAGACTGAGGGGGTGGCCAAGCAATAACCCATTTTGAGACCCATGCCAGGGGCAAGCACCAATTCCTGACACTATTATACTCTGCTATACTTGCAGACAGGAGCCTGGCATGGTGGTCCTCTGAGAGGACTGAAGCAAATTCAGGGACCCACAGCCAAACAAGTCAAACATTGGACGGAGCTCTCTGGAATAGTTGGGGGAAGGACTAAGGGTACCGAGGGGGATGGGAACTCCATGAGATGTCCAACAGGGTCAACTGGCCTGGACCATTGGGGGCTCTCAGAGACTGAACCACTGACTAGGGAGCATGCGCAGGTTAGACTTGCCCTACCCCCCAATATGTAACAGATGTACAGCTCAGTCCTCATGTGGGTCCCCAACAGCTAGATGAGGGGCTGTCCCTGGAGCTGTTGCCCATCCGTGGAATATGTTCCCCTTACTGGGCTGCCTAGTCTGTCTTTAGTGGGAGGAGATGCGTCTGACCCTGTAAAGACTTGATGTGCCAAGGTGTGGGAGTGGGGGTGGGGGTGGGTGGTGGGGGCAGTTAATGGGGATCTCGGCCCTCATGTACTGGGATGGGAGGTGGGGGAGGGACTGTGGGAACAGGAAGAAGGATACCAATCGGGATATAAAGTGAATTAGAAAAAAATCCTCCTACCTTGTTGTTTCTACATTGGAGAGACCAAAAAAGGTGCCACACAGGGACAATGAAACAAACCTCATGACACCTAGAATTTTGAGATCCCAGATATTAGACTTCATCCAGCTCGTGCTTTAGACACGTGAAGCACAATGTTCAGAATATGCAGGTACCACCAATTCGTGTTCTGCCTGCAACTATAGATACACCTTAAAAGGAAACTATTTACTGAACCCAGTCCACTTGCCAAATCCTGTGACTTAATGATAATATGATTGTCTCAAACCATTAAGTGTTGGTTTGGTGTGTCTCGGCACAGATAACCAAAATGTTCTTGGTTAGTAAGCTAGCGAAAGGAGTCCATGCAAGGACGAGGTTAACCACATGCTGGTGTCATGGAGGTCATACTGTAAGGGTTTGATGTTGACTTGAGAGCCAAGCTCAATAAAAGGCAAAAGCTCAGAGAGGAAGGAGCAGATGGGAGTATAATCAAGGAAGCTACTTCTCCTAATGGTAGGGTTCCATATGTGAAGACCAGAATTATGGAGACAGTTGTCAACAAGATTTATCAGTGTACATCTACTGATGTTCATTTTATATCAGTGCTTCTGGTGAATTGTGGAAATAGGAATGATTTAGGGAACTCTCCCTGTGAGCTGAATGGATCTTGAAGGATCAACTTTTCCCTTCTCTGAGCAACTAAGGAAAAAATTTCCCTTAGGTATATTCACAGACAGAACACAATGACGGGACTAGTGCTCAGAGCTATGGCTATCCAAGTGGTCTATAGAACTCTGCTGATACACATAATCAGAGTTTAAGCAGTGGGGCTTCTGACATGAACAATGCAAACCAGTGAGTGACCTGTCACCTGTGTACCCCAGAGAGCATCTGTGAAAATCCAGCTCCTGGGTGTGCTCTCTGACCAGTGGACACAGGTCCTAATAACTTCTGGAAGGCTTTGCCACTGTGGTTTCCTCCATCTTTGGCTTCACACAGTCCAGTAAATATCTCACCTCACTCTCATCTAACCAACAGGACTATTATTTTTTTGTGATAATCAATGCTATTTAATAGCTTTTCCCTTAAAGTCTGTACTTTATTAAATGCTGGTCTACCAGATAAACTTCAACATGGGTTTAATGAGTGATGTCCCTAACCTGGGGAACAGAGATGGTCTGTCATTTGAAGGCTTGTAGGAGCTGGTTCTGTCATTTCACCACGTGGGTTTCAAGGCTTGAACTTAGGTCATCAGGCTTGGTGACAAAGACGGATGCTTCCTTAACCA
Source organism: Rhabdomys pumilio (assembly GCA_030674055.1). Lineage (NCBI taxonomy): Eukaryota > Metazoa > Chordata > Mammalia > Rodentia > Muridae > Rhabdomys > Rhabdomys pumilio. The sequence goes on along the minus strand of JANHMN010000011.1, from coordinate 33,800,023 downwards.
TTTCAGGCATCTCACTGAAAATTCTAGTAAGGATTTTCAAAATCAATATTTAGAGGCATAAGCATTGTTTTCAGTCAAAGGTTGAGCTGTAATTTACAGATGCTTAACGCCCACGCCCAAATCACCTTCACAAGTCTTGATTATCTGACTCTTGATGTGTATACAATTATGTAAGCCACAGACAGTAAGAACATAGGTCAGTTTCATTACCCTCAAACGTTACCTCTGCCCTTTGTGGTCAGATTCCAGCCAAATCTCCTAGACTCTGGCAGCTATAGATCTGGTGTTGCTTCTCATACTTCTGCCTCTGCTAGATTTCTATGGACATGGAACCCCATGTTGTATCACATTGCAAACCTGGATTCTCTTGGAAGGCTTTCCATTACGGTCACTTGCATTGTTACACTGCTTGTTTAATCTTATTCAGCACTGAGAAGTTTTTCTAGTGCAGCACATTTTATTGGGTTATTCAACAGGTGATTGAGTTTTGGGTTATTTACAGTTTGGGAGCAATAATGAAGAAAGGTGTTGAAAACTGTATGGGTTTTGGTGGTAAAATGTTTTTCTTTTGGGGGGTGGTTGGGAGTAAACACCTAGAACTGTCATAGTCAACTTTTCAGACAAAGGGTTTTAAATGTTCTTTTAACAGCCTGGCTTGGTGGCATGGTGCCTGTAATGCCAGCATACGGGAGGCTGAGGCAGAAGGATCATCAGAATGAGATACACGGCGAAGTTCTGTCTGGACATACACACACACACACACACACACACACACACACACACACACACACTCATATACTTACATGCTTGTACACACACATGCATAGCCTGAATGAACACACACACACACACACACACACACACACACACACACACACACACAGCCTATGTCTAAACATAGTTATTCTTCACAGGCAGTCATTTGTGGAAATAATTACTGTTGGCTTATTTTAGAGATGAAAGCTAAGATGTACAGACATTATGTAATTGTCTGAAGTCACACAGCCAATGGGAATAAACTCAGGTGATTTGCCTTCAGAGCCTGCAGTCTTAACTATTTCTTCCTCTTTAGTCAAATTCACAGCTAAGGTCTGTATTGGAAACAGAAGTAAAGTTCTCACCCCCCTCCCCCGAGAACAAGTGTGATAAAGACTTAGTTTCATATGGAGAAACTGACAGATTAAAGCGTAACATGAAAATCTTTATGGAATCAGTCGAGGAGAACATGAGCCCACAAAAAAAAAAAAAAAAAAAAAAACCTGATGTGAGTTCATTCAAAATTCAGTTCAAGATGAGTCCTGACCTTTACGTTTTTATCCAGTTCAAATACTATAGGATTGGACCAAGCTCTGCATGTTAGCAGCTCTGATGGATGTTTCTTCATAAGGCCTCTCTGCTGCTAATGCATACTAAATACCGCGTTCGCACCAGAGCAGGCATAACCAGTCTATCCATTCAAGTACACCCGTACATTTGTGATTTTTCTAACATTCCTCTGTCACAATAACAATAGTAATAACTTTAGTATATGAATAATTAACATCTTTAACAGTTGCGTTTTCTATTCACATATACACTGCCGTGAATTCCAAAAGGATATTCATAATATGAACAAAAGAGAAATTGTAGCAAAGATTAACCTCTAAAAAATGCACTGTGGAGGTCTGGGAGCTCTTCCATAGAATTGGAAATAATGGAAAATTGACAGTGAAATATAAAAGTAGATCATGAATAGTTAATACCTAATTTTTCTTTGATGAAGGAATTAAAATACAAACTCAGTAATCATCCCAATGACAATCTGAGGCAAATTTGTCATCGCCAGTGCCTAGCACCAGGCCTTGCATTTATTATATGCAGAATAAACATTTGCTGGGTTGAATTTAATCTTTCCAAGATAAATGTTTGTACGAATAGTGAGATAATAGTGGCAGCTACTCTGTATAAAGTCTATGGGTTTAGCATTAATAAAGGCGATACATTTTTGTCTTACAGAACCACAAAGGAATGCAAATGGTATTATTAACACGGTAACCAGCTTCCTCAAAGTCATGCAAGATGACAGGGATATCGACAGTTGTGACTGATGCTTGGCCCCTGAGTACTAGTGTATTCTGTACACACAGAATTTAGGTGTTAAGGGCGGACGATGTACCACACCATGTGCTTAATCTATGCAAGGTCCTGGGTTCAGTCTCCAGCACAGTGGTTTTTAACATTCCTAATGCTGCGACCCTTTAGTATGTTGGGGCGACCCCCAATCATACAATTATTTTTGTTGTTACCTCATAACTGTAATTTTGCTACTAGGTGTGATGTTGAATCATAATGTAAATATCTGATATGCAACTTCTGTGCGAGGGTCATTTTACCCTCATATGGGTCATAATCTTTAGGTTGATAAACACTGCTCTACCACTATAAAAAAAATGAAGAAAGCTCTCATGAAGTCTTTCTGTGAGTCACCAATCAGAAGACTCTAGCAGAAGAAAACCAAATGCAAGGGAATCCAGCAGATGGAATCTTCCACCTTTGAGCAGAGCTCAACTCCCAGCCCAGAAGCTGAATCCACAGTTTCCTGTTCCCTTGAGGCCAGAACATTGGTTCACTGCATAGATTCTGCCTATAGCATACATGCACCTCATGTTTCACTTGGAAATTGGAGTCTTGAAGGAAAAGGAGCTCTGTAGAGTTTGTTTTCGTAATTCTGGATAGGAGTCAACATAGCTTTCACGTTCTAGACATTTCAGTGGCAAAATCCCAGTGACAACTTCTGGCCTCTGCTGTTCACATGGTTAGCATGTTCTGTATCACTCTTCCTGTGCACTGCAGGGAGCAGAGATGCCTCCTGGGGATTAATTTAGGGTGTGATGTTGAATGCTTTTTCTGAAATCTTACCATTTTAATCTAGAACTAAACCTTAACTGATGTGAGCACTTAATAAGGTAGCTATAGAGTCTAAATGCATTAAATATTCTTGAACAATAAAGTAAATCAAGGCATACTGGCTACTCCAAAAGGCAACAGAATAGCATCAGATAAGTGTAGATAATAACTAGAGACTAGATTCAATGGAAAGATGAGACATGTGCTAATGGTTCAGAAACTGTGGTTATCAATTATAACATAAGGATTCTGCATCAGTGGTCTACCTGAAAGCCAGAGCTATGTTTTACAGAACCAGCCTCTACTATATGCTCATATTAGAGAATTGCACTGACCCCAGGCCTCTTTGTTCCCATTTGCTTTGAAGATTGGCTGGAGCTGATTTCACAGTCACTCAAGTTACAGTCCTTGGGCATGGTGCTTGGGCAGCATTCTGTTCTATCTACAGAGAACATCTGGGAGTCTTATAAAGGAAATTATTCGTTCTGTTATAAGGGGAACTTGCTCTCTCTTTCACTAGTAGCAATTGTGGGAGCGACAGTGCTGATTGGTCTTGTGACTGTGTTGTAATCTTGAAGAGTGTCATCTTGAGAGGTTTCCTGGTGTTAGGAAGGCTGAGTGGGGACACAGAAGAAGAGTGGGCTCTGGATCATCAGGGTCTCTGTGCACCAAGCTTTGCCTGCTTATTCAGGAGGCACACTGAGTGAGCAGGTAGACAAATGGAGTTGCCAGAGTCCATGGTTCACTGGGGTAGCATGAAAGAAAAAGTCAAAGAAAGCATATGGGAGTGGAAACATGAGACCTTGGTGAAGTCTTAGTGCTTGTGATGACACAGAGTATTGAGGAAATGCATTGGACAGGAAGGAACACAGGCTGTGTTGTAGAGTCTACATCCAAGAGTGCCCTATGTGGGGATCACTGGTTGGGAGAATGTTACTTTGGGTAGCAGAGCCAAGTTGTGCTGTGCTCAGTTTTTAGGAAGTGATACCAGCACTGCATCTTAGCTCTGCACACTGGACCCTGAATCAATTGCCTGTAGTTGAGGGCTATCTTTTATTTGCATTCCTGACAGCTCATAGTCCATCCTCTTTTGAAGAAGGGTCCAAATGGTTCACTGTTTCTATCTCTGAAGCGCTTGAATTACCGGAACTACTAAACTCATTATTTTGTTGATATTACTGGTTACTGTGATTGCTAAGGTAGTTTGACTTCAGGTTTCTATTACCATTTCTAAAAGAACTCAACTAGTGTACGAAAGAACAGTTTCACATCTTGAAAGGTTATCAATTCAGTTTAATACACGTTCTCTGAGCAAGCTATTCCTTATCTTAAAATGCTAACAAATGACCAGACATGTCACAGAGATGGCATGTAGCTGGCACACAATCCAAGGCAGCTATGACCTAACACCTTAACAGCTGTACTAATCTTTAATGCTTAGTAATGGCAATTGAGCTGCTAGTTTCCCCGTGGTGGGCTTCACTCTTTTTTTGTATAGAAGATTATAGTTACAGTTCCTGCTATTTGTGTTTATATTCAGCTGATGAAAGATATATATTTTCTAACCTAATTTTGTAAGTATTTACTTTTAACTTGTAATTCTTGTTTGATATATTTGCAAATCTTAATGTTTAAATTTGAAAATTTTAAAACACTTTATTTTTTATTTAATGAACATTAAATTAGCTTTTAAATTTGACGGACTGAATCTTTTAACATTAACATTATTCAAAGACTGCCTTGCTATTTCAAACTATAATTACCAGTTTAATAAACGCATTCTCTAAATATCCGAAGCACCGAATATTTCAACCTTATAAATCTAACATGCAAGATATTTGCAATCTTTATGAAACTCTCTTATAAATTTAATAATTCAGGGTTATAAATTTAATAAAGTTGATTCTCTTATCTCTTTCCCACATCTTAAAATGGATAAAACGTTCATGAAGTAACATAGCAACTAATAAACAACTTCCAAATAAAGATCAGATCTTTTCAAATTTATATCTCTATGACTTGTGAACTTAGTTGCCCAACAAAAGGAGCAGGAACCATAAGATCATATTGTATTTACTTGGTTATAACTTGGATAACCAGAAGCTTATTAATTTGAGTTACAGTGGCGAGCAACATGCCCTGGGAATAGAGCACTAAGGACATCTAATAAAAGGAGACATGGGCTTGGTTATCCATGGCTCTACAGGGTGGCACTGGCATCTGAGCCCTAACTACAGGGCTAACTACAGGATGCTCCAACTGATTTTCACTGCTCTGCTCTTGGCAGGCTCCTAGCTGTAGTTTTCTACTGAGATCAAACTCAGTTTCCCAACTCAACACAAGATACGTCTTTTGTATACATTTTCAAACTGTGTTCTTAACCCGATTTTCCATGTTGTAATATTCCGCTGTCATAATCCCCTACCTAAATTTCAACACACATCTTTGCTGTCTGATTTGTCATAGTCAATTTAGCACTTCGGGTTTTACTGTTTCATTTCTCTGAACTTTGTTGCAAAAATAATTTACTGAGAAGAAAACATTTCTGTTCTTAGGCAGTTATTTTTCTATTAGAGATAGCAGAGACATGTTTATAAATCACCTATCATAAAAGGCAAACATGGAGACTACTATGAAAGTGTGTGAGCATATATCTGCAAGATCTGTTTACAGGAGAACTGTAAGACTACCCTCACACTCTGAGCCCTGAGTGTTGCTCATAAAACTATGTTGCCGTTTACAAGCCAGAAGATGGTTTTACAGGTGAGACTAGGAATTCATGTATTGATGAGTTATTCAGATGGCTTAACTTAATCACTAAGTCATTTTTTTATAAGGACTTGCCCCAGCTCCTAGCAAAAGAAGTATAGATATTGTATGGTTTAATTAAAAAAAAATTCACAGATGTGCCTACAAATTTGGGTTTTAGTTAATTCCAGATGTGGTCAAGTTGACAAATAAGACTATCACAGATATAAAGGAGGCTTTCTATTTTTAAGATGAAGGATGATGACAAGGACCCAGAGAGTGACCTCTAATTATGGTCCCTAAATGACAGCAACATAGAATATGGAGATCTCAGTTTCAACGACAAAGAGCTGAATTTTGCAGCAATCTGAATGAATTCTGAGCAGTTCCTTCCTCAGAGGGTCCAAATAAAAGCTTAATTCCACTGATACTTGATTTTGGTTTTAAAGATACTGAGTAGAGAACTTGTTTGGGCCACACAGACTTTGGACCTCAAAAACTCTGGGCTAATAAGCAAACATGTTGTCAAATGGCTTTTATAGCTTTTGCTATGCAGCAGTAGACGGTCAGTGCAGTCACAAGTCAGTTTTTTATTCCAGTCTACATACTTAACTTCACAATTTTAAACTGTGTATCTGATGCATCTGTAAAGGGGGCAATATGTCCAACTCCACAGTCTAGTGTTTGTCTTAGCATATCTATGAATGCTTGTTATCACTCTTGCTATAGAGAGACACCATGACCACAGCAACTCTTATAAAGGCAAACATTTAATTGGGACTGGCTTTCTGTTTCAGAGGTTGTCTATTATCGTCATGGCAGGAAGCATGGTGGCATGCAGGCAGACATGGTGCTGGAGGAGGAGCTGAGATTTCTACATCTTGATCCACAGGCAGGAGGGAGAGAACTGACTTGAACTTCAAAGAACTCAAAGCCTGCCCTCATAGTGACATACTTCCCCCATGAAGGCCACACCTCCTAATAGTGCACTCCCTATGGGCTAAGCATTCACACACTCGAGTGTATGGGTACCACTCCTATTCAAATCACCACAGTGTTTCTAGAAAAACAAGCTGATGAGACTATAAGGTCAAGGTTTAGTTGATTGAACAGAAGTATCAGCACCTAGTCAAGGATGCTTAACTGAAGAAATATCCAAAAGCCTACAGTTTCCCTTTATTGGCCTTGATAGAAATATTCTCTCTTTGGAACAAGCCATCAGAATAATAAAACATCTTGCAGGGTGGATGGTACAGTTTGCTATTATCATGAGCAACATTCAACATATGCTAAGAAAATAAAACTCAGGGTAGGTGAATATGGGGGCTAGAGAACTTAAGAGAAAAGAGGGAAAGACAGATCAAAAGAGGTGCAGATGGGGTCTACTATGGAAAGCTCATCACCAGGCATGAGAAAAATAGCACAGGGAAAAGCACAGACAGAAAGTGTGAAGGAGAAGGACAGACATGTGTGACTACACTGTCACAGTGTGCAGCTCCTGCCTGTGCTGAGTTGTGTGTGAGAACAGATGCTTTCTGCTTGTAATTGTCCTTCACGAAAGCACGCTAAAAAGAAAGCTTTGAAGCAACCACCTTCGTGTTGTGGGAATGTCTGTCTCTCTTGCATTCTTCCTGGGAAACGCCAATGACCTATCATGTCTTTAACTGACAGAATCATTCACTTCCTCAAAGCACAGCCTCTACAGTGACCTTTCATTTCTTGACTGGTCATGAAGATAAAGTTGATAGTCATTTTATTGCTACCAGTGTGACATTTTTATATACTTTCTCCCATATAGCATAGAACATGTTACCTCCTATAATTACTTTTATATACTACTTGACTTAAGGATTGTTTCAAACTATTTTGCTCCTGAATCACTTTTATTTTCAGGGCTAGACATTTTTAAGAAGAAACAGTTTCTAAATTAAGGATATTGTCTCCTTTTCTTTTCTTACACCCTCTCAACTAAAATGCTAACACTTTTTTTTATTTGTTTTTGTTTTTAAGAAATGGGAATAAAGAGATTTTAACCATTACATTATATGAGCTCAGTTGTTACCATATTTATAAGTGTGTGTGTGTGTGTGTGTGTGTATTAGTACCTATTTTTTAACTAAGATTGAAATTGGACAGTATGTTTCATGTTCTCACTAGGGATATTTTTATGAGTGATAATAACAAATTGCATCTGTGAGATCTCTTTAGTGTGCCAAGAGTTTATAGGATCTGCATCATAGCAAATTTCTACTTACAGTCTTACCAAAAACATGTTATCCTATACTTCATCACATACACACACACACACACACACACACACACACACACACACACACACTTGAAACAAGATAGCTCTATAAAACCCAGAATAGTTTTGAACTCACTAGGTAGCCAGAGTATCCTTGAACTTGGGGTATTTTTTTAGCCTCTTTAGTGCTGAGATTAAAGGCAACCATCATGCCATTTGGCTATGTTATTATTTTTTAAAGGTCTGGAAATAATTTGAGAAGTGTTATTACTAATTTTTTTATCTTTGTCATTCACTAAAGTTTTATTTTGTATTTAAAAATTTAAGGGCCATATTAATCTTTATTTTGATCTATTTCTTGTCTATTTGCAGTGTAAAGACACTGCAAGTACTGGCTATAAAAATATACCTTACCTAACAGAAATTTAAATCTCTCTCATCATGTACCAGGGAAATATGATGTGGGTAGCGTAGTACATGGAAATAATTCCTCAGGTTCACAATGCCTGTTCTTTAGGCCTCCCTCTGAGTACATGATCTGTAAATGAATATAATCTGATGGCATACTTATTGTATTGTCAGTGATTACGAACATATTTGTATGAAATATAAAATAATATCTGTACTGATAGTATGGAGTCTTTTGACTAGGGCAGTAAGAATGTGGAACAGGGACAATTTCGGTGAGGAGGAAGAGGAGGGTGATTGCCCTAAGACAATGAACGTCAGGCCTTCTAACTCCCACCACTATAAAGCCACTTTGAATCTTGTGTTACAGTAACATTCCTGTGCCTTGGGCTTTTAGTTATAGTCATACTTACTATTATTACTATAAAAGCTATAATTATACAATTAGTGCTATTTATAGGAAAGTTTTCCGGTAGTCACAAATTGGTTGACAAAAGTACCTTCCCCTCTCATTTGTCTGCAATGTCTTTCCGGTGAAAATCAATGCTAAACTTTCTACCTTTTAGGACTGGTATTTTCTAAAAATAATTAAAAAAAAAAAAAGAGCCAAAGTACAACTTGTGATTTATGACTTCTATTTAAATTTTGAATAAATTGGGTTGTAAGTTGCAGACACTCATACTGCACTGAGAAATCTGATTATTTCATACACTGATGAGTTCAAGGCAGGCAAATCTACTATTAGTCAATGACGCTGGGGAGTTCACCCTTTGCTCCCTTCATTCTTCCCAGCACCACCACTCTTGGCTCTCAAGGTGCTGTGTGTAGGTCACAGAGACACTTCACAGTGGGAACAGCACATCCGAATTCCAGCACTGTAAACATAAAAGAAAGAGCAGGGGCAGAAAAAAAAAACAGAAAGGAAGAAACCTTTGTATGCTTCCTGATTGTCTTATATACTGTTCTATCGCTGTGAAGAGACACCGTGCCAGAGGCAACAGGTAAAAGAACACATTTAATTGAGGCTTGCTAACAGTGTCAGAAGGTCCACAAATTGTAGGCAGAAAGAGAGAGAGAGAGAGAGAGAGAGAGAGAGAGAGAGAGAGAGAGAGAGA
>JANHMN010000011.1:33772488-33790608 GCA_030674055.1 Rhabdomys pumilio | reverse complement strand
AGAGAGAGAGAGAGAGAGAGAGAGAGAGAGAGAGAGAGAGAGAGAGAAGAGAGAGAGAGAGAAGAAGAGAGAGAGAAGAGAAAGAGAGAGAGAGAGAAGAGAGAGAAGAGAGAGAGAGAGAGAGAGAGAGAGAGAGAGAGAGAGAGAGAGAGACTTCCTATGGACTTTTGAAACCACAACACACACCTCTTCCAACAAGGCCATACTTCCTAACTCTTTCTAAATAGTTCACTATCTGTAACCCAAACATTTAAATATGTCACCTCCCAAGATCGTTCTCATTCAAACCACAGTGTAGCAGGGAATGCTTTTCTTTTCTTTTTTTATTTTTTTTATTGGATATTTTATTTACATTTCAGATGCTATCCTCTTTCCCCATTTCCCCTCCCTAGAAAACCCCTATCTCTTGCCCCCTTTTCCTTTTTGCTTTTATGCAATTTTTTTAAATGTTAATCAAAGGCTTTATAAGTATGGTAATGCTCAATCAGAAGTATAACCCAATACCCAACCTAGCTGGGTAAACTATCTTTGACTGGTGGAGACACATGAACATCTGCCTCCATGCCCCACCTCTCTTTCTCTCTCTTTCTCTCTCTCATCACCTTGCTTCTCCTCTCCTTCATCTCCTCTCCTTACTCCTCCTCTTCCTCTCAGTGCTCCTTCCCCCTTAGCTCCTCCTACATATTACCCTTCCTGTTAAAATAAAACTTTTCTCTCAGAATACAATTAGAGCATAATTATTCCTATTTGTACCAGTGAGGTACAAGATAGTCTTAATACCCAGTCCATCCTTTTGTTGACTAACCAGAACCTCTGTCGTCTCTCTTGACTAAAACACTTAGTTTTGAACCTGACTTTTTCTTGGCTTTAGAATGAATGTCAGCTGAAAACCATCCACTCAGATCTTTTCTCTCAAGGTAAATAGCCAGGATTGGTTATGAGTCTATAGGTCTTCAACGCCATCAGAAATCCAGAATGACTAAATTAACTGAAGTTATGGGAAGCACTAAGCATAGCTTCTAAAACTTAGCCAATTTATAGAGACCGCTGAACACCTGGACAACCCCTATACTACCGAACATTGGAGCATCAAATCTTCAGCCTTCTGGCCCAAATTCATCTGACAGACTTTAGTGCTGCAGAATTATTAAGGGCTGATTACTCTGTCTAGGCAGATATAATCAGTCGACTATTCTGCAAGTGTGTTCTTTTCTGGACAGTAATTTGTGTGTAGATGGAGAGAGGCAATTCTTGCCTAGTGGCTCTCTGGGGAAAAGTAGTGGTTTTGTTGGAACAGGGAGGATTAGCTAGGATTTATGGCATAGCCATAACCTATTGGTAGAAATCTGTATAATTTAGTATCAAGATGAAGTTATAATTTCTTAAATGGTATAAAATTCACTTGGATTTCAAATTTAAGGTTTTCATTGGTATGAGCTTCTTATTGATATGAAAGTGAAATGAATATTGATACTCTCATGAGCATTGTGCCTGTATAACACATTTAGAAATACAAGGCCTAGACCCAGTCCTTCTTTAATTTTTTTAACTGATTTGGGATGATTAGCCTGTGAGTTCAGGGACTATAGCAAATTCATGACTTTGAGTTTATTGTTAGGGTATTTTCTAGATTTTATTTAGAAATAGCTGAGAGGAGTTAACAGACAACAGTCCAGGTTGTTACCTTACATGGATAGTTGGATTTCAAAACGTCAGAAATCCATAGAATTGACGTCACAAATATTTCTATATTAATGTTCACTTTGATTAGAGACCTGTCTGCTCCTGACAGCTTTCTGTCTTGGATTCTAAGAAGAAATTGAGCATCCTTGGAGTTACTCCAGGGAACGCTTTTCTAAAAGAGTTTGCTTGGCTTCTTAGGTAGATCTGTATTACATGACTGTGCCTATCTGAAAAAGAGTTGGGAAAGCAATCTTACCTCTCGGCCCTTTTAGTAAGAGACCCATGGGGGACAGGGTGAGAGGCCCTGAATCAGACATGAAGCAAGCTCTTTCCAAAACTACTGTGATGTGTTTCACCAGTACAAACATAGACGAAGTAGAAGGTTATTGTCTAAGGTACAGGCATCAAAGAGCCAACACTTAGAAGAAACAGTGTTGCTGAGGGAAACAAGCCAAGAGTTGGGATATTATTTTGTCTTTTAGGTTACTTTCAAAAACAGTAAGGTGATAAAATTTGGAAATTTCTTATAAAATTTCTTCTAGAATCAGGCTTCAACATCTTAGTCACCTCTTCACCAGTCTGGCTACACGTCTCCCCTCCACAAACTTTCTTAAAAATGACTTTATTTATTTATAATAATTATCCCCACAGTAAATGTTGGAACCCTCTCTTGGGGAAGATAATGCAATGAAAATCCAGTGATAATTATCTCATCAATTTAACGGCCTCTCAAAAGATCTCAGAACCATTTTTTAGACACATGTGCACTATTTATTTTTAGTCATATATTGACTGCTAATAAAAATACGATCGTGAAAAAAACCACTTCCACTAAACATCAAGGAGAAGATAATCATCTTCCGAGCTATAATCGAGTAATTATGATTAAAGAAATTAGAGACTGGCTTCCCAGAGTTAATAACACCTGTGGAACAGAGTTAGCATGCCTAGACAATGAAATATTTGATTTGTGCACATTTCACGCCCTGTCAGTTTAACTTCCTAATGTCTAAGAGTACACATAAGGTGACTCAGGTTTTTGCACTGGTAAATCAGAAGCCAGGGTCTGCCATTGCCTTTACAATTGAGCAAGTCTTGAATGCAGGGCCACTAAACTAAAAGTCATGGGTTCTGTTTCTGTTGAATTGTGAAGGAAGCTTGTTTTCTTAATAAAATATTGGAGTGTGACAGCAAGAAATCATGTCACTTTACCATGGCCCTCTGCTACCTTTGTCCAGAATGGACTGTTCATCTGTGGTACCTGGATGAGGCTGTGTGCTGCTCTCCAACATTCTTCTACCGTATAGTCACAGTGTAGTTGTGCACCTTGGACAGTTCTTCTTGTCACCACACAATCAACATTGCCAGTTTACCCCTCTCCTCTAAGAAATGATGAAAATCAAATCTGAAATGTGATATGGTATGCTTAGTTTTACTGCTGTTATATAGTTCAAGATTCTTTTTTTTTTATTGGATATTATATTTACATTTCAGAATTTATCCCCTTATCCCATTCCCCCACTACCCAGAAACCTCCTATCCCATCCCCCTCCTCCAGCTTCTATGAGGATGTGCCTCCACCTACCCCCCACTCCCACCTCCCCACCCTCGAGTTGCCCCCCCCAACTCGGTGTTCAGCCTTCATGGGGTTAAGGATCTCCTCTCCCACCTATGCCCTACAAGGTCATTTTCCCCTACATATACAGATGGAGTCATGGTTCCCTACCTATGTGCTCCCAGGCTGGTGGTTTAGACCCTGGGGAGATCTAGTTGGTTGGTATTGTTGCTCTCCTCATGGGGCCACAAACCCTTTCAGCTCCTTCAGTCTTCTCTCTAACTTCTCCATTGGGAAACACTTGATAAGATCAGTGGTTAGCTGTAAGCATCTGCCTCTGAATATATCAAACTCTGGGAGACCTCTAAGGATACAGCTATATCAGGCTCTTGTCAGCATGCACTTCCTGACATCCACATCAGCTTCTACTTTTGGTGACTGTACATGGGATAGATACCCAGGTGGAATGGTCTTCAGACGGCCTCTCCTTCAGTTTTTGTCCCACACTTTGTCTCCATATTTGCTCCCTTGAGTATTTTCTTACTTCTTCTAAATAGGACCGAGGCATCCACACTTGGTCTTCTTTCTTCATGAGCATCATGTGGTCTGTGAGTTGAATCTTTGGATATTTCAAGCTTTTGGGCTAATATCCACTTATCAGTGAGTAAACCATGTGTGTTGTTTTGTGATTGGGTCACCTCACTCTGGATGATATTTTCTAGTTCCATCCATTTACCTAAGAATTTCTGGATTTCATTATTTTTAATAGCTGAGTAATATTCCATTGTGTAAATGTACCACATATTTTTTTATTCATTCCTCTGTTGAAGGACATCTGGGTTCTTTCCAGCTTCTGGCTATTATAAATAAGGCTGCTATGAACATAGTGGAGCATATGTCCTTGTTATATGTTGGAACATCTTCTGGGTATATGCCCAGGAGTGGTATAGCTGGGTCCTCAGGAATGCTATGCCCAATTTTCTGAGGAACCACCAGGCTGATTTACAGAGTGGTTGTACCAGCTTGCAATCCCACCAACAATGGAGGAGTGTTCCTCTTTCTCCACATCCTCACCAGCATCTAATATCACCTGAGTTTTTGATCTTAGCCATTCTGACTGGTGTGAGGTGGTATCTCAGGGTTGTTTTGATTTGCATTTCCCTGATGACTAAGAATGTTGAGCATTTCTTAAGGTGCTTCTCGACCATTTGAGTTTCCTCTGTTGAGAATTCTTTGTTTAGCTCTGTACCCCATTTTTGATAGGGTTATTTGGTTGTCTGGAGTATAATTTTTTGAGTTCTTTGTATATATTGGATATTAGCCTTCTATCAGATGTAGATTTGGTAATGATCTTTTCCCAACCTGTTGGTTCCCTTTTGTCCTATTTACAGTGTACTTTGCCTTACAGAAGCTTTGCAATTTTATGAGGTCTCATTTGTCAATTCGTGACCTTAGAGCATAAGCCATTGGTGTTCTGTTCAGGAACTTTTCCCCTGTGCCTAGTTATTTGAGGGTCTTCCCCACCCTCTCTTCTATTAGTTTCAGTGTATCTGATTTTATGTGAAGGTCCTTTATCCACTTGAACTTGAGCTTTGTACAAGGGGATAAGAATGGATTGATTTGCATTCTTCTACATGCTGACCTCCAGTTGAATGAGCACCATTTGTTGAAAAATGCTGTCCTTTTTCCACTGGATGGTTTTAGCTCCTTGGTCAAAGATCAAGTGGCCATAAGTGTGTGGGTTCATTTCTGGATCTTCAGTTATATTCCATTGATCTTCCTGCCTGTCTCTGTACCAATACCATGCAGTTTTTATCACTATTACTCTGTAGTACAGTTTGAGATCAGAGATGATGATTCTCCCAGAAGTTCTTTTATTGTTGAGAATAGTTCTCACTATCCTGGGTTTTTTGTTATTCCAAATGAATTTGGAAATTGCTTTTTCTATCTCTATGAAGAATTGATTTGGAATTTTCATGGGAATTGCATTGAATCTGCAGATTGTTTTTGGCAAGATGGCCATTTTTACTAAGTTAATGCTGCCAATCCAGGAGCATGGGAGATCTTTCCATCTTCTGAGATCTTTTTTGTTTTCTTTCTTCAGAGACTTGAAGTTCTTGTCATACAGATCTTTCACTTGCTTGGTTAGATTCATTTTAAGATATTTTATATTATTTGTCACTATTATAAATGGTGTCATTTCCCTAATTACTTTCTCAGCTTGTTTATCCTTTAAGTAGAGGAAGGTTACTGATTTGTTTGAGTTGATTTTATATCCAACCACTTTGCTGAAGTTGTTTATCAGGTTTAGGAGTTCTCTGTTGGAAGTTTTAGGATCACTTAAGTATACTATCGTATCTGCAAATAGTGAAATTTTGACTTCTTCCTTTCCTATTTGTATCCCTTTGACTTCCCTTTGTTGTCTAAAGACTAGGACTTCCAGTACTATATTGAATTGCTCTGGCTAGGACTTCCAGTACTATATTGAATAGGTATGGTGAGAGTGGGCAGCCTTGTCTAGTCCCTGATCGTAGTGGTATTGCTTCAAGTTTTTCTCCATTTAGTTTGATGTTGGCTACTGGCTTGCTGTATATTGCTTTTACTATGTTTAGGTATGGGCCTTGAATTCTGATCTTTCCAAGACTTTTAACATGAAGGAATGTTGAATTTTGTCAAATGCTTTCTCAGCATCTACTGAGATGATTATGTGGTTTTTTTTTCTTTGAGTTTGTTTATGTAGTGGATTACATTGATGTATTTCCAAATATTGAACCATCTCTGCATTCCTGGAATAAAGCCTACTTGATCATGTTGGATGATTGTTTTGATGTGTACTTGGATTCAGTTTGCAAGAATTTTGAGTATTTTTGCATCAATATTCATAAGAGAGATTGGTCTGTAGTTCTCTTTCTTTGTTGGCTCTTTGTGAGGTTTAGGTATGAGTGTAATTGTAGCTTCATAGAACGAATTGGGTAGTGTTCTTTCTGTTTCCATTCTGTGGAATAGTTTGAATAGAATTGGCATTAGGTATTCCTGGAATGTCTGATAGAATGCTGCACTAAAACCATCTGGTCTCAGACATTTTGTGGTGGGGAGACTTTTAATGACTGCTTCTATTTCTTAAGGGGTTATGGGACTGTTTAGATGGTTTATCTGCTCCTGATTTAATTTTGGTACCTGGTATCTGTCTAGAAAATTATCCATTTCTTCCAGATTTTCCAATTTTGTTGAGTATAGCCCTTTGTAGTACGATCTGATGGTTTTTTTTTTTTTAATTTTCTCAGTTTCTGTTGTTATGTCTCCTTTTCAGTTCTGATTTTATTAATTTGGATACTGTCTCTGTGCCCTTTGGTTAGTCTGGCTAAGGGTCTATCTATTTTGTTGACTTTCTCAAAGAACCATCTCCTGATTTTGTTGATATGTTGTATAGTTCTTTCTGTTTCTACTTGGTTGACTTCAGCCCTGAGTTTGATTATTTCCTGCAGTCTACTCCTCTTGGGTATATTTGCTTCTTTTTGTTCTCAAGCTTTCAGGTGTGCTGTCAAGGTGTTAGTGTATGCTCTCTCCAGTTTCTTTTTGTAGGCACTTAGAGCTATGAGTTTTCCTCTTAGTACTGGTTTCATGGAGTCCCACAATTTTTGGTGTGATGTGTCCTCATTTTCATTAAATTCTAAAAAGTCTTTAATTTCTTTCTTTATTTATTCCTTTACCAATTCATCATAGAGTAGAGCCTTGTTCAGTTTCCACTTGTATGTGGGCTTTCCATTGTTTTTGTCATTATTAAAGACCAGCCTTAGTCCATGGTGATCTGATAGGGTGCAAGGGATTATTTCAATCTCTTTGTATCTGTTGAAGCCTATTTTGTGAGCAATTATGGAGTCTATTTTGGAGAAGGTACCATGAGGTGCTGAGAAAAAGGGTATCTTCTTTTGTTTTAGGATGAAATATTCTATAGATCTCAGTTAAATCCATTTGGTTCATCACTTTGTTAGTTTCATTGTGTCTCTGTTTAGTTTCTGTTTCCATGATCTGTCCATTGCTGAGAGTGGGGTGTTGAAATCCCCCACTATTATTGTGTGAGGTGTAATGTATGTTTTGAGCTTTAGTAAAGTTTCTTTTATGTATGTGGGTGCCCTTGCATTTGGGGAATAGATATTCAGAATTGAAAGTTCATCTTGGTACAGTTTTCCTTTGATGAGTATGAAGTGTCTTTTCTTATCTTTTTTGATTATTTTGGTTGACAATCAATTTTATTTGATATTAGAATTCCTACTCCAGCTTGTTTCTTGGGACCATTTGCTTGGAAGAGTGTTTTCCATCCTTTTACTCTGAGGTTGTGTCTGTCTCTGTCACAGAGGTGCGTTTCCTGTATGCAGAAAAATTCTGGGTCCTGTTTATGTATCCAGTCTGATAGTCTATGTCTTTTTATTGGAGAATTGAGTCCATTGATACTAAGAGATATTAAGGAAAAATGATTGTTGCTTCCTGCTATTTTTGTTATTAGAGGTGGAATTATGTTTGTGTAACTATATTCTTTTGGGGTTATTGCAAGACTACTTTCTTGCTTTTTCTTGGTTGTAGTTTCCCTCCTTGTGTTGGTGTTTTCCATTAATTATTCTTTGAAGTGCTGGATTTGTGGGAATATATTGTGTAAATTTGGTTTTGTCATAAAATATCTTGGTTTCTCCATCAATATTGATTGAGAGTTTTGTTGGGTATAGTAGTCTGGATTGGCATTTGTGTTCTCTTAGGGCCTGTATGATATCAGTCCAGGATCTTCTGGCTTTTATAGTCTCTAGTGAGAAGTCTGGTGTGATTCTTATAGGTCTGTCTTTATAGGTTACTTGACCTTTTCCCCTTACTGCTTTTAGTATTTCTTTGTTTTGTACATTTGATGTTTTGATTATTATGTGACTGGAGGTATTTCTATTCTGATCTAGTCTATTTGGAGTTCTGCAGGCTTCTTGTATATTTATGGACATCTCTTTCTTTAGGTTAGGGAAGTATTCCTCTATAATTTTATTGAAGATATTTACTGGCTCTTTAAGTTGGGAGTCTTCACCTTCGTCTATACCTATTATAGATTTATATATTAGATTTGGTTTTCTCATTGTGTCCTGGATTTCCTGGATGTTTTGAGTTAGGAGTTTTTTGCATTTTTCATTTTCTTTGACAGTTGTGTCAATGTTTTCCATGGTATCTTCTGCACATGAGATTCTCTTTTGTTTCTCTTGTATTCTGTTGGTGATGCTTGTGTCTATGACTCTTGATCTTTTTTTTAGGTTTTCTATCTCCAGGGTAGTCTCCCTTTGAGATTTCTTTATTGTTTCTACTTCCACTTTTAGATCCTGGATGGTTTTGTTTAATTCCTTCACCTGTTTGGTTGTGTTTTCTTGCAATTCTTTAAGGAATTTTTGTGTTTCCTCTTTAAGGGCTTCTACTTGTTTACCTGTGTTCTCTTCAAATTTTTTGAAGAGTGTTATTTATGTCCTTAAAGTTCTCTATCATCATCATGAGAAGTGATTTTAATTCTGAATCTTGCTTTTCTGGTGTGATGGTGTGTTCAGGGCTTGCTGTGGTGGGAGAACTGGGTTCTGATCATGCCAAGTAACTTTGGTTTCTGTTGTTGTTCTTGTGCTTGCCTTTTGCCATTTGGTTAGCTCTAGTGCTACCTGCACTCATTGGTTCTGACTGGAGCCTGCCTTTCCAGTTATCTTGCTTGTGTCAGAACTCCTCAGGGTCCAGATGTCTCTGTTATCCTGTGATCCTGAGCTCCAGCTGCTCTGAGTACAGTGGCTCCTCTAGTATGTCTCAGGATATGGTGTCTCCATGGTAGCAGACCAGCTAGGTGTCTGTTGCTCTGGGTGCATTGTCTCCTCTAGGATGTCTCAGGATATGGTGTCTGCTGCTCTAAGTGCAGTGGTTTCTCTAGAATATCTCAGGATATGGTATCCGCTGCTCTGAGTTCAGTTGCTCCTCTAGGATATCTCGGGATAAGGTGTCTTCACGGGAGCAGACCAGCTGGGTTTCTTCCCTAACCACAAGGACCTGGCAATGGGTGGAATCGGAGTGGTATTCCGCAGGGGTGGGGTTTGGGTGCCTGATGGATCCTGAGCACCCCTTGATCCCAGTTGTAACTCTTGGGTGTAGGGCAATGGGCAACTCTTCTTACCTGTTGCTTTGAGTTCAGTTGCTCCTCTAGGATGCTTTGGGATAAGGCATCTATAGAGGAGCAGACCAATTGTGTGTCTACCCCAGCCACCAAGACCAGGCAAGGCATAGTTCAAGATTCTAATTGATCATGGTGGCCCACACTTTTAACCCAAGCTCTTGGGAGACTGAGGCAGGAGAATTGCTGCAAGTTGAGGAACAACAGGGGGACCACATTACAGGACCACACATAAAAACAAACAATATCCCCTCCCCCCCCAAAAAAAGCACAAAAGAAAGTTTAAGATTCCTAGATGTAGGCTGCATAAACACAATGGTTGTAATTACTCTAATGTTATCCTAATATTTAAGAATATGCTTTTTCTTGAATTTTAATCTTAGTTTCTAAAGAAGACTATGTGAAAAGCAAGTTCTATAGTTTCATCTGAAAGTACAGTATCATAATAAACTGTATAATGATTATAACAATCAAAATACCCTTTGTTATTATTCATATTGCCTTCAAGTTGGCCAGTGGCAATGTCATGCATGACTCATATCTCTAAGGCCAGGAGTCTCAGACTTTTAACACACACTGGCATCACTCAGGAACTTGTTAAAATGCTGATGGCCTGGACCAGCCCCAGAGTTTCTAGTTCAGATCTGAAACATCTATTGGGCTTTTGTTTGTAGGTATTTGTCTTTTTAAACTGACACATCAAATGTAGGTAGTTATTATGTACAAAATACTGTTTTTAAGTACATACAGCAAAATTAAAATGAATGATTCTTGCAAGTTCCCAATCAATGCTGATACTAGTAGTCTAGGGAACACACCTTAAGAACTGCTCTATTAGGGAAGTGATATGAAATTCTGGTTCCAGACTGAAACAGACAACTGGTCAAGGTGCAAAGACTAAGAAACTGCAGAATGTTCAGCTCCAAGTGGAACATCTATATTAAATCCCCAGGGCTCAGTGATCATTGTGTAGTAGTAGGGGTCAGAAGAGTGTAAAAGTCAGGGGCAGTGGATGGCTCCAAGGAAGTAGTGTTTTCTGGATACAGCCAGTCAAATGAACTCACAATGGCTGTGACAGCAGCACAAGACCTGTGCAAGTACAAACCGGACCAAACTTCTAGTGTGGAAATGGATGGTGGACATGAAGTTCCCACTCTTAGCTGAGGAGCTACAGGCAATTGATGGCTCCTGGGAGAGTCAGTTCTCTTTAAGAGTGTAGCTCCTGGTAGACCAGCTAGACACAGCAGAGGACCACCCATCCAAGAATATGTGGAGAACACAAACTAGACTTTATAATTCACTCTTTAAAAGACAGACACAAAGATGGGTTGATAATAAAGAGGGGGTAGACCTTGGAAGAGGTTGGGGAAGTGGTGAATTTGACCAAAGCACAATTCACAAAATTTTCAAAAAACTAATAAAAATGAGAACTAATAAAAATAAGTAAATGAATAAGTGAAACAAAACAAAACCCTCGATCAAATTCTGGATCTATACATATACCTTTCTTTTGGCTACCTATAGTTTCCTAATAGTCTGGATTAGATGACAGAGGGTCTATAAGTTATTCACACCCTTAATGTGAGTTGGTCCTAGGAATAGAGGGGCAGCAATGACACTGACCAGGCTAAGGCTTCAGAGTTCCACCTGAGTTTTTTAGGAAACCTGGCTAATGAAGGACTGGGTGGTATGATTCCAGGTGTGCATGCCATGCTTCTATCCTTGGTTAAACAATGACAAGAGAAACATGCAAATCCCCTTATTGGTTCCATAGGAAAAAAAAACACATTTCCTTTGCGCAGTCACAGGGATTTTCTGCACATCTTTGTGTATAGAAAGTATATAGAAATGACAGGTTCCTGGGGGATGTGTTGCTGTCTGCAAGCTCCCAGAGGTGTGGCAAATTATATCTTTCCACGGGTTATATTGACTTGACTTGAGGGGGAACTGCACTTACACAAACCACGCTGTGACTCCCATTGTGAATACCTACTACTTCTTTTGCTTAATGAGGAGATTGATTTCGACACGAGGGTGTGTGTGTGTGTGTGTGTGTGTGTGTGTGTGTGTATGAGAAAAACCTCCAACATCTTAATTATGGGTTCCTTAATAGAGCTTCATGAAAACACTTGCAGCTCACAAGTGTTTGTCTAACCTGTGTCCTTACCATAACTCCTACACAGCTTTTATGATATTTGAGGTTTCCTGTCCCCCCTCTCATTTTTTTCCCACTTAACTGGGATGGAAGTCATTTCCAAGTGCTCCATGTTTCCTCTTAAAGTGTCTAAAAATTTCTGGGTGGGAAAAGCATGGCTGGGTGTTCAGCTATACTGGCATATGATTTTCATCACATGTCTATGTCTGGAACACTGTGCAGAGAGGACACAGATACCAAAAGAGCTTCACTTGAGGCTGGAAAGCTAAAGTGAATTGTTCACTAAGTAGTCAGTGAACAATCAACTCAAAAATCTTAAATTAATTGCCTCCTCATCTTTACTTCATGGTCTGATTTTTCTCCTGGGGAGCACTCTGGTGTGGTTTGAAGGAGGATGTTACATCTCAGAGGTGCCAGATGCTTCCCCCAAGCATAAGCCATTTTCTTTAATGGCCAAGTACCATGTCATCATCGGGATCAATGGCTGACACCAAAGAGGTGTTTTAGAGAGATTCATGAATGAGCAAATAAATGATTATCATTAATAAACGTAGCTGAGCCTGTCTAAAACCTAGAAATATGCTCAATCCATCATACTTTGTGGCTTAATGAGGTCCATAAATTTACTTTCTGCTTTAATAAATATTACTTCCCCTTTTTTGGCCTTAAGGTTATCTTTTCTATAGAATTGCTGAGGAGAGGAGAACAAATTTCTAATTATTCTGGAATTGTCTCAAATGATGGTCAAGGCATGTAATAGTTATTCTCTCTCTCTCTCTCTTTCTCTCTCTCTCTCTCTCTCTCTCTCTGTCTGTCTCTGTCTCTCTCTCTGTGTGTGTTTGTGCTCATATGTGTGTGTTCATGTGTACACACACATACACACACACAGAATGGAGGACATAGGACAACCTCAAGTGCCATTTCTAGGATGCTGTCCATCTTTATTTTGAAACATGGACTCTCCCTGGCCTTGGAACGTAGGCTAGAACAGCTGAAGAGTGGGTGTCAGGGATACACCTGTCTCCCCACCCCCAATGCCGGCATTACAAGCATAGACTACCATGCCTGGGTTTTTTAAAAATGCGAGTTTTGGGGATTAGACTTAGGTCCTTATGCTTGCAAGGCAAGAACTTTATCTGCTGAATTATCCCCAAGACCGTGTATTATTCATTTGTGACTGCAAACAAATGACCTCAAAGTTCAACAGCTTAAAAGAACATTTACTGTCTGCCAAGCCAAGCATGCCTTAGTTGGACTCTAAGTCTTTCATCCACTTATAGAGAAAATATCCCAAGTGCCACAATCATTTGCCATTTGAGAACCTGAATAGGACAGCAGGATGTGTTTCTAAGGTGGCTCCTCACCTGCCATTGGCAAGGTACCCCGGCTCCTTACTACATATGCCTCTATGGAAGAAATAGAAATGTCCTGTCAGACACAGAAGTTAGCAAATAATACACAAGAGATCAGGAGAGTGTGGAGGAAGACACCAGCCAGCTATCTTCTAAACTTTGTCTTTATTTTTTATTTATTGGATATTTTATTTATTTACATTTCAGATGCTATCCCTTTTCCCCATTTCCCCACCACCGAAACTTCCTATCCCATTCCCCCTCCTCCTGCTTCTGTGAAGGTGTGTCTACCCACAATTCCCACCTCCCTGCTTTCGAATTCCCCCACACTGGGGCATCCAGCCTTCACGGGATTCATAGGGAATTCTTGCGCCAACACTTCTACTTTAGTCCCTTCATGATAGCTAGTCATCTATTCCAACACACATTCAAGGTAGGAGGTGTCAGGCTCCACTTCTTAAGGGGAAGACTTTGTTAGTCATGTAAAACTATCCACCAACTAGCATGAGGGTTCCTTCTGTGAAAGGAACTGTGAGGGTTCCTACAGAAGAGGGGAGTATGGTAACTCTTCTCTATGGAAGTTATAGGGAGAAAGAGTGAGCCAAAAAATAGAAGAAATGTGTCAAATAATATTGGAAATGTAAGGAAGAGCACACTCAGGAGAATAGGGAGAAGAGGGGAGAGGAAGTTCCTGAGGGCTGTGGCATGAAGAACACGTGCACCTACCGAAGAAACATTGGGGGCTGTACTCTCGGTGATCAAGCATGGCCATGAAGATCACAGGATTGGGGAAGAATTTTACTGTCAGGGACCAAAGGTCATGTGCATGGTGGCTGTAGCGTTTGTGCTTCCTTACTCTGCAGCCTCTGAGTCATGTATCAGGCCGAAGTCGAAAATGTGAACAGCTGAGTCTTTTATTTCTCAACATATAAGAGAGCAAAAAAGCTTTGCTGATATGCACTACAGTAACTAAGGGTCTGTTTGGCAGGCAGTATTATTCTCCAGCACATTTCCACTGGAAAGTATAGTGTAGCTGCTTCTAGGAGTAGGATAGATGAAACGTGGTCCCTGAGTAGGTATAGAAATGGCGATTCTGAGTCTTCAGTCTTGGTTCAGTGATAAGATGATGAACCACTTACTAGGAGCAGTTAATGGTCTGCATTCTCCACATACACCCAGTAGAGGAGGTGTAGGGCACCATCTTCTCTGAGCACAGTGATGTGGGCTTAGAGCAGCCTACAGAAGCAATACCCTTCTGTCATGTACTCTAGACTCAGCGTGAGCCTTTGGGACAGAAACTGAGGAAGAGTGTTGGGGTGCAAGGGGAATCTTGGGCTTGACTTTAGACATTCTTTTACATAGATCAGAGCCAATCATCTAAAAGACCAGAATCTAGAGGTCTGGGAACCGATAGTGGAAGAGAAAGTGATTTTGGGGATAATGATAGATGAGGTGGCCATTCAAGACACTGGCATGGTGAAGGTCATTGGTGGACATATGGTATAAAAGGCTCAGATGCCTTACCTTGAGCTACAAATCAAGAGAGGAACCAGGGAGTGGCAGGATGTATTCCATGCAAAGCAGGAAACAAACAAACAAACAAACAAACAGCACATGATCTTTGATAGGAGGGATTTCAAGGAGGGAACATCTTGCTGTGAAACATCAAGTAGATGAGAAGAAAACATTCTCCATGAAATTTGGCTTGGGAAGTTATTACTTTTCATCAAATGACTTACCATTTCAGGTAACACTGAGTATGGGTATTTGATCAACGGACAAAGGAATAAACTGAAGATAAGAAAGTAAAACTTGGATATTTACACTATATGTGTACAATGTAATATGCACATATACATATAATGTGTATATGTAATTAGATTATTTACAAGAATGGACACAGTAAGATTAAAGCCACATAGACTCAGTAGCTCTTGGAATTTCGTTGAGTAACTGTTGGATTCCTCTTGCCCGCCTGTGAGGTCTGTCTGTCCTGGAGTGTCAATTTGGACTTCTGTCCTTCTGACTCACTTCCCCTGTTGAGCTGTCTCAGAGCAGCTTTTCATATCCAGCTCTGAAGCATTTCCCAGTTGTGAACACATGATTTTGAGCAAAGGCTGAAGAATACTTTCCACTTTGTCTCCAGTTGTGTTCTACTGATAACAGGAGCTTCTCCTCCCTCCCTTTTGACTTCAGCAGCCACTCATTGTACATTTGAGGAACTTTTTTATGATGCAAAGTTATCCTTTTTAGAATTTGCATATATGTACTCTGCACAAAAAGACTCTGAATATTTATTATTTAGATAAATCCTGTCAAAAGCAACAATTTTGGAGGCAATTTTTGTTCTTATTTTTCTTCCTTAAACACATTTTCTCTGTGTTCTCATTCTGAAAAGCAAATATCTGATTCCATCGTTTCTCTCGCACTCCATTATAGCATCAAAGTCTCTGTAGTCCTGAAGACATTCCTCTGCTTGTGTTCCCTCTTCCCAGCCTTCAAGGCACATATTAAATAGTACCTTTCCTACTTATTCTTTAAGCAGGAAAACACTTACTTGGTGCCAAGTTTGATTATCTGACAATCATGGTTTATTTTCTTATTATGTGTGTGAGCCTATGTATCTGTGTTTTCATGTGTGGATGTACAGTGATGTGTGTGTGTGTGTGTGTGTGTGTGTGTGTGCATGTGTACACACACACACACACACACACACACACACACACACACACACACACGGTTAATCCACATGCAAGTGTGGTTCATGTGGAAGCCACAGGTCAATGAAAGGTGCCTTAACTGTTCTTCACCTTATGTATGGAGACAGAGACTCTCATTTGAACCAAGAGCTTGACAATTTGACATGACTAGCTAGTTGTTTGTTGCAGGGAGTCCTAAATTATGGGCTTACAGGTGATTTGTCATATCTGCCTGCTAGGTCTCTTTCTTAAAATTTTTTATTTTTGAAATTATAATACAATTACAACACTTTCCCTTCCTTTCTCCACTCCTAATCCTCCCATATAACTCTGTCCACTTTCCATCAAAATCTTAGTCTCTCATTTCATTGTTATTACATGCACAGTGCATACATTTATAGATATATATATATATATCCCTAACATATTGCATGCATATATATCACCGTAATACAATCTCAAATTGCAGGTATGCATATCTATATCTAAATCTATACCTATATACCTATATACCTATATAACTTTATACCTATATACCTATATCTATATCTGCATATATATGGAGGGGTAAATACTACATTTACCTGTAGGTTTAAGGGCAGATGTTTACAGACTGTTGCATGGAATTCATGTGGGAATTCTAGATATCTTAACTGCATTCTCAGGATGTTTAGCAAGTGCTTTATCCATGAAGTCATATCCTGAATCTCTTAATATGAACATTTACCTCAATGAGTTCCTATCATAACTCAGGTTAACAATGCTGAAATTACCCTGAAAATTATAAATATATATATGTATATATATGAATATAGATGTATATATATGGTTTTTACTTTTCTTTAGGAATATATATATATATCCCTAAATATCAGCTGTTCAGTATATATAACATTACTTGTATGTATATTTTCAGGGTTGACCATTTGACACCAATGGTGTGCTCTTTCCTGGGGAAAACTCCTCTCCCACTCGAAGCTATCCTCAGTTATGTATAATTTTTAGGGTTGAGGCCTCATGGCCTTGTCCCTGTCTACTTTGGTATATCTGCTGCTGTCCTCCTTGTTCAGCCCATGCTTTGGCAGCCATGTTGGTAAGACTTTATGGGTATAGCTTCTATTATTACTAGGAGACATAATCTCACAACGAACTGCCTGGTCTTCTGGCTCCTACAGGTTTTCCACCTCCTCTACTGCAGTGTTCCCTGAGTCCTAGTGTGGGAGTGTTTTATCTATTATACACATTTTATCTATTATTATATACACATTTTATCTATTATTTATACATTTTATCTATTGGGACTGGGCTTCACAACTCTGCATTTTGATTGGTTGTAGTTTTTTTTTTTTGTAGCCGTCTCTATCTGTTACAAAAAAAGTTCCTTTGCTGAGGGAGGGGTAAAAACTATACTAATCTGTGGATTTAAGGACAGATGTTTACAGATTGTTGCTTGGAATTCATGTAGATGCTAAGTATCTTAACTGCATCCCTATGCTGTCTAGCAAGTCCTTTATCTACTGACCCATTCCTGAGCCCCTCAATAGTTAAAACGTTAATGAACATTTCCCTTAATGAGTTCCCATCACGACTCAGGTTGACAATGTTGAAATTACCCTGAAAACAGAATCTTATTAAAATTCTTACTGAAGGTTTAAAAAAATATATATACACTGAGTTCCTGAAATTTCATATTTTGGGGCCTACTATTTCTCAGCAGTCTGCTAGCTCTATCAGGAGTAATTTCTTCTTATAGAAACTGTGATGCTTTATTTGTGATATGTGCTGAAATTCTTAGCGATTCTACAGTTGATGGTATTATAATTTTGCTGAGCCTTCTGAGGCCTGCCTGCCAGGGACCCCATCGACTGTGGCAGGATGCCTATTTTGATCAATATATACACAATTTCAACTCTAAATTCCCTGAAAATGCTTGGGCGAGTGCCCATGATTTATTTATTTCTGCTTGCCAATTAGGTCTAGAGAGTCATAATAATAGACTCACTAGAAAAAGAAAGAAATCGTCAAGAGAAAAAGCTGAAGCAAACAAGAAGAAAAAACTTTTCCCTTTGCCACATTTACAGTAAACCCATCACCGTTTTTTTTTTGTTGTTGTTGTTGTTTTGTTTGTTTTATGTCAACTAACTTTATCCCTCAGAATTATTCTAGCCTCTAAAGAAATCTCACAGCTTGGAGAATTTCTCTGCCAGCCTGGACTTTGAAAATTCTTGTGAAATATATAGTCCATGTGATCAGGGAATCTGGGTGTATTGGTAGCTCGTTATTCCAATGGTGCTCGTGGGCGTTGGGAAAGATAATGTCTGTATTTAATGGTATTTGTGGGTCGCCCCTGGCTTGCAATTACCTGCCAAGTGTAGTGGCTGGATTGAACTCGTGATTGCAGCAGCCCCATTTTAAGAGATCTCCTACTGGCTCCTTGATGATAATTTGACTGAAAGCGTAGTGTGTGTGTGTGTGTGTGTGTGTGTGTGTGTGTGTGTGTGTGTGTG
>JANHMN010000011.1:33738330-33771138 GCA_030674055.1 Rhabdomys pumilio | reverse complement strand
ATATCTATATCTATATCTATATCTATATCTATATCTATATCTATATCATCTATATATAGTGGCTTTTGCTATATGTGTCCTAGTTAGAGATTCTATTGCTGTGATGAGACACAGTGACCACCCAACTCTTATAAAGGAAAACATTTAACTGGGGATGGCTCACAGTTCAGAGGTTTAGTCCATTAACATCATGGCGGGAAGCATAGCTGCATGCAAGCAGACATGGTCCTAGAGAGGCAACGGAATTCTACATCTCAAACAGCAACCAGCAGGAAAAACAAATGAGTCCATGGGCCTTGCCTTAGCTTCTGAAATCACAAAGCCTATCCTTGGTGATGTGCCTCCTCTAAAAAGGCCACACCTAGTCCAACAAGGCCACTCCTTCTAATAGTGCCACTCCCTATGAGCCTATGGGGGCCATTTTCATTCAAACCACCACACCACAACTCTCAACATAGTCCCTTTTTTTTTATGGATGAGGAAATAAACTTAGAGGAACTGAGGGAGTTGTCCCACATCTCATGGCTTTGGTGGAACAGAAGAAACCAATTTGCAGGTATGATCACTCTGTGAACTAGCTTCGAATTTCCCCTTGTCTGAGTCCTCCGGTGGTTCTTCAGTTGTTTTAGTTTGATGTAAGCATGCATATCCACCCTTGTATGACAGGTGTGGTGACTAGTGAAGAGATGCTCTGTGCTCCACCCAGCTGGGTCTGACCAGCTCACACTGCACCTCGCCCTCCCTTGTTGGCTGTGCCCTCATCTACTGGTCCTTGCTCACAACACCGCTCGGGGGCTACACCCAGAAAACTGGACTTAAGTCAGGTAGGAAACGCTAGTGTTGATAAAATGGCAGGCCTCTAAGGATGAGAGTCAGTACACACAACTGGGTGAGAGATGCGTTTTAGCCTCTCACAGCACTTTGCCTACTGTTAACTGTGAACTGGTAGAGATATTTCCGTTCAAAAAGTTTGGCAACTATTATTTTTAATTTTAAAATATTTTGTTGAAGTGACTTATGTGAACCAAAGAAAGCCCTAAAAAATCTTTCCAAACATTTAATTCAGGGCCATTTCTCATGTTCCCGTATTTCCAAGCTTAAGGCTTTTCTGTTTCAAATCAATTACTTTCTATTCATTCTTTAAGCACACGTATTTTGGACTGATAGCAGAAGAATAACTATGAATCTCTCCTCTTTAATTTCAAAGTGCTCCCGTCTTTCTTCCACATCCTTTGCTAGAGTTTCTTTGTTTCATCATCGTAATTTCACAGTTAGCTTTCTCCTACCATCTTCTGGTACATCTTGTTATTAAAGTGTTCTTAGGTACAGCCACCTCACTTGTCTCTCTCCTAAAAAAGCACTTCATGATCACCCTGACTTTTACGCTATGCAGTCACACAGAGTTCAAAATCCGAACATTTTAACTACCTTGTAAATGTAAGCCACAGTCACCATTTATAACAGGCTTCCTTTGATTTGCTGCTAGAAGTATTAGCTGGAAGAAGTCCTGAAACTATTTGGACAACACTCTGATCTTTCAAAAGTGGAGACTGGCAGCGTGTCATCTTGTGGTGACTGTTCTTACATTTCTGTTTCCATCCCTTGCTTGGCTGACTTCTTCATTACCTCTTTTGCGTGTTTTTATAACTACCCTTCTCCTGCTGGCTCACCTCTCATGTGGATCAATCTGTCTTCTATAGGGCTGCTAAAACAAGCCTTTCTTACCCCCTTCTCATCTGACACACTAAGGGCCAACCTTAACATTTGTAAGCCTAGGGCGAAGCACAAATTCGGTCCTTGGCTCTTTCCTTTTCTCTCTTTCAATCTAGCTAGCATCTAACACTGTCCTTTATGCTCTAAACTCAGCTTCCAGTCCCCTCTTGACCACTCTTGGGTTTAGGAATATATGCTAATGGGTGGATCAAAAGAAGACCCCTGGCCCCAGAAGTAGTGTAAAGCCATGAAGGCATCCAATTATATGATTCTGAGTATAAGTCTGATCTGGAAGATGAGGGGGTGTTAGAGAAGAGCATGTGGCTTCTTGATGGCTGTCACTGAAGTAGGAACAGAGCAGGACCTTATCAACCACCAGGGCTGGTGTAACCTCACTTTCCAGTGTTTAGGGATAGTTTTGAGACAGACAGGAAGATTTACCAATATCCAATTCCAACTGTACTTTTTTCAGCACCATCTCACACTACTTCCAAGTGTGACTGTTCCACTCACTGATTGGTTCACTGTCTTGAGGCAGGATCTTCCTCATGTACCCCAGATACTTTTCTCATGCTTGACACCAGGACCGCACTTCACAGGGACCAGGAAAATATCGAGGGCCCACAGTACACTAGAGATAGTAAGCTTCTTCTAAATGCTGGAGATATTTTTCAACTCTACTGTTTTGCCATGTTTTCCTCTTATTAGGATAAATTAGACATACAGATTTTCAGAGGAAATCTCTGATTTTGAAATCTTGACAACTAGGATAGATAAAGAGCCAGAACTCCGTTATCGAAACCGGATTGTGCTGTGTTTCCGTTTGTGGCCGGCTTCATTTCTCCACGCTGACCTATGTCTCTTCCCCAGCTCTGAATCTTTTCCATCTCCCAACAAGGACTCAGACTCTAGCAAGACTTTCTGACCCACCCAAACCTTCTCTGAGATGTTATATTACTTAAGATCTACCCTTTTTTTTCATATCTTTAGTTGAATTATTTGAGGAGACTAGAGGAGCCAGAGTTACACTGGCTCTTCTCTAACACCCCCTCATCTTCCAGATCAGACTTATACTCAGAATCATGTAATTGGACGCCTTCATGGCCTTACACTACTTCTAGGGCCAGGAGTCTTCTTTTGATCCACCTATTAGCATATATATATATATATATATATATATATATATATATATATACACACATACACAGCAACTCACTAATAGATATTTGTTGAATAAAGTCAAAATAAAACTAACATTTACCAAACTTAAAAAAAAATTTATGTGTACTTTACACAAAGGAATTTAATTTTTAGCACTTTCTTCCAGGGAAAGAAAGTATATGTTTACAAAAATGTGTGCATGCAATAAAATATTTATCATAGTGTTACTGGGTAAAAATGGAAAGTTAGAGTTAATTTAAGTATTCAGCAAAGCATTCTGAATAAATTAAAGCCATAATGCTCAATTTGATTTGTTGAATGCTTCTCCCATCCTTTCCTTCTGTAATTCTCCCCACCATGTCTCTTAATTGTTATTTCTCTGCAAAGAAGCAGGAATGTTTGCCTGGTTTTGCTGATGTAATTTGAGTGATTCTGTTGTCATTTGTCTTTCCCGTAATTTGTAGCTGTGTAGACTTGCTCAGAAAACAAAACAAACAAACAAACAAACAAACAAACAAACAAAAATGGATGTTTGGGGCAAGAGCAATTTAACACTGAATGCTTCAGATCTGAGTGATGTAGCACAAGCGACCGACGACACTATTCCTTTGCCTGGGAGGCTTGCAGCTTAGCCCTGGCTCTGCTCCAGGCTCCAGGGTGTGCCTGAGTATTCCTTCCTTGTGCCTTGCCATTGTGGTTTACACAGAGCAGAAGCAGCCACTAGCTGGTACCAGTATTTTCAGGATCATAGACAGAAGCTTTAGGATAGGGAGAGTCAAATCACTCTGACATACTTAACCATCTTCCCTGGAAGTAGCCTATGTCGGGTTTGCTTATATTCTGTCATTCAGAGCTATCTAGTGGCCACGATTCAAAGTCAGGATATCTTCCAGGAAAGTGCATCAAACCTAGAGAGGAAATAGGCAAAATGATAGTGAGTGGTCTGTTTTCTTTGTTCTTATTCATATAACTCTTTGATGAGGTTACAGTCATTTAAAACAAAAAGGCTGAAATATGCTGGTATGCCAATCTTACCATCTTTCTACTTTCTCAAACTAGGATATTAAATAAAAATAATTTTTTCCTAGCCATGTGTTGACTTTAAGGTATAATTTTAAAAGGAAAACCAAGATGAATGATTAATACTTTCATTTTAATTGTGTTATTAAAATAATAGTTTTGTTTCTTTGAAGTGACCCGCAATTGCTTTGAAGTGTATGTGTGGGCTATCTGGAGTTCATGAGTTTGCACTTATTTGATAGACTTTGGTCCAATGAAGTCATCCTTTTTGGTGTTAGAATGGCCGCACCTTTGGCCACAGAGTGATTACTTAAGGTCCTGAGTCCTTCAGAGGTGGCCCTTGCCTTTTTTGCCCTTAGTTTAAGATGTTCTACACAAATCTTGTTCGTTTCTTGTCCATGATTTAGAATTTGACAACACCTAAAAAGCCTTATTTCCCTAAGTGGGACGTGATAACATAGTCTAGAATGTAGCATGAGAGCTATTCTTTGTTAGTTAGGCCAGACCTTGTTTCTAGGCTTTTTGAGTAGATATACCTTAAAATATTTTTCATTTTTGTTTTGAATAAACTACATCATGAGTTTGTTCAACATCTCCAGTGTAAGCCTAGGGTTTTTTGTTTGTTTGTTTTCTTTTGTTTGTCTCACATACCAGACTCTGACAGTAGTTCAGATAGTAAGAATTATTGACAACTAGGAAAAAGTAAATCATGAATACATGTCTGATGATATCTAAGTGTGAATGTTTTTCAGAAATGACAGTGTCACTTCAACAGTATTCCTGAGACTACCATGCTATGGAGACATCCACATGCATATATCTGTACATTGTTCTTTTGGTATCTGGGGTTTGTTTCAATTGAACAAAAGGAGTTTTATGAGAGAAATAGACAGTGTACAGATGAGAGTTGGGTGTGGTTTGAGCTCTGTTGAATCTAGATTATGGATCCTCAACTCTTTATTCTTGATTCTTTATTATTTTTATGCTTAAAAATTTTAATAACACATCTTTTTAAAGAAGAAGCACCTGAAGGGTAAACAGGACAGTGGGGCGATGCTTCCACTGTGAAATTACATGAAATTGTGGGCATGCTGTGCTTGTGAAATAAACCCAAATGCTACAAGGAAGACAAATATATATGCAAGGCCACGAGGGTTAACCCCAATGGCGGAGAATAGTCCTCTGTGTTACAGATTATTTTCATCTGAGATTTCCATTTTTCTGTTGTGACCGAGTACTCCTTATATAATCAGACAAACATGTAAATATTACTAGCTGAAAAACCCTGAAGCCACAAGTGCTCTCCCACTTCCTGCTTCCTATGCTTCTGTGCTGATAGCATCTCCTGTTAGCCACTCCTAAACACTGCTATGCTGTAGCTGTTTGACAGCCCCCTTGCTATGCTCTGCAAGTTTCCTTTTCTCCTATTGTATGCCCTGTCCTTTTCCAATGGTGGTGCCCAGTCATGAAAGTCAGGGCCTTAATTAAAAGCGAGAAAGAATCCAATTTTCTTTTTTGTGTGCTCTCTTTTTCCTGATCAGCATTGCTCTCTTTCTCTCTCTGCTTTTCTTCCTCATAGCTTATACCTTCAGTTGCTCTTATCCACAGGAATGCAGGGCATTTACAGGGCATCTACAGGGCATCTACAGGGCATCTACAAGGCATTTACAGGGCATCTACAGGGCATCTACAAGGCATCTACAGGGCATCTACAGGGCATCTACAAGGCATCTACAGGGGATCTACAGGGCTTTGGCTGACTGCTGCAATACTTTGCTCATGATTTGATGTGTGTGAACAAGTTTTCATCCAGAAGCCTGAGGATTTAAGAATTATGTCTATTCCTTACAGGAACAGTACAGCTTTATCATTTCTATCCACCCCAAATGAGAGTGCAATTCAGGAGCTGCCCAGTTTGCCTAGCCACACTTACAGCCTAAGATGGAGTTGGTTCAAATTCATATCTGAGGACAAAATTTGTAGCTCTTCACTATGTCTTGTGACTTTTTTTTTTCCTACAGCTGAAGCTAGGCGACTTCACACCTTGGCAACCTGATACATAAACACAACACCTTTTATTTATTTATCGCCAAGATCTCATATTAATATCATGACATAAAATACAACTTTAAGAGTCCCAGAGTTCTTAAAAATTCCAATACTTTAAAAGTTTGATGTGTCTATAGGCATTAGAAGTTATTAGAAGTTGGTTTAATACTATATCTATTTAGCAGTATAATGGCAGTAAGTTTCCCCCTAGGCCAATGACCTGTCTAACTAAAGGTCATTGGACCAGTAATGGCACTGGTTACAGGTTTCATCTTGTGGAGTGGGACTTACATCCGAGGAGACAGTAGTTGGTTTCCGATGACGTCATGCCACTAGCGCACCAGTGGGTACACCTCCTCAGGATGTTATTACTGTAGTTCACACGTTTCACAGATGGGTAAGACTGATGATTACTTTCTTCTTCCCGCCTCCTGTAGAGGACCTTCTAACATCCAATAGGAATGAAGCTTCCAGGTGAATACCAGGTTGATTTCTCCATGTTCCGTAACTAAGTATGCAGTGTCTACAGCAATAGGGTTTTACCACCAAGTCCTAGAGGTTGCCAGTAGCGTTGGTAAAGACGTTTGTCTCTTTTTTTATTGGTTATTTTATTTATTTACATTTCAAATGTTACCCCCTTCCTGGTTTCCCCTTCGAGAAACCCCTATCCCATTCCTCCCTCCCCCATTTGTGACCTTTTAGAAAGAAAAGGAGAAGAGATCTTTAGTTACTTCTAAGCAGATCTCTGAAAAACCTGTTATGAATTAACTGCTGTGTTTAATAATTTCATCTGACATGTATTTCACACTAGCCTTATAAACTACCCCTTTTTCTCTTAGCTTTATTATCATTGCACTGGACTCTGGAATAAACACAGAGGCCAGAGGATGTAGCTCAGCTGAGAAAATACTCGTCTACTGTTGTAGTAAGTATTTAAATCTTAAATATTAAATAAGTATTTAAATCTTAAATCAGGAGTTTATAGCCCACCTTTGACTACTGAGCTCTTGGATAAAAAACACACAGACTTTATGTTTATAATGAGCCTTAAACAACACAAGAGCTGGCAGCTGCCTACCCACCATGCTGTTAAGAGTCGAATTGCCTATTGATAACCCTGGATTGTCACTTACTATTTACTATGGTTCGTCTGGGCTGCTCCTAACTCCAACTGGCCAGCTGTGATGGTTTGAATATGCTTGGCCCAGGGAGTGGCACTACCTGGTTGGAGTGGGTGTGGCCTTCTTGGAGGAAGTGTGTCACTGTAGGTGTGGGCTTTAAGACACTCATTCTAGCTCCCTGGAAGCCAGTCTTCTCATGTCTCCTACTGTTTGCCTTCAGAACAAGATGTAGAACTCTCAGCTCCTCCTGCGCCACGCCTGCCTGAACATTGCCAACCTCCCCATCTTGATGATAATGGATTGAAACTCTGAACCTGTAAGCTAGCCCAAATTAAATGTTGTCTTTATAAGAGTTGCCTTGGTCATGGCAGACCCCAAGCCCAGGAAACCTAAAGTTCATCTATCTCTCTTCTGCCCAGCTATTGGCTGTATTCACCAATCAAAACTTAGTTGAGGGCAGGGTCACAGGAGCTATGTGCAGACTTCAGGCCTTGGGGGCCCACACTTAGCATTATAATATCTAGGAAAAGACAAAACCTCAACAACTTACCAT
The DNA here is from genome assembly GCA_030674055.1 of Rhabdomys pumilio. Classification (NCBI taxonomy): domain Eukaryota; kingdom Metazoa; phylum Chordata; class Mammalia; order Rodentia; family Muridae; genus Rhabdomys; species Rhabdomys pumilio. Next base: position 33,763,521 of record JANHMN010000011.1, on the reverse strand, counting down.
GCACAACGCTCTGTATTTGAGTCCTAGAGTCACACATACCAGGAGAGGGTGATGCAAATGCTCTAGTGCCAGCATTCTAGAGCTGGATGCAGGAGATGGCAAGTTCAAGATTCACCACAGTGAGTTTGAGGTCAGCCTGAAATACATGAGACCTTGTCTCAACAACAACAGCAACACAGCATGCAGAGGAACTGGCTCAAACCTTTTTAAGGCATAGCTTGTGAACCAACTTTAAGATCCCGAGTGACATCATCTTTGGCACAAACTCATTGTGAAAACATGTTCCTCCATGCTGTAAACGAATAGGAAGTTCTTAAAACAGAAAGCCTGCCTTTTAGAAGTTAAAATCCAAAGCAAACAGTATATTGTATAGACAGCTCTTTGCCCAAAAGTTGGTTTTTCTCTTGGATACATCCTTCTTCATCCTTTGGGAAAGCCCAAATACTGTCATGCCCCAGCACCATGATAATGCCCAGAGTCAGCTCTGCAGCTTGCTTCCAGGGACACACAGAGCTGCTGGATAGGAGGAATTTTCTTCTTAGTGTATCACATGGGTATCCACAGACCAATCTGAAGCCCTTGGGACTTGCTGTCAATCTATGAAGAGAAGATGCAATAAACTCTGAGGCTGTTGCCAAGGAGCTACCATTCCTAGGGAAAATGTTTGTACATGTACAGGAATGTATTGGAAGAAAATAACTTAGTCATATAAATCTAAAACTTCAGGAGAAGGTAGAACAAGTGATGCTTTGGTCTGCATGCATTAACTCACACTGTGTGCAAAGCACAGAGAAGCCCTGTGCTGGTCCCTCCTGTGTTCTGTGGCTCTTTCCTAAGTGGAGTCTCAGTGTCCATATACTAGAATTTTTAGTGTTAACTTTCTTCAGGCAATGCAGGGTCTACTCTATCTTTCTATTGCTCTTCCTGGAACACCAAGACTTAATATTTCTCTTCTATTCAACAACCACCAGACTTGCAGAGAGAGGCTTAAATTCTTAAGCAGAATTTAAGCAAAGCAGAAGACAGACCTAAGGATCCTTCAAACATGTGGAAAGCCAAGGTCTTATTAACTGGATCTTGGGAAACACACTAAGCAGACCATTGTATGTCTTATAACTTGGTAAATTGTAGGCAATTCATTTCATCATACTGACTTTACCCTGGTCATTGACTTCCAAGTCACAGAGCATCCTTGGTTGTCATAAAGGATGAGTATCTCAGATGAAAATATGGCCTTTTCCTCACTTCCGCCTTTTACCAACTGTAGAGCTAAAAATTGTAGAGAGAATTGACTGGGAATGAGAATCATGGTTGAGTGATAGAGTGTTTGCTTTGCGTGCACAAGACATGGTTTTGGTCTGTAGCACTAGTAAAATGTACTACAAACAACCAGAATGTGCAGACACACCAGCAGCATCTGCCCCTCCAACACTAAGCAGAACACACTAGTGCTTCTTCCTAGTGAGATACCGCATGTATCTGTCTTTACTCTGCTTAGGAAGATGGAAACTTTGGGTCATTTTAACCCACTTTCATACTTCTGTATTAAGGAACTTGGTCTTATTGGGAAATGATGTTGGCTAAGGGAGCCAGTTTGTCTTGGAGCTGTGTAAAGCACTGAAGAGGAAAGAATAATGCAGGGGGTGGGGGGCAGGGAGGTAAGTGAGAGGTGGGAGAGTGGGGGAGTAGGGGAATGGGGAAATAGAGAAGTGGGGGAGAGAGGGGTAGGTGAGTAGGTGAGTTGGGAAGTGGGAGATAGGGGGATAGAGGGATAGGGGATTAGAAGAGCTGTTGAAGGGAATGAAATATAATCTCTCACCATCTATCATCTCCCCTTCTCTGGATACTTGTCATAGTTTAAATTACCACCTCTAAAAATATACATTAAAATCTTAACTCCTAGAACCCACAAATGTGATTTTATTTGGAAATAGAGTCTATGCAAGCATAATGAAGTCAAAGAGAGGTCATACTGGAGTTGAGTGAGCCCTTATCCAGTATGATAGGTGTTCTGCTAAGAGGAGAGATATGAGGCAGATGATGTAAAGATGCTTGGAAGACTGCCATGTGTCCTCCACCGGAAGAAGAGCATGAGTGGGGTATGAGGGCAGCCAAACCAAAACAGGCTAGGGCTAGGCGAGCCCTCCCTGCAGGCTTCACAGTATTGTGATGCTGCAGGTACTTTTGGCCCTTTGGCCGCCAGGTCTAGGAGATGATACCCCCCTGTTATCTTAAGCTGCCTAGTTTGTGAGGTTATGGTACAGCTTTTCTAGCAAACTAAGGGACTCCTTTCATCCTGTCCTCACTTCTCTCCCAACTCAGAGGGCAGAGCCACCTCTCACATGCCTGCTAGACAGCAGCTTTGCTGTAAGTCATCACATCATGTGTTCTTCTCTCTGCTTTTGTTAATCTGGTCTCCTTGGAAGCATGGCACCCATGGCCTTGGGTTCTTTTCTGATCTGTCAGATAAAGTTGGACAGCATGTACCCCATTTTAAGGCCCTGCCCTCAAACATTGAACCAAAGGCTGCTGAGCCTACAAGAAATAAGAGGAGAAATAAAAAAAGACCTGACCTAATTTCTAAATCCTTTGTTTTGGCAAAGCCATGGAAAATGGACTTTTTGACTCAGGACAAGATCCAGCCAGGGTGCTACAAGCCTGTGCATGTCTAGTGGCCTAGGTCTTCACTACCTTTTGGTCAAAATTCCTTCAGTGGTATTGAGAGTTTGCTTTTAGGTCCCATCACCTCTATGCAGACAAAGAAAACAGAGTGGGGTATAGGTGGTAATGGGACTCCACAATAGAAGGGGTTAAGAAGTGGTATCCATGTTGATTGTTCCAGAGTACTCATGTCTGGCATCTCTCTCCACTCTCTGATCCTCTTATGCACAGAATGTGTTCCTGTATGGTACCCTGGAAATGATAACACTCATGGACACTATCATTTATCAACTGTTGTACACTGTAGGTCCTCATCATAGATCCTCACAGTACCTCTGCAAAGGCACCCAGTCTTCGTTCTATAGATTAGATTTAGAGAGAGAACAGAACATGCTCAAGCTTATGAAGATGTGGGTGATTAAATCAGCAAGCAAGGTCAGACATGGCCACCTTCCCATTAGACCTCACCATTTGCCCATAAAGACAAATACATTTTTAGCTAGCCCTGAGCAACCAAATTCTCTGGTTGTCCACATTACCCTCGAGTTGAGATAGCCATCTTAGGCTAGGGGCATTCTCATAGCCATTCCCTATTGCCTCTGCATTTCTATTGAGAGATTTGGCCATAGAAGATAAGGAAATGAAAGCTCTCCTAGGTCAAGCAGAAAGAACAATCTGTTCTGATTGTTCCATGACTTTCTGAAGGCTGCACTTCATTAAAGTCTGATTTGCATTTTATTGAAAGCTTTTGCTCTACCTACAGTGTCTTTGCCACGCAGCCTACCCAGGCGTTTCTGAAGATTGACAGTGTTCAGAATTTATGGGGCTAGGTCAGTAAAAATGATCAAAACCTCCTGAGGAATCTGACAGCATTTTGCTCTAGTGTCTAAGGACCTCTGGTTAGGGAGAAAACATGGAAAGCCCCAGAATTTCCTAATAGCATGTGATCCACGGTTTAGACTTTTGCATATGCATTGCTGAGCCGTGAGCCTGTTTAGCAACTAAGCATATGTGGGAATTGTAAATTTTAATCCCAGATAAAGGAGAGATTAAGCCAAAGGGATTAGAGAGAAAGAGTTATTTCATTTTTTTTCAGTGCTGCAAATTGAATTCATGACCTCACACTTTGCCTTGTGTTCTACCACTGAACTATTATTCCCCACTGGATTATTAAATATCTACTTTACTGTATCTACTCATTTATTTCTTCATTCATTCGCTCACTTGCTCAGAAACAGGTTCTCTATGTAGTTGAAGATGACCTTGAACTTCTGAGTCTCCTGCATCCATATCCTGAGTGCTGGGATTACAGGTGTGCACCACCACATACCTGTTTTATATGGTGTTAGGTATCAAACCCAGGGCTTTGAGTGTGTTATACAAGCACACTAGCAACTGAGCTACCTCCTCAGCTGTGTTATTTCATTTCAAGAGTGGGCATGTAAAGACTCTCATATGAAGCTGCTGGTAGAGACAATGCTGGCCAGTAGGTTTCTAACTTCCCTAAGGCTATAAATGAAGTTAATTGTGTACAATTTCAGATAGACATGATACAGAGCAACTTTTGTTTTTCATTTTACAAATGATAAGAGAATATATACTTCTGTCTTCACAGATCCTCAGTCTGCTATAGTAGCATGGAGTAGGCATAGATAACATAGATCGAGAGAGGCTGTGCTCCAGTAGAATTGACAACAGGTTTGGTGAGATGGCTTGATCTGTAAAGCCACCTGCCTCCAAGCCTGACAACATGAGTTTGATCTCTAGGATTATGTGATAGATGAGAAGAACTGACTATTGCAAGTTGTCCTCTGACCTCCACATATAATACGTACACACACACACACACACACACACACACACACACACACACACACACACAAACACACACACACACACACACACTCACACATGCATGCACACCGAAATGCAAAAAGAAAACAACAAAGCAAACCAACATCCTATGTCATCAGGTTTAATTCACTTTATGGCTATGGTTTTCTGATCACTGACTTAGAATGTCACTTTAGTCAGTTTTCCAGCACTGAAACAAAGCACCAGATGCTGGACAACGTATAATGAAAAAAGGTTATTTAGTTTTGGAGATTCAAGGTCATGACACTGGCCTTGACTTAACTCTGATGAAGACCTTATAGTGAATGATTTCACAGTGACAGGGGCCCGTAGACGTGTGAACAATCACTTGTTGAGATGTGAGCAAAGACTGATGAGGAACCTCTCACTCTGCGTCATGATCTTCTCTCAAGAAGCTAACTGGGATCTCACAAAAACTAACTCATTTCCTTGAGGATATGGTCTTTAATGACATCCTACATAGATCTATCTCTTAGGTAAAGAGCCTAAGCACCACTTAGCACCAATACACTGATAGTCAAGACTTCGAAAACAAACTCAAGTTGTAACCAAGCCATAGAAAACATCCAGGGCAAAATGTCATCTAAATATTGGAATACTTTATTGATTGTATTAGCTGGTTTTGTATGTCATTTGGCACAAGCTAGAGGTATCAGAGAGGAAGAAGCCTCAGTTGAGGAAATGCTTCCCTGAGATCCAGTTGTAAGGCATTTTCTGAACTAGTGATCAGTGAGAGAGGGCCCACTGTGGGCCTATAGTGGGTGGTGCCATCCCTGGGCTGATGGTTCTGGGTTCTATAAGTAGGTAGGCTAATCAAACCATGAAGAGCAAGCCAGTAAGTAGCACACCTCCATATCCTCTTCACCAGCTCTTGCCTCCAGTTTCCTGCCCTGAGTTCCTGTTCTGATTCCTTCAGTGATGTGGAAGTGTAAGCTGAATAAACCCTTTCCTTCCAACTTGCTTCTTGGTCATGGTATTTTGCTGCAGCAACAGAAACCTCAACCAGAACACTGATATTCTTCATCATTAAGGTTTTTGAAAATCTGAATGGGTAGTTACTTCCTTGCGTTGTCTTATATACATCAATTCTCCATTTTGACTATTGTTTCACTTTTGTATTAGCAATCACTGAACCTCATTAGTAGTTCATAGTCCTTAAGCTATACTGGTGTCTTTGACACACTGCATATTACCCTTAACTGACCACCGACCTTTCTTTTCTTCAGAACAGATTCAGACCCCAGGGATATATTTCTCTTCAGGTCTTGTCCTACTTCAAGAGTACATCAGACAGCCATGGTGAGCCGTGGGTACGGAGAGTGGGAGGATCTGAGTCTTATAATATTGATAGGATAAAATGGAAATTAATTGACCATTCAATTTCTTTCTCAGACACCAAAAATCGCAATAGATTTTTGCAACAAAGAATCCTTCCCAGTAGGGCTGAATTTCTAGTCTCCTGCTTTCCTCTGTGCTCCATCTAATTTACCATCCAGAAGGGCTCATGAATAACATGGCAGCCACAGTATTTGCACATGATAGCTAAGGAACACTTTGCAATGTTGAATAGTTCTAATGGTGCTTAAGTGCATACATATGTAAAACTGTGCACATGTAGAGCTAGACACAACATGGCAAAAATTATGATACTGGTTATGAAATTATGATTCTTCACATTGGTAGTTAGATATTTATTTGGATATTAAATTGTGGATTTTTGGACTAGGAGAATAGCCAAGTTGGTGAAGCACATACCAGGAAAAGTACCTGAGTTCAGTTGTCAGTTCTCACATAACAATGCTGGGCATGGTGTCCTGGGCTTGTGGTCTCAGCTCTGAGGATGTGAAGACAGGAAGCTCTGTAGGGCTCAGTCTACCTTAACTGGTCAGTTTCAGGTCTGTGACAAGCTCTGTCTCAAGTGAGAATACAGCATGTCTGAGTATGACACCGGGGTTGTCTTCTGGCTTTTACATCTGTGCATGCACCATGCAAGTAGACATGTAACCAGTGGCCCAAGTACCCACCAACAAACATGAATACACACATGCATGAAATTAAGAAAGGAAAAGATGTTAGCAACACATTATAAATGTATTTAATAAAAGGAGTTATGTTTTTCAGAAATTAGATTTTCATTTCATAGACAGGTTTACTTATAATGTGTTGTTTATTAGATAATTCATAACCTCTTAAATTTAATAGATATTTCTCAACATATTGCAGAAAGAAAAATATATGCTTTTGGAAATATGAAAAATTCATTATTATTTTGAAACAACACTTTTATAAACATATATTAAAATGTTTAGCTCATTAGCCAATTACCATTAAGTATCCATAAACATGATTATAACAAAATAATTTATGTTTTTGTATATTAAAGTTCATTTAGTTCTTATGGAGACAGTAAATAATTTGTAAATTACATGTTTTCATTTTATCATTCATTCATTGTTGATAACCAGTCCTCTGTATGATAACCAAATGCATGCATTTTTGAAACTATTTACTATAAAGATGTATGTGAAAGGCACACACCGAACTATCTATCTCTGAATGGCAGCAGATGTCATTTTGTCCAATCATGGAAGGACCTGCTTCAAACCAGTATCTTTTGTGTAAACAGGATGTTTTCATTCATGTATGGATGATTTAAAACTGCTTTTAGTTAAATCCTCTTGTTAAAAATTAGTTTTAAGCATAACCCCACTTGAAAAACCCTTTCCCTGCAAGTTCTAACTCCCCAAATCCCTGGGAAAAAAAGTTCCATTAAAAAATCATTTTGTGCCAAATTCTTTTGGTGTCAAAAATGAACTGGTTTGACATAGGTTATTTATAGCTCCTCTGCATGTCATTCGTTTTCACACGATCACTTATGGATATTGATGACTTTGACTGAGTGTTTGCTCCAGACCCCGTTTCATGGGTATCTGAGGGACTGCTCACACATGATGTTGCCTTTCTAAAATCTAAAACAGCATGGATCTGAGACACGTCTGGTCTAAAGTTTGCTTGCCTTAGCAAAAGCGAAAAATTAATATGTGTGGGAGACATGCTCAGCCAATTCCTTTAGAACAGAAGCACAGCATAGATAGAAATCCATATTGCGTGTACTGCACATGACTTTTTAGCATTAGGAGACTGACGATCATGATAAGTTTTTAAGAATAATTTCTAAATCTATTCATTTTTAAAAACCTTATCTGACATTTTTTCCCCATAAAGCTGAGTTTGCAAAATAATTATAGTGAAGTGATACTGTTAATTAGCCGATTCTAGTTCACACTGATTTTCATTCAATTTACTCTCTAGAATTAGGTCACCGCCTGCTTCGTGTCGTATCCTTAGCCTGTAGTGGGAGTTGCAGGAGCTGAAAGAGAGACAAGGCTGTCTTCCCTTGTTGTTGCTTTGGGAATACTGGGTAACGGAACCTTTTCAGAGTTCTTTATGGAGTAACAGATGCATTTGCATTCAGGGAAGGAGCAGACTTTATCTTGTAATTAGCTGGAGGCTTTGAGAAGCCATTTCTGCAACCAGTCGAGGGCTAACGAAAATTTGTCATATCCACAGGGAAAGCTGTAGATGTAGAATAATCACCACAACTCTAGCCACAGATTGCTGTTTCCTGGGAAGCTTTTAATAAACACAAGTGCCCAAAGCCCACTCCAGGTCAACTCGTTCACTATTCCAGAGAGTTTGACTTAATCCCTTGGGAGGATTGTAACAAACTACCCTAGACCCTGTCATTTGTAAGTTTATGCTAACAATTCTGGAGGCGTTGGAGTCCAAGACCAAGTAGTAGATTTAGTAACTGGAGAAGGCTGGCTTTCTACCTCAAAGTTGTTGTTTTCTACCCATGTCCTTTACATGGTAGAAAAGTTCAATCATCACATTCATGAGGACAGAGCCTTATGGTCTTGTCACATGTCCCCTTCCAAAGACCCCCGACTCTTGACCCCATTGCAATGGGATTGGGATTGAGTGTATAGATTTGGGGATGACTCAAATTTCAGACCATAACAAGGTTCTGATATACAAAGCAGAATCATAACCCCTGGTCATTGGTCATTGGCTCTCAAACTGTGGTCTCAAATGGAGTGGTAAGTGCCTGGCAACTTGGAGGTACTTTCGTCTTCCGGGAATAAGATGATTGGGAAAATGGCAGCAATGACCTTGGAAGAATTAAAGTCTCAAATTTTTCCTGAATTTCAGTCCTAAATTTGCTGTTCTTATTTAAAACTAAAACAACCCCCCCACCCCACAAAAAAAAACTGGAGAGGAGGGTCTTATTGTGATCCCTTCCAGTCTCCATTTAAAAGCACTTTTTGCACCATATATTTTCCTTTCCTGCCAGTTCAGCATAGTCCTGCCAATATCCCAAGCCGAAACCAGGATGATCCACTGAATTACAGAAGGAAAAAATATTAGAACTGCTATTTATATGCTTCCTTATGATCTCTGCTCTCAGAGAGGGTGCCTGTGAAATTTAAAGCATGGTTGAAAACATATCAACATTAAGTATATGCATACTGCATATATTAACATGAGCAGATTCACTAATAGAGATGCATAATTAAAAATCTCAGGCTTATTGTACCAAACCATAAGCTTATAGAGCAAGGAGATTACATTTTCCTCTCTCTTTTTTTTCCTTCCATACTTCTTTGCCTGCACATAGTAGACATCAGTTGGTGTGGAAATGAGTATTTTGGCTTACTGCTATATTTCAAGAAAATGCAACTAAAATTTCAGCCATCAGAGGAACTTAAAAGCTCCAGGGCTTTAATATCAACATTCATCCTGCTCCAGGCTGTGGGTGGCTACACACCTATCTCAAATATGAGCTCTTTTTTGCTTTTAGCCTAAAAGCAGCAGCCATACTTGACATTGATTTTTTTTTCAATGTCATGGAAAATAATCACACTCTCTTCATTTCACGTTTTATTGCCATCAGGATGCGCTGACATCTTCTGTGGTCTCACTTTCCAAGCCAGCGTTTCCTCAAGCATCTCTCCAAGCCATTCTTCCCACGCTGTTGCTCATCTGTGGAAAAACAGCGAGTGGCTGGGAGCTACTTTTCTCCTTCAAGAGCAGTGGGAATAGAGGCAAAACTTCCCACCAAATTAACAGTTCAAGCATCTGGAAGCCATGGAATGCAATGACCGGTACAAGTCTTCTGTATCAAATACTCACTGTGATTACCTCTACCCAGGCAGGAGGAGCAAATCTCTACTGTTACATATTGTTTTAAAGAACATGTGTCCAGAAGTAGAAATAAAGTAAAATGCTTCTCAGAAATTAACTATGGCAAGACAAATGACTTATTTTAAAAATAGGTAACAGAATGCTCAGGCATACCACAGACACCCAGAGCCTACATTTTGGGGTTTTCTAACGTTATCCCATGAAAGAAACTGGGACTGAGACTCCCCAAAGAAATAGCTTGTTTCAGAGGTGGAGTGAAGAATATTTTACTTGAGCTTGACTCATCTTGCAGTTCTAGAAGTAAAAAAGTACACACACACACACACACACACACACACACACACACACACACACACCATATACACAGAGTTGAGCATATGTTAGATGAACATAGAAACCAACCAGAAAGAACTCACAATAGTGAGAGATAGATGAAATTAAGGACCAAAATATATAATGAGGTATTGTTTTATAATTTAAACTACAAAATAATCAGCATTTACTGTTCAAATTGATCTAAAGAAATTATTAAATAAATAAATAAATAAATAAATAAATAAATAAATAAATGGGATAAATAATTTATTTGGCTAGTCTGTCTTGAGGATCCTCGTCCTTTAGGTGTGCGTACCTGTGGCTTTCTTCCAAAGAGTGTGGGATGAGAAATGAGAAAGCAATAGTGATTTTTGAGTAGAGGGACTTTGCCAACGTATTCATGAAATTAAGGTCAACAGCCACAGTAAGAAGTCCTGATGGCAGCATGCACTCTAGACGTGAGTGACAGGGATAGCCTTTTGCTATTAAGCTTGTCCTCCCCAAAGCCACCAACCGCAGACTAGCCACATAAAAGACATCAGCTGACCTCCAACGAGCTGGTCTATAAAATACCTGATGAATGCTCCACAAGTCTGAAGCCATCAGAAGCAGGGAGACTGTGAGAAGCTCAATGAAGTCTAAGGGACCTGAAAGAAATGTAGTGACTATATTTATTATGATAGTGCAGATGGGGCCCTGGGAGGATGTGGCGTAGAGAATGACATTATGTTAAAAAATGAAAATTAGAATGTAGCAAAAACTTTACTTAATAATATATCAATATCCGCTTATTAGCTGTGATAAATTGGAAACATAGTATGTAGTATATGTGAACTCTTTGCAGTCTCTACTGGTTTATTAATCAAAATTATGTCTAGAGAACCTAATAAACATATGAAAAGATGTTGACGTCATTAATCCTCAGGAAAATGGAAGTTAAAGCTATCACAGGATACTCCAAACTCCCTAGAAACACTAAGATTATAGACTGATAGTGAGGATATGTTGCTGGGATTTTTATACCCTTCCTGTGAACACGAAAACCAGTAGAATTTCACTGTGAGAAATAACTGCCATTTCATGAAATCCTATGTACAATATCATAGGACCCAGCTATTCTATTCCTACATATTTATTTTAGAAGACAGCAGAGGATACTTTCGCATAAGGGAGTGTACATGAATGTTTATGGACGATTTCTTTTTAATAACTAACCTTCCTAAAGATAAAAGACAACCCAAATGTCCATCAATATACACACGGACAAGGAACCGTGGAACTGGGGCATGCTCATGCAGTACAGTACTACTTACTAATGAGAGGAAATAAACAGCAACACCGTGAATGAATCTCAGGACATGCTTAGCCAGACAGAAGACAGCATGTACTTCATCATAGCACTTAAATGAAATGTTAGCAAATGCCCACTGCATTTTATGGGACAGAAAGCGGAGCGGCAGTGCCCACTCAGGGGAGCAGCTATTAACATCAGAGGGGCCAGAGGGGACATTTTGGAACAATAAAGTGTCTATCTGGAGTGTGATGATTATGTCACTAAATGAATGTATTATTACCATCAAATGGTATATTTATAATGGTGTATTTTATACTATGCAAATGCATTTTAGTGAAATCGATTCTTCTTAAAGGAAGGAGTCCTTAAGGGTTCTAAAGATGGCTCTCTGAGATGCCTCAAGAATGGCCAACTTGTTTTCCTCTGCCCCATAGCCTTTCCAACCAGGCCATCTATCTCATGTGATCTCACTCCCTCCTATTCCAGTTCCTCCCTTGCCTCCTGGCTCTTTAACAAGTGTCTCTGTCCTGTTTCATAGATGCCTCTGCCTTGGGTTATTTCAGAAGGCAAAAGGTTTGGTGTAATCATTCATGCCAGTGGAGTTCAAAGTGATCCCATAGCATGCCTGGGGAGGAGACCAGGGGACAGACATACTTGTCTTGGTTTTCTATGACTAACAGGGCACAGGAGAGGATCTCTGGAAATACAGCACCCAAGGAAAGGGGACATCAAGATGTACAGCAGCTCCTCTACAGAAAAGAAGTGCTCAGTGGGGGCTGTCTTGTGGATTCTGGAAATCGCACACACACACAGACACACACACACACACACACACACACACACACGCACGCACGCACGCACGCACGCACGCACAGCTGCTCAGAGAGTAGCAAGAGAAACTATAAGAAGAAAGTGGTGTGAAAGAAGAGAAGGCCTGCTGTTCCCCACAAGTCATTTTCTCTGAGAGGAAGGATTCACACTCTTCCTCGACACAGTGAGAATGAGCAGAGGTCCATAGACAGTGTTGGTTTGGGAAAGCCTGGAACTATGAACTGTGACGAATGTAATAACTTTGTATTTTGACAGAACGTTCAGCAGAGAGATGGAAACTTTAATAACCAACATTGAATTACCAAAAGAATCACTGGACCAGACCATGACTTAGAAATATGGTTGATTTAAGATGCATGCTCTGAGTAGATTAGGTTCAAAGAAGTTTTGAAAATGTAGTAAGTTTCATTTAAAATTTTTGCATGGATGGGGGCTGGAGAGATGATTCAGTAGTTAAGAGCACTAACTGTTTTTAGAGGACATGGGTTCTATTTCCTATACCTGCCTGCTCACAACGACCAGTGTGTCCAGCTCTACGAGATGTGATGCTCACTACTGCCCTCTGTGGGCACCTGTCCTGGTGTGGCATATGCTACACACACACACACACACACACACACACACACACACACACACACACACATTTTTGCATTGATGCATCACAACCCAACTGCTTTATTTATGCACTTACTATATTTTGTAGTGGATTTTTACTAGGTTGTGTGATATATTTTTTTCTATAGCACAATATTTAATGTCTATGCAATATTCCATCGCAGGAATGTATATAGTTTACATAACTAGTAGCTCACTGCTGAACACTAAGTCTCTTTCTTCCGTATTATAAATAAATTTGATGAAAAAATCTTCCACATATGTCTTTTCACACCATCCTGAGTGTTCTCATAAAATAAATTCACAGGTAGGTAATCACCGGGGCAGAGGGTACTTGTGTTTTAGGTTTTTAACACCATTTACAAGGTGTGTACCAATTTACACATCAGCTAGAAATCAACAATCTTTAAAGGATAATTTTCCATTTATTTATACCTCAATTCTGGCTCAGCCATGAGCTGATAGAATGATCGTTACAATTAAGATGGATTTAGGGATAATCAATTTATCATTACTAACAATATTGAAGTTTAATCTCAGTTTAACCATAGAAATGACCATGCCCACATAGTTACAGTAGTGACAGTGGACCCAGTCTTTATGAAGAGACAATGTATCCACCAGCATTCACACTGCTCTCCAGATATTAATAATCCTTTGAAGTACCACCCCCCCCATTTTAAAGCAGAGCAAACTGAGTCACAAAATTATAAATTTCCCAATAAATGTCGTCTTCTTAATGTTCTTATTAATGGTATCATCCTAACCTGGCTTATTTTAGCATTTCTTTTTTTGTTTGTTTTCTTTTACATAAGTATGCGTGTTGCGTGTGTGCATGGGTATATGTATTTTCTCAGGACCGCATGGCAGTGCTGTAGGTGCACTCGGGTGCCTGTGAACTTGAGTTCGATGTTGGAAATTATCCTTGACTCCTCTTTTACTCTAATTCATTGAGGTAGGGGGACTCAATCAAATCCAGAAGTTACCAATCTGGCTGCTGAGAACGTGGCTAGTGCTGCTAACCAGCTCCCTGCAGAGATAGCTTATCTCTGCCTTCCAAGGCTGGGGCGTACAGGTGAGATGCTATGCCCATCGGCATTTCTGTGTGGCCTGGGGATTCCAACTTGACTCTTCTTGCTTGTATGGCAGGTGATTTAACTGCAAAATCACCTCCCCAGCCTGTTTTTAGTATTTCTGCATATTGTATTCCATTGAAATCACCTTAAGGCTTGAGTCAGTATGCTCTTACACATATTAACTGCCAACTCACAGAGGAATCTGTGCTTTGAATATGAAGCAGTGTACCTGACCAGTGGGGAGGCCCATGTGGCGGAGTCTGTTAACTACTCACTTGATCTTGAAAACAAGAACAAAGAACAGTTGTAAATCCTAAGTGCAATGTTATGACATGTAGTCCTAATTAGTTATGGGGTTTGTCAAAAACAATTTGTTGCCACCTGTGGCAGAGCCTCCCAGCAAGTGGGAGGCAGAGGCGGTGAATCTCTGTGAGTTCAAGATGAGCCTGGTCTACATAGTGAACTCCAGGCTAGCCAGGACTACATAGGGTGACCTTGTCTCAAAAGCCAATTTTAAGTGAGGATGTTCTGAAGTTTACAAATGGCATTTCCCCATGTCACTTGGAGTAGCTATAGGTTTGTTCTTCTGGTAAGGTTGTAACTATACACTTGTTCCAATGTGCCTTCAGAGTAGAACCCAGGACGGGGTAAGGGCTGAGGATATCCAGTTTGTTGACAGCACAATAGAGCACTGCCGTGCACAAAGCTTATGCTCAAGAACCACACAATCAGATTACCAAACACACACACACACACACACACACACCAAATCCCTCCTATGCTTTAAGGAAGCTTACGAGTTTGTGTTGTGCTGCATTAGACCAAAGCTTGGAACAAGCCACAGCCCCTCTTGCTCTGCAGCAGGAGAGGGGGAGGCTGGTACTACGTGGGAATGTCTGCAGGAAAAGCAAGGGGAAATGCAACTCCAATCTGAAGGGGGAAACTGGAAGGAAACCACATGAATCCGTATAGTAGGAAAAGGTCTGTTTGCTCCAACACAGATGTTTCATTCGTCTTCTTCTCCTAATTAGTACCAAGGAGCTAAATTCAGACTCAGCCCACAACAACAGCAATGTAAGATGAGCTGTTTGTACCCATCCAGGGATGGCAAGCACCCAGGATGTCAAAGGCTACTGAGATAGCTGTGAAAAGAATGGGCCGTCCTAAAATCTTCATCATTAAAGAAATGTTTTCCCATTGATGAACAGCTTGCTAAAGGCAGATAAGCAGGCTGAGAAGCATAAAAATGGAAGCATTCTTAATAATTCATCTGCTTCCAGCTTCCATAGAGCAACTGCCATCCTTTCTCTCAGTGAGTCGGGGATGGTCTGCTAATGTCCCTTTCCTTTGTTAATATTGACATTCTAGGAAGTGAATGTTCTCGCTTGTTGATGTCACTGCTAATTAAGTGAATGAATCTCAGTGGATGTTTCCCTCATTGGCTGTCATCGTGACAAACCATACACTAGTCCCAACTTAAAACAGACCATCTCCAAATTAATACCCCTGTCCAGGGCCAGCACCCACCTAGGGAAGAATTCAGCAAAGCACCATTTTTTGTGTGTATTTCAGTGTACAGGTGAAAAATCTTTATTGTCCTCTAGATGTCCAGATGGCATAGTAGCCTGGCAGCCTGTTCTTCTGAAGAAGGCTTCTGTGTCAAAGAGAGATGATTTAGTCCTATGAAGGAAGCAAGACACGGAGGCCTGGTTCTCCCCCCCCCCCCTTTGTTTACAACTCACTGTGTGACTCTGGAGAAGTCACTCCAACCCTCCCAGTGTTAGTTTGGTAATCAGTGCAATGCCGCCCTATCTAACTCTAATACTGTGGTTCACCTTGAATGTAGGATGCAGCCTGAATGGCTGCTGAATGTGAGTTCTGCACAAAGACTGAGAGTTATGGCTAAAAGAGCTTCAGCTTTCTCCATAGTCTCAAAGATCCCTAACAAAAGCAAGTGTATTCATTACTGTTCTGTTGATATAATGAAACACGGTGATCAATAAAGTGTCAAACTATTCTTCATTTACATTTGAAATGTCTGGGTGGTTAGCTGCCTTCTGTCTTCAAATGAGAATACGGTTCAATTTGCTCTCTCTCTCTCTCTCTCTCTCTCTCTCTCTCTCTCTCTGCTGTTTAGATTAAAATAAAATACGATATGTCACTCAATCCAACGCCTCAAGCCGGAAACAGAGAGCATTTGAACCCTACCTGCCCATCAACTACACTGACACATCCCTAGGTACTGAAGACAGTCCACCCACTTTTCTCCATCTGCAGTATGCCACTTTGTCCAGCCCCCATCACCTCCCATTGAACAGTGACTGTGTTAACTTCTTGCGTGTCTCTCCAGGTCCCAGTTCCCAAATGTTCTCCCGGCTTCAGAAAAAGCAACCTTCCTCAATCATGAATCACTTACATTGTTCTGTGGTCCACATCTTAAAAGATTTCTGACTGCACTGAAGATGTTCATTTCACCCAGGTTTTAAACAACACTGAGTTGTCAAGCCTCCTCTCTCATTCAATCACATTCCCCCAACACTGTTTCTTTCCTAAGGCTGCTTCACATCGCTCTATGAGGGGCTGGCTCCCAGCCTGACCTGGCATCTCCTATCCATGTTTCAGATCCCTGTTTGGATGTCATTGCTGCAGACTGGCCTCCCTTGGCTCCTTCTGCCAACTCTTTTCTTTCCATCATAAATTATAATGGTGAGTGGGTTTTCCTCCGATTTGTAACCTCTTTCCCTCATGAGGTTCTCTGAAGAGTGAGACACCTCTAACTTAGTAAAGTATTCCTGTTCCCACCAAACTGGCCAGTTCATCATAAGCGTCGCTTTGGTGGCTGAACAGAGAACCTAGAAAGATCTCTTTTAATGACATTATTTCCACACTATCCAGCTATTTACACAGACGATGATGCAAACGACCATGGCTCCTGCAGTTTTTTTCTTTGAAGAGTTTTTCCTACGAAGATTTGGGTCTGGTCTGGGCAACTGTTATTACAAGGTCTCCGTCATTCCTTCTCACATACGATCTTCTGCTTGGGCATGTAGAGTTTCTGTGGGTAGGCATGTAGAGTTTCTGTGGGTAGGCATGTTTCTTAATATGTTTGACACGACCCTCAGGATCTCATTGTCGACTTCTCTTGTGATGTCCATAGAGAGAATTCAAAGGAGACCCCACGATTTAAGGAAGAAGAGGATAGTGTTTATTCCAGAGAAATGAAGCACTTTCAAAAGCGAAGAGTACACAGTGACTAACGAGACAAGTGCACAAACTTTAGGAGGGCTTAGTTCTAAAACCTCTGGAACAGACACTTTTCCTAAGAGACATCTTTTTTTTTTCCAGGTGATTGACAGGCTCATGTGAATCAACTCCTGAGTGTGTGTGTGTGTGTGTGTGTGTGTGTGTGTGTGTGTGTGTGTTGATAAAGATGACAAGCTGATCTTGTTCCTGAGTGTGTTCTTTGATGATCCTTGGATCAACTCTGACAGGAGCAGGTATTAGTATATCATATTCTTGTTCCTGTTCATTTAGACAAGGTCTCATGCATTCTGTCTGGCTTCAAACTGGAATTCATTATGTAGCTGAGGATGACCTTAAATGTCTGGTCCTCTTGCTGTCTCCTCTTGAGAACTGGATCGTAGATGTGTGCCTCATGCTTGTCTATATGGTGCCCTGCTCTTTATCAGAAGGTTTCCTGCTATATAGCAATCTTATGAGGTTTAGAGTTCCTGAACCAGGTTTTCACAGTTGTCCATTAATGATTACCTGGCATTTCAGGGTATCACACCAGGGCCAGAGATGCGATGAGGCAGCTCCAGTTCTTTGCTTTTCCAAGTTGTTGATTCTGAGAAGGGAGCCAAGCCCGACTGTCCTCTCATCCTGCTAATATCTAACTGGCTACCTAGCAACATGATGATTGTCCTAGTTCCGTTTCTGTTGCTGGAATAAAATATCCTGATATAAAAAACAACTTATGGGAGAAAGGGCCTATTTTAGCTCACAATTCCAGGTTACAGTGCATTATTTTGGGGGAAAAGTCACACGAGCAGGAGCTTGAAGCAGCTAGTCACAGCACGTCCACAGTCTAGAACAGAGAGAAACAAACCCACCTATGCTGGCTTGCTTGCTTTACTCTAATACAGGACCCAAACCCCAGAGAATAGTACTGCATACAGTGGGCTGGGTTTTTCCATGCTAATTAATCTAAGAAAGAAAAATGCTCTTCCCAGGCATGCCCACAGGCTAGCCTGATCTAGGTGATCCCTCACAGACTCAACAAGAATTCTGTCCTTTTCTAGGTTCTTGACTTTAGGCAAAGACTGTAGCCTGTTTCTTAAGCTCTATGATGAGTTAATAATAGAATCTGATAGGTTTTCTTGAGGATTTAATGAGGTAATGAATGTAATTATAGTGGCTAGCACAATGCCTGACCTGAAACAGATGCTTGGCAGCCACTAGCTCTTACTAATAATGTTTTATTTAATCACGAAAGGCAAATGTAAATGCCGAGGAAGCCTAGGGTGTGTGTGTGTGGGGGGGGGGGGTTGTCTGGAGATGTATGTATGCTATTTCTGGTGATTTTTTTTTGTTTTTGATTTACTCCAATACAGCCCAGGACCCAAACCCCAGAGAACAGTACTGCATACAGCAGGCTGGGTCTTTCTGTGCCAATTAACCTAAGAAAAACATCCCTCCCAAGCGTGCCCATAGGCTAGCCTGATCTAGATCTGCCTAACGTGATTATAACTGGCACTCCTTCCCCTCACACACTATATCCAATACTCATGACTCAAAACAAAAAGTGGTAGGCTTTAATTCCCAACCCTATTCAAACCACAATATTTGAGCTACATATACCAGTAGTATGAAATTGCTGGCAGTCATTGAATTATGCTTAGAAATAATGAATATACACACATATATAGCGTTTTGTTTATTTTTTCTGTTTTGAGAAAGGGTCTCAGTTTCTAGCCCAGGCTGGCCTGAAATAATATATTTTTAAATTAAGTCACTTGCCTGGAGGCCATCCTTGTACTGACGTCTAGTGACATCTCAGTAAAGGCAGAGTATAGGCAATATGAACTTTTTACACCGTGGTTGCGTCACAGGAGTGACAAAACTACAAGAACTTCATATTCTCCTTCCCCTCCCCTCCCTGGTTCATCAGGTGTGGGTAGGAAGCACATCCTTGGTGCTCTGTGTGGAATAAGGAGGTGAACGGCAAGCTTAATCTCCCTCCCGCTGCCTGTCGTCCAGTTCTCTGCTTTTCTCTGATTTTCATGAGTGATGAGGTCATCCCAGCTCAAGAAAATCAAACTCCTATTTTTCAGATTCCATGAAGGCCAGCATTGTTTACTCGGCAAAGAAGCCAGACTCATAGAGCCAGGGAGACAAGCGGCCCGCCCTCTAGTGGTCGCATTGGCTAATGCCCGTCACTCCCGGGAGCACTGACAGGAAGGCGGGAACTTGAGGGCTAAAATATAAGTTAAAATTAGATCAATAGTCAGCTTGGCTGTCTCAATCAATGCTTCGCAGGGAGAGCATACAACCATCTATTTATAAGCTAAACCCAGTATTATCTTCCTCTTTTAGGACGCAGAGATCCATTACTGCGCGCGGCAGGGGAGAGGATGCTGCGCGGAGGTTCCTGCCACTTTAGGCTCTCTGGCTCATGCTACTTCACCAGCCTGGAATGGGACGCTGCTGAAGGACCAGCCTAGCCTAAGGCTTTCCTCTCTGCGCAGGACCGTGCCCCTGCTGTGTCCCCTAACTATTCACTCCCGCCACTCCCGTGCCGCGATCGACCGCATTCTAATTTTTAAATTGACAGGGTCAAATAGGAACCCAGAGCATGGGTGGGTTTGGGGAGGGGTATCCAGCAAATACATTAAAAATAACAGAAGTTGAGGGCCCTCCTACAGAGACAGGGCGCACATCAGCTGGATTCTAACCATAGGCTTGATTGCCCTTTTAAAAGGTTTTCCAACTAGCTTCCCTACTGACCTGAATTATTCATTCTTGCTCAGGCAAATGTTGCTGTCAATAGCTGTGGCTTCCCTCCTCCTCCTCCTCCTCCTCCTCCTCCTCCTCCTCCTCCTCCTCCTCCTCCTCCTCCTCCTCCTCCTCCTCCTCCTCCTCCTCCTCCTCCTCCTTCTCTTCTTCCATCAAAACAGGAATGGATATCGATTTCTGTAGCAGGCCAGAGCAGTTCTTAAGATAAGGTCTGAGAGAGGTGGATCTGTGCTCCATTAGCCCCCTACCCTCCCACCCCCTGCAAGGCATCTCTGATATACAAAATAGATCTACAGGAAGCTATTGTGTTAATGTGGTTAAATTGCAGAATTTCAAATGAGAGGGGGGGAGAGAGGGAAGGAACAGGGAGAAAGAGAATTTGATCTGGCACTATCACAATGCAAGATCAAATCATATTTTTTTCAGAAAAAAAATCTTGTCAAATATATATATATATATATATATATATATATATATATATAATATTCTAACTTTTGTTTTTCTGTATCTGGAATTTTTCTTTCATAAGCATGTACTATTTTTATGACAGAAAAACTTTAAAGGCCTAAAGAACTTTAATATTAGCATAAATGTACATTAGATATATTTTTAGAATGGATCTTTTAGCTGCTATATCATTTGACATAAAAGGCTTTTGAACTAAAGATAGGAACTGTTGTATTCTTTATTTAGAAATAGTATCTTCCGTCCCCTTCCAATTCTTGTTGGCTTACCTCCAAAACATTCCACATCTGTCTCTTTCTCACTGTCTATGTGGCTCCTCTCTCAGGGACAAGCCACCATTCATTAGCTTTCACCTGTATACCCAAAATATCTTGTCTGCAGTTTCTACTTCCACCTTTCCCCAAAGAGGGGCTTCACTTGCCACAGCAGCAACCAGATTGCTCTTTTAAAATGCAAATCAGATGTTCTTTTCTTTCCCTTTAAAGCCTACCTTGGCTTCTCACAGGACCTTGGTTAAAGGAAGTTCTTTCCCATAGCCAGAATGTAGCCTGCTGGGGTCTATCTTCACTGTCAACTTGACTGGGCTTGGAATGACCTGGAAGGTGTGTGCTTCCTGGATGTGTCTGCTTCCAGAAAGGTTTAACTGAGGAACTGAGATGGGTCATGAATGTAGGTGGCATCATTCCATGGGCTGGGGTCTCTGGCTGAATAGAAAGTGAGGCTGGAGAAATGACTTAGAAGTTAAGAGGGATTTCTGCTCTTGCAGAGAAACCAGAGCAGTTCCCAGCACCCATGCTGTGGTACTTAACAATCTCCTGTAACTCCGGCTCCAGGGGCATCGGATGCCACTGGCACTTAAATGTAATGAACACATACCCACACATAGAAACCCCATACACATAATTTAAATAATGCGCATGCACGTTCTCTGTTTTTGGACTGAGGACACAATATTATTCATATATTCATATATATGTGTGTGTGTGTATACCCACCTCACACTTCCTGTGCTATGCTTTCCCAGGCTATATCTTTCCAACGGTGACTTCTTCCTTAAGCTGCCTTTGTATGTGGTCACAGACAGAAGAGTAATGAATACGTTGTGTGCCCTCTAGCTGCTGCCTACCCTGCTACATCTCAGACAATTCTGGAGTACTGCTCCACCAAGCGCATTTTCACTATTTCTTCCTGGGGCTCGGACCTGCCAGCTCCTTCTCCCTCCAGTTCCAGCCCTGACTTTTCACTATCTGTAAATGACCTTGGGATTCAGACAATCTCAAAAGTGCCTCATATCATTCTGACCTCAGCATACAGAGCAGAGCCTGTCTGTCTCTCCGAAACTTCGTCATTTTGTTTTATCTCACAATACTTTACTTTACATAGATAGATTGATTGGTTGACTGAATGTCTCTGTGTGTGTGTGTGAGTGTGTCACATGTGTACACATGTGTAGGTCCAAGGACAACTTGTAGGACTTTGTTTTCTCCTACTATATGGATCGTAGGGATCAAATTAAGCTCTTCAGGTTTGGGGGCAAGTGGCTTTTCAGAATGAGCTATGTCCTCAGACTAGCTCTATTTTCTTTAAACATAGCCATGATCTACAGTTGGAATTCTAGTTTGTTCTCACACATTACAGAACAAGCCCCATGTCTTCCCTGTTCGCTACCTTCTCTCTGGGTACTAGAATAATGCCTGGCTTATGGGTGGCATTCCAACAAGTGTTTGTTAAATGGATTATTGAGTATGATTTCCTAGTCACTGGCTTCCAAATGCTACTTCTAATATTCTGAGTATTCGCCTTTGAACTTTAAATTTATTTTTTAGGCCCATATGCTTCCTTTTCTCAGGTGTGAACTCTGTGAGGTGGGATCATATTTAGTTCATTTCATTTTCTACAGCCTTATGGAGTCTGGCACATTATAGGTGTTTAATATATTTGTTGGATTAAAAATTGCATTCAGGGAATGGATAATACATTGACTCAACGTGACCTTGTCCCAGGTCTAACCTTTCACCAGGGAAGATGAAATGAATACTGATAGATTGCTACTTTGATCCCTCTCTCCTTCTCGTCCCCTCCCTCACGCACATGCGCACACTTGTTTGCAGTATTTTCAAAGGATATCCTCATCTTTGTTATTTTATTTGATCTTCATGCCAGCTGGTATCTAGGAACAGAAGCTTGGGTTATTAACTGACCTGCCCAAGCTTACCCAGCTAAAATGAAGCAGACCGGGCTATAGCCTGCTAATTTCGTACACTTGAATACCAGCATTTGCCAATAGCTTCCTTCCTCGACCAGATTTGTGGTTCAAATGGAATCCTAAATTCAAAACATCTTCAGTCAGGTCTAACATGTTCCAGGCTCCCAATAAATGGCCCTTCCTTCCTTTTAGCTACACAACAGTTGCTCTGTCTCATCAAACCATCCCCACAGAGTCACCCTCTATAGTTACGGTCATTCTTTTCTAGGCTAGACTGACCTTTCAGATCTCCCTAATGGTATGATTTTAGTGTATAATACTAACCAGATATGTTCACAGGGCTGAGCCATATTAAAGTGGGGTTTTGTTCACTGACAACTGATTACTCTTTTACTTTTTACTCTGAACATACACCGCTGGGTATGTTCAACATACACTGGGGAAGAACTAGTACCTCTTATCTCAGAATCATCATCCAGGGTGTGAGAGAGGAGACAGCACACCCAGAGCCATAGCACACAGCCAGAGAGGATGATGACGACGAGTGATGCTCAAAATTAGTTTTGCTGTAGACAAAACAAATTAGAAGCCCGTTTGAATCACTCATTCATTTGTGCATTGACTTGTTGAGTGTGTCTTACATTCCAAGTGTTGTGCTAAGTTTAGGAACAGAGAGGCAAGCAAAAATAGAGTGACTATCTACTGAGTTGGCTCGACTTGAGCCAAACATCGACTTGAAGCAAAGGATCACCCAACAGGCTTCTTCTATGCAATGAAAGAGTGAAATAAGAAATGGGCTTAGTTCAGAATCTTCAGAGGTGAATTGTTTGAGTAACTGAGAAGTCAGCTGTGATATATATTGAGTTCCAACGTGGGTCAATACTCTAATGATTAGTGAAAATCAAGAAGGGAGGAGGAAATGGTGGAATAACTAAATAGCCATAGTGGTCAACTTTCCAATAAAGTTTTGAATATTTAATATGTGATTGGGTAGTTGTCTAGATGGCGAGCATTGTAGCAGTGGTTAAAAACAGAAATTCAGAACTTTATGAGCGTATTTTGTGGCGGGATAAGGCATACAGAAAATTACATAAAATTAAAATAGCAAAAAGTGTTAAATTGTTATTTTTATTGTGGAGAAAAATAAGCCAAGGAAGGGAGAGAAGGAATGGTTCGAGTGGGGTAATGAGATACTACAGAGAACGTGAATGTCCTCACAAACTATACAGCAGGTCCCAGGTGGTAAAGGAGCCAGGAGTAGGAATGGGTGATTACAGAGCAAAGGGCTCCCTGGAAGGAGGCTTCTACCAGGACAACGACTCTGTGACTATCATGGCCCCAAATGGCGATGTACTCGAGAGCGTGTACAGCCTGTGTGCCTAGGTAAGAGTATGCCAGGCAGTAATAACCAGGTTGTGACATCAAGACTCTAATAGATCTGGAGCATCTTATAGATGATTCCAAAGTACTGGGTATTTTCTTCCATAGAAATGAGAAGTCATCAGAGGCCCTTGAGAGAATGGCTACCATCATCTCACTTATGTTTTAATAGTCTCTGGTAATGAGAGTATATACTCACTGTGTTCCAGGCATAAACTTAAGCATCTTCACAGTTCTAAAGTGTGCCCATTTTACACATGGGAGAAGTGGGGCATAATAAATTTAAACATCATACTCAAAGATTCAGATTCACAATGGACAGGGTTGGAGTTAAAAGCCAATTCCACTCTATACGTAAGCTGCTGCCCAGTGGTAGAGTGGCTCTCCGGAGAGGCTGGGTGGAAGGTGGGTTAGCGAGTGGTAATAAGAACCATTTGATTTATTTGGGGTTCACCAGTCCTTGCCCTGTATTTTTCTTTTAGTCTATTTTATTCTCACACCAACTCTATCGGAGGAGTAACTTAACTGCTTTTCTGTTAGAAACGAAGAAACTAAGACACGGGAGAATATGCCAAGATACTAAGTTCTAACAATTAATGCTTAGAAATTAAAAATTCACATTCAAGGTACTTCTCCAAAGCTAACGCCCTATTGCCTTCTAGATAACAATTTCAAAGCTCAAAATAGCTGCCTCATAAATAATCTAGAAATGATTAAAAATAAATTGTGTTAAATTTATTCTATTTTCTCCCCACTTAATAATGTCTTGGGTAGCCCAGGCTGACCTCAACCTCACTGTATATCCTAGGATACCTCTGAACATGTGATTCTCTTGCCTCTACCTCCCAAGTGCTAAAGCAGAAAGACTGGTGAATTGGATAGCAGCTTGGGTACATAGTGAAATCCTGTCTCAAAATAAAATGAAATCTGATCTTGTCTTTTCTCTGAGTTAAATGTGCCACATTTCACAAGCCATTAAGCTCATTTGATGAGTTCTCGTTAGAATTTGTGTTTTTAAGCAGATTCTGTTTATTACCCACTTGCATTCTTATTTGAAATTCTTAATCTTTTAACCTATATTTTACTTCTCCCCGTTTCCCTTTTAATATGATAATCTTAATTATTTTAAAGTTGGGTTTTTTTTTTTTTGAGGTATAAGTAAGCCTACTACCATTGTTAGCTCTCTCTCTCTCTCCATCTCTCTCTCTCTCTCTCTCTCTCTCTCTCTCTCTCTCTCTCTCTCTCTCTCTCTC
>JANHMN010000011.1:33726889-33728350 GCA_030674055.1 Rhabdomys pumilio | reverse complement strand
TGTGTGTGTGTGTGTGTGTGTGTGTGTGTGTGTGTGTGTGTGTGTGTAGGTCAGAGAACAGCTTGTGGAGGTTGCTATCTCATCTACCATGTGGGTTTTAGGGTCACACTCAGGCGAAGAGGCTTGACTGCGTATGCTCTCCTTGCTAAGCCATCTTGCTGGCCCTGAACTCATTGAGGATAAGGAGCAGTGGCAGATGTGACAGGTTCCAGATGGACGAGGTACAGCATTATTTTTGTCTTCTTTCACTAAAGTTCCTATACTGCTGATACTTAGCATTTATACTTCATCTCTTGGGTACTTACTTTCCTAATTTAAAAAATGAGATGTGAGCCAGGAGGATCTCTGTAAATCCAAGGCCAGCCTGGGCTGTACAGCAAGACCCTGTTTTAAAATAAATACAAGGAAAGGAAGAGGAGGAGAAAAAAGAGGAAGAGGAGAAGAAGAGGAGGAGGAGGAGGAAAAGGAGAAAGATGGCATTGCCAATTCCCCGTAAGCCTAAGGCATCGATTTTGGCATTCACTAAGGACTTTATCTATCCTTTACACATTCACTAAAGGTTCCCACAGCCAATCAAATGTTTGCACTAATTTGCATATGCAAGTATATGGGTGTTTAATGTGCTATACTCACGTTGGATTCTACATAAACATTTTGCTCCTTAGAACTACTGATCTCAAATGCAAATTCAAGGAGAAGCTGTATTCAGCTCTCCCAGATACATTACCTAAAACCAGTTATTTACCGGTTCCTGGTGGTTTTATTGGCTCATCTCCTAGGAAAGCACAACTGTCCCTCAGAATTTTTTGTTGATTGTAATCTGATATCTATTTTTCTGAAATTACAGCCTTTCCCACCTTTCTTCAGGTATTTTGGATTATATTTTAACAATATTACAGACACACCTGAGTACTCTTCTGATGGGAATAGCTATTTTCTTTAACACAGGAAGTGAAGATTTACCCATCAACAGTGATTCAGATTGATTGAATTTTATCTCACATTTTAACCCCCAACACATACTAGAAAAGCTGAAAGATTCTGAGTGTCAGCCAACGGTCTTTCATCAGAGAAACTCAAACTTCTTCCTAAACGTTAATTAAACCCCACTGCATTGTAGACCAGTTGTAAGCTGATGTTTTTCTTCAAAACAAAAGCCCAAAAATGTAATCAAGCAGGTAGCAGATGTACAAGGCAGAGGAAAATGAAAACTTAAAGACACAGACTTGTGATCGTAAGTACCAACAGCATTAACTTTTTTTCAGTGAAATAGTATTCTTAGCTTGCCATTCCATTGTGTTGTTGTTGTTCTTCAATATAGAGCTGTTGATAACATCACCCTTTCCACAAGATCTACTCCTTGGCACTGACAGAGACTTTGCTTCTTCCCTTCATCACCATTGGTCATGGTAAGTCTGTGGTCTACAGTAAAGCCTTCCAAGGTGACAGAGAAGTTGGGAG
>JANHMN010000011.1:33706889-33721889 GCA_030674055.1 Rhabdomys pumilio | reverse complement strand
GGGCAACCAACAACTGTCTGTTTGTGACTTATGGTCTACTCAATGAGAGGGAACTCATGTCTGGTACTATATAAGTCTAGCCAACTACTTATAGTTGGTAAGGTCATGGACCCTAGAGGAAATCAACTACTGTCACTTTCCTAAAGTATTATTTTAACTGCACAATTATTTATCCTTATGTTCACAGGTGAGTGTAGTTCTTATTGTCATGAAAGAAATTTCTTTTTATAGCAGACAGACACCATTACAGAAAGTCATAGCCGGTCAAAATCTAGAAAACAGCTAACTATGGGGCACCCAAACCCAAATGATACATCTGTAACAACCTCTATACTTAAGGCTCACAGAGTGTGATGGAAGAGGTAGTAGAAAGATTATAAGAGCCGGAGGGATAGTGCATCTGTTGTGAGACAATGTCTCCTATATATGACAAAGAATCAGAGAAATTTTAATCCAACAACATGGCTGCTCTGGCTGGAATACAGGCATGTCCTTCATATACACTTTTAATCCCTAACAATGTAGGTAAAGTTTGTAGAAGGCAACAGCTATGTTGGATAGTGCCACCTAATTGAGGGCAGACAAAGTGATGAATCAGAGA
This sequence comes from Rhabdomys pumilio, assembly GCA_030674055.1. Lineage (NCBI taxonomy): Eukaryota > Metazoa > Chordata > Mammalia > Rodentia > Muridae > Rhabdomys > Rhabdomys pumilio. Next base: position 33,721,288 of record JANHMN010000011.1, on the reverse strand, counting down.
AAGATTTGACAGAATGAGTCAGAGATATGATACACCCAACACTCAGGAAAACAGAACAGGAAAGAAGGGCAACTTAAGAGAGCAGTGTAGAGAGAGAGGGAGAGAAGGCACTTTTACTGGGTCAGTTTTACAGAGATAGGTGGCAAGTGAAGACAGAATGCGCCAGAGGATGAAAATGAGCCAGAAGATTAGAACAAATTACTAGAGTTAGTTTGAGGCCAAGCAGAGAAACTCAGCCAGAAGCTAAGAGAAGTCAGTTTGAATTAGTCAGCTTGAAGAGAAGTTTGGACCAGAACAGATGAGTTGAACTAGCCAGCCAGAATTCAGAAATAACCAGAAATGGTGAGTTTATTCATCAGTAAGCCTGTAAGATGACAATTACATCAGGTAAATAAAAGTTATATTTCTAAATCTGCATCAAAGTAATCTCCAAAATATGGTCTCCTGAACAAGACCTGTGTAATAAAAATACCAATGGACATGCCAATATGAGTTGGGAAAATTTCATAAGACCCTAAGCCTGGTTAAGAGCTATAGGTAATTAATAGCTGGTAAGAGAATCAGTCTTCTTCAGGGATAAACCTGATAGGTTATTGATCCCAACCTTTAAGTCAGCCTTAAACATATGCCTGTGAGCAAAACCAGAAAAACTCAGAAGACTATTTCTATATATGTGCATGGATACACAGATATATAATGATAATTAAATAAGAGGTATTGAATTTGAGAGGGAGTTAGGAAGGAACAGGAAATGACTTAGCTTGACAGAAGAGAGAAAAGAGTGGAAATCATAAATATAGTACTCATGCATAAAATTATTAAAATTTTGTAAGTGTGTGTGTGTTGTTGTTGTTCATGTTATTTCATTTCTCTTGGGTAACCCTGTCTATTCCATGTGGAAAGTGAAATAGTTGTTAGAATTGTGTATTTGGACAGAAAATATTCCAAACAAGTTTACTATCTATGAGTCTCTGCATTAGTTAAAAAAAAAATACTGTTAATAATTTATTTATAGCTGTGGGCAATGAAACACAACAAGTGATGCCTCAAGTCTAGAATGTGTTCACAGAAGATCAGAGTTAGTCAGTCTCTTGCTGTTGAGGTAAGCCGGCTATGACACTAAAACCCGGAGTCTTTTAATCTTACTAATTTATCATTCTGGATTTATAGTTCTTTAACATTGTAAAATTTCTGCTATACTTTTAAATGCCAAGTTTGAGTCTGAGACAAATAAAACAGAAGGTAAATACCAAGATTAAGAAGCCAAATCATATGCCAGAAAAATTCCCTCTAAAATAAAGACATTATATACTATAATTCTATTTATTTAAACATGGTGTCCCAAACTGGGTTGTACAGTCACTCTTGGTTGTGTGGGAAAACTTTTTTTACAAAAAGTTTTTGTTTTACTATATTTTTTTTGGAACTGGAACAAGGTTTCATGTAGCCTGCTTTGGGCTCAACACATGACAGAAAATGACCTTGAACTCATTATTTGCCTGTCTCCATCACCTAAGTGGTAGGATCACAGGCCCAGTTCACATATTTCTGGGTATCAACTCCAGGGCTTTGGCCTAGGAAGGTATTCTGCCAAGTGAGCTACATCCTGTCCCTGAAAGCTTTTTTAAATTGGCCACCTAGGCCTTGAATAAACTGATAAAAAAGAATGGGGGTGGTGGGTAAATACTGGTTAGACAAGTGGATGGATGATACAAAATGTGTATCTTTTCCCCAGTGTTTTCCATATTCTTTTATTCCAAAAATATTTCTTAGATTTCTGAGATTGAAATTTAATTACTTCTCTCCCTTTCCTTCCTTTAAGTCCTCCAATAAACCCTTCTCTGTTCTTCTCCAAGTTCATGGCCTCTTTTTTCATCAGTTGCTATTACATGCACATATGTATTTGTATATGTACATATATACACATGCACATATATATAGATATCCCTAATGAGTCCATATAATGTTACTTGTATGTATGCTTTTAGAGTTGTTTGGCACTGTACAAATGATTGGTTTACTCTTCGTCGGGGAGGACCACCTCTCCTACTCCTAGCTCTACTCAATTACCTGGGGTTTTGTGTAGTCATGAGGCTCTATGAATCTTTTTTGGTCCATTCTAGCACATTGTTGGTGTCATTCTTGTTCATCTCACATTTAGACGGTCATGTGGGTAAGACTTTGCAGGTATAGCTCCTGATATCACCAGAAGACACAATCTCACAGAAAAATAGCATTAAGGATACCAGATGATGCCATGCAACCGTGACAACTAACAGTCCTATCTGGCCAAGATACCTATGAATCACATCAATGACTAGCATGGTAAGATAACTCTATGGTTTCAGTTGTAGCATACATACCTTGGTGGTAAACAGCGTCTCTCTAATTTTACTTAAAATTTACTCAACAAGAGGGATGCCATGCCTGGAACTAAAACCCTGGCTGACTAGTCAGTGGTAGAGAAATTGTAGTTATTGAAGAAGAATCTATAACTACTAATTTACTAAACCAGCGTAATTCCTAACACCAAATTATAAGCAAGATGTGTATCCTAAAGGTGATCTTTGAGGAGGTGCATTTGAATGGCAGGATGAAGGGGGTACTTGAGCATGAACGTTCACTGAGGAACTCCCAAGAAGTTTGGAAGCATGAGTAAAGAGTTTTACTAGATTAGATGGCCATATAAACTTTTATATGTTTTTAAGGAAGGGTAGAATTGCCTGGTTCAAATTAATGTTCTGTCTTTGAGGTCTGAAACATGCCATTCTGCCTAATCCTCACTACCCCCAGACTCTTCCAGAGAACAAGAGCAGTGCTGAGTGACAAAGGCTACAGCTTTATGTGACCTTTCCTTATTAGTGGACCAAGTTGTTTCTCAATTCAGTTTAATTTGAGAGAGATGGTCGGCAAGGTCTCTGGGCAATTGAAAAATCTATTATGGAGGTGACCCTTTTGATATAGTATTACTTTAACCACCATTAAAGGGAAACGGGAGCATCTTCCCAGTTTTCGCAGCAGCCTCTGCTTGTAGCTGTGAAATCTATAATACTCTATAAAACAAATGGCTGTGTTATATCAGAAGCTGGTGCAGCTCTGAGAGGAGCTTCATAAAAAATCATTTGTACCAGCCTGGAAGGATAAGACTTCAACTGATGCAGACACTGAAATACTTCAAGACCCTATGGCATCAGAGAATGTTTAAATTATCTTGAAAAGACATATCTTATTATGTCATAAAGACTGGCTTACCTATGTTATAAAGAAAAATGCTCCAGAAAATGGGGGTGAAATAAGTTTTCTTGTACGTTGCATTGGCTTTCTGTTTCTTTCTGATTCAATATCTAGAAAACATCATTACTCCAAGTCCTTCTGAATCAGTGATTTTTTTAATTTAATCTGGGTTCTAAGACATCCTTTTTGTCGTTGTGTGTTTTGTGAACATCACCTCCCTTACCTGACGGTATTATGAACAGTCCAATTTTGTTGTCTCCTTGACAGGTGTAAAGGTGACAGTCTCTTCTTTCACCTCCATTTGGGCAAGAGTGTCAAGATTTGTTTCTCTCTGAGTTGACATTTGTGTGTTTGGAGGAAGAGGGAGAAAATGAAGAACAAAATCTGGAAAGGCGATAAAGAACATGGTGCTGGAGCGTGGACCTGGGAGCAGTGCAGTCAGGCTGCCAGCTGCAAGAAGTTTCTAATAAGGAAATTAGAACATGATCATTTCTGGCTCTGTGACTCTGGCTCTAAATAGGTTTTACAAATAGATAGTGATTGAGCCTGGAAACACAAACAAATTGGCTTTGCAGAATAAAGGCTGAACTACATTTTGGTTAAAGAATTAAAAGAGCTTCTGTGGGAGGAGCTCTGGGAGAATGGGGGCTATTTTAATGACAGCATATGTATTTCAGAAACAAGCTGGCTGGGTTGGGAAGCTGAGAGCAGGGTCTAAAACTAAGTTCCTCTCCACACCCCACCCCTCAAGGATTCCTAAAAGAACACAGTATTGAGGCAGGGTGTAGGAGCCGCATATCTGAAATTTCCTGTCTAGATACTGGAAGAAGGTGTTGAGGAGATGCTTCAGATAAAATACTTTCCCAAAAGCATGGGAACTGAACTGGAGTTGAGAACTCCAACTCCCATGCTAAAAACCAGACAGGCATACTGGCTGACTACCCATCTCTTGGGAGACAGAGAAAAGCGATTCCTGAGTCAAGCATAGTAGCTAGACTAGTCACCAAGTGGCCAGCTCTGAGTTCAATGAGAGACCTTGACTCATAAATGAAGTAGAAAATGATTGAGCAAGACATATGAAACTTATGGTCTCCAAACACACACATCCACACACACTTACATACACACACACACAGACACACACACACATGCACACACACACACATATGTATGCATGAATGACACATATATACAAAATAAAGATATTGGAAAGAGAAGCACCATTACAATGCAGTCAAAGGTATAGCATTTGCAAAATAAAAAAAAGGGGGGGGAAGGGGCAGAGCTGAAAACAATCCTATTAAGCAAATTAGGCCAGTCTTAGAGAGACAAATATAGTAATTTTGGAGCCCTAGATTTTATATACAATCATAAAATTATATATATATATATATATATATATATATGTCATAGGGAAGTAGAAGTAAAATTGCCTGGTGGGATAAAGAGGACTAAAAAGAGGGGAAAGGAGTATGAAAAGCATGGGGAGAAATATACTAGACATACAATGTATACTTGTATAAAAGTGAAGAAAATTAAAATGTCAGAAGCTCAAAATTTTATTGCTAATTATAGCACCAATGTCCCTCAAATATTTCTTTTGTCTGTAGACAGCCAGAGACAGAAGTTCTTCAAGCTCTTCCAGTGCTTTCTCCCTGATAAATATTCATGCCACATTTCCTGTGCAGCCCCCCCCCACCCCCCGCCTCCCCCAAGAGCTCAGTACAGACTCCTCAACCTCAAAGGAGAGCTACTGAAATTTCTCAGAAGGTTCAGGTTCAGCCTCAGACATCCCAAAGCCATTTGAAAACACCAAAGACTTTTCAGTCAAGATAAAAGGTTGTAAGTGTCTGTGTGTTCAAGCTTATACTTCACATGAGAAGATTAGCTTTCACTCTGCCAACTCTCCTGGTTGTTACAAGCCGTCTTGGTTTTGTGTGTTTTGTGCTTCACACAGCGAGGAAATGGATCTGTTGATCAGAGAGATGCTCCCCCTCTCCCTTTCCAAGTCTATCAGTCACTGGCTAAAGCACGATCGGTTATTGAGTCCAAGTCAGCAAAATCCCACTGATGAGAGTCAGTTTGTACACTTGAAAACAAATACTGTGAGACCTGGTAGGCACTGCAGTGGACACTGGATTACAGTGTGGAAATTTTGGCCCGAGTCACACACAATACATTTTATTGTCTCAAGGTGCTCACACGACAGACTTACATCCTATGCTAGAATTATCCTCCCCCTGTGCTGACTTCTCGCATCCTGAATAGTTGTTTGCTCATGAAATCAGAGTCCTGTATATTCAGTCTTCTTCCTTGGATATGAATATGCTTGCTAATTTCCCATGTCTACTTGATTGGGATAGTGGATGCACAGACACCTTGTAAAAGAATATTTTTGGATGTGTCTGTGGGAGTGTTTCCAGAAGAAATCGGCCTTTGAATCAGTAGATGGAGTAAAACCAGGCCACACTGGCCACTCTGCACCCTACAGCCTATGGGGGCCAGAATGGATTTAAATGACAGGGAAGGCGGTTAAGTCTCTCACTCTTCTTGAACTGGATTATTAATCTGTTCAGGGGACAGCAGAAGATCTTGGGTGTATATCAGCACCCCACATCTCCTTCCCACTTTCAGACTCAAGTCTCTGATTCTCTTGCTTGCAGATGGTACATCATGGTGTTTCTCAGCCCTTACAATGGCATAAGAGAACTTTTAGGAATGAAATTATCTTTTAAAATGAATGTCTCATTCTCTGTGCCACTCCCTACTTTGCCAAAAAAAATCTTAAAAATTATATAGGTAAATTAAATACTTAGCTAAAGGGAGCTTGTGTTTTTCTGACATTTTAATTTCAGAGATAATTTTTTCACTTCTGATTCAGCTTTAATGGGTATTTAGCACTAACATTTCAGTCTCTTGCCAACACCTGTGCTATCAAATATATAGAAATTTACAAACAAATTACCAGGTGAAGTCCTTATTTAAAATGAACACTTAACTGAATTCATTGTGAAAACTTCTGCTCTCCTTAACTCTCCCACTCAATAAAAAATAGTTTTTCTTTATTGTATGGTTTTTTTTTTAAGTAGAAAAACATTTCAACATGGACAGTTTGTGAACTGTAGACATCACTTTTCTATATTTGGGTACGTCTGGTTAAGTCATACATGACAGAATGTTATCAGGAAGATAGGACAGTGAGCATGCACATGCTGCCTCCTATATTAGACAGGTTAAACCTATATTCTAGGTTGTCTAGAAAAGTCAAATTGACAGGATGTTTGTAGACATCTCTGTCTCTCTATTAATCTACCTATATTTCATCTTATCTATCAAGAGATTTATGTTAATGAATTGGAATTAGCTCGATTGGTTCTGGTGAACGGCAACTCCAAAATCTGCACTGGAGACTGGAGACCAGGGCCAACCTGCAGCTCAGCTCTAAAGCTGTTGCTGGCGGAATTCCTTTCGCCCAGGAGATGTTGCTTTTTCTTTTGAGTCAAGTCTTCACTAATTGGCTGAAATCACCCACATTATAGAGACTAATCTACTTTTCTAGACTGATTTAAAGGTTCATCTTTTGAGGCTGGAGAGATGGCTCAGCAGTTCAGAGACTGCATTGCTCTTGTAAGAGGATCTGAGTTCAGTTGCCAGCACCCAGGTTGGGTGTTTTATGTCTACTTGTAATTCCACCTCCAGGGAATCTGTCACCCTCTTCTGGACTCTGCAGGCACTTTCAGTCTTGCACACATGAACATACATGGGCACACATGGGCATACATGGACACACACACACACACACACACACACACACACACACACACACAGATGTAATTTAAAGATAATAAAGATAATAAAAGCAAGTCTTTAAAAGTTAAATGATAAAAGCCCATCTTTTCTTTTAAAAAAAATTTCCATCAAAGATCTATTTGAGAAAACATTTGACCAACTATAGAGGCACCATTGTCTAATTTTCAGTGGCAAGTTGACACATTCAATTAGCCATCACACAAAGTATCTGAGTCCCTTGAACTCCTCATTAAACAGACTTCTGATGTTCTTTCTCAGAGACTCAGAGTCTAATTTTCAGTTATAGTGAACCTCCAGACAGGGGTGGACGAGGAGGCATCTCTCTCAGAGGACATTCCTATACTTCTCTGGATGAATTACGGTAAAACTCACGGCCTCACCTACTCTACAGATGGGAAATCGAAAGCCTACACCATGGATATGCTAGTCTAAGGCAGATCACATTGGTATTTTAACCCGGATCTTCCATTCGCATCCCTGAATTCTTTCTGCATAACATATTGCTCAACATCTGGAGGAAACGAAACTTTCTGTATCGAGCTCCAGGCACCTTAACAAACCTTTCTAAAGTCTAAAATGAACTAACAGGATTTTCCACCAAATGTAACAACCTGATCCTAAATGGAAAAATTAAAAAAATGCTGAAGAACAAATAGCAGGGGAAGACTCCAATCAGTACATTTAAAGAGAGAGGCACTAGAAAGCCACAGTCAGTGAAACAATGTAGTGATGACCAGCCAGCCCCTGGAAAAGACTTGTGAGCTAACCAAAGTCATGACAGAGTACATATACTGTAAAGGAAAGCTAGATTCCAAGAAATACTGCTAAAATGGCTATCTGTGTGAGGAAAGAAATAGTTTTTCTACATGTAGCACACTTAGAAATAAATCCCACATGGACCTGTATAGAAACAACAGTTTTAGACTTTTAATTATCATATCTGTAGATGCAGTTAAAAAGCCATTGTCATGAACAGACAACATGATGTTAACAAACAGACCACTGGAAGCTGCTGAATCAATGACAGGCACATCATGTGGCCAGAATTTGCTATTAATGGATACTACTAAAAGTGACAGTCTGTGTGAGAAAAAAAAAAAAGAAAGAAAAAAAAAGAAGAAAAACTTTCTGCACATACCACAGTTAGAAATAATTCTAGTTGAATCCATGCAGGAACTGAAATTTGAAACGTGCCATAGAAAGTTTTAGAGAATATTTTTATGAGAGGGAAAAGAAATACTTTTTTAGTGAGATATAAAAAGAACAGACTGTAAAGTAGCATCATAATAAGAATATGAAGCCAATATTTATTATGCTATTCTATATATTTTGTGATGTTCTGAGTATAAGTTACACTAACTCAGATGCTTCTCATGAAAAGTCTATGAGGCATTAATCATCACAGCCTTCATAAAAAATGGAGGCCTGGTGAGGCCATTATTACATGCATTCTGGCTCTAAAGCCGTGAGTGTCTAGAAAAGAAAACCATGAAAGGAAAACCAACCATATTCAAGCTAAAGGAGATCATCATACATGAAGTAATCAAACCTGCAACCTAAATACTAGAGTAAACATTTTCTATGCATATAACCATGGAACTACATATATAATATTTATTACTTACAAATCATTATGTAAAAATGGGCCTAGATTAGAAACAGCCAGCGTATCAAAAGGCAAATCCATGGCTATTATCATATGAAGATGTGCGTGCTTCTAGGCACATAATTCAATGCAGTCAGTTTGGAAGTCATTTGGCAATATCTACCAAACTAGAACATGTGGTTTCCTCTCATCTAGGAAATCCTTGGTTCCCATAGGGATAAAGAATGGATTGAATAAAGCGTGTGCTGATTACTTTTTGGAATGCAAAATGTTGGTTGAAGCAGATAAGTTGAGTGGGATACATGTGACATGTTATCCCTTGGCTAAGCTTAAAACCTCACCAAATTAACCTGTACATTATCATGGGTGTCTAACACTGTCACAAGATTATGATCAACTTTATAGTAAGAGTTGTCATCTGGGGAGAGTGGTTTAAGGACAAAGGGAATAGAGGATAGGCATAGAAATTTGACTTCTTATTTTTCTTAACACACACACACACACACACACACACACACGAACATACAACAAAATGTGAAGACACTTTAAAATCTTCTTGGAAGAGATTTGTGATGGTGAGTTGCAATTGTCAACTTGACTGTACAGAGACGCACCTGGGAGACTAGTAAAGCACATATTGGCTGTATCAGTGAGAACATCTCTAGGAAAGATTAACTGTGACAGAAACTTGCCCTGAATATGAGCTGCGTGGACAGGCTGGGGCCAGATGAGATAAAGGAGGAAAGGAGAAAGCTAAACAGCACAGGGTCCTCAGACCTTTCCTGTAGTCACAGGGCTCAGGAATCACCGAGCAAACCAAACCAAACCAAACCAAACCAAACCAAACCAAACCAAACCAAACCAAACCAAACCAAACCAAAAGTATCTCTCTCAGTTTGTATGAATCATATATTCCATTACAGCATTGAAAGCCTGATACAGTTTTAAAGTTAATTGTATTATTTCCTATGTATTTGATATTGTAGTACCTATACTTAAAAAACAAAAGCATACTGTAGTCATTAATTTTAAGACCCAATTGCAATTCTTTTTTTCCTGAGAACTATCACATACGGATTTCAGTTTTCTACATATTAACAATTCTTAGTCTTTTTTTCCCTCCTTATTATCAAAGTTTAAAATAGAAAGAAGGCCTAGAGGGCATTTATGAAAATCTTCTGAGCTCAAGTTAGTAGTTTAAGTGAAAACCTTCCTCAAATCTTCCCTTCTGCTTAATAACCTGGAAAATATGACTTTTGTTAGCTGGATATTCTGTTTTTACCCAAGCCAAGGTTTACAGATAACAGATCTTTGAAGAAGAAGAATATAATTGGTTACACATAACATTAATTCTGTGAAAAAAATATAGATTTCTCTGCAATGAGACAGAGCCTGTGGGGAACCTCAGAGCCGTTAACATAACCACCAATTATCATGATTTTGCTTACATGGAGAAGCATAGGTTGAAAGAGATCTGATTGGTAAAATGTGAGATACCGTGGAGTTGAGGGTGAAGAGTGGATGTCGTCGCTGTTTTAAAGTATTTTAGGGAATGTTACTGTTGCACAATTTCATATGAATGCTGCAGCAACTAGTAAGATTGACATTGTCATATTCAGTTTATGAGATGATGGTAAGGATTCAGTGAGATGAAATGATTTTTTCCAAATCTTAAGAAAAATTACAACAATCCTAAAAACAAGGCAAGTGCTTGCCCCATACCTACTACTCTTAGCTACAGTCATATGCTTTAGTACTGAACATCTTTGCTAAGTTAAGGAGGAAGTCCAAAGTAGAGCAAGGGTAGGGGGGGATCTCACTATTAGAAAAGTAGTTCTGGTTTCTAATTTATATAATAATAATAATAATAATAATAATAATAATAATAATAATAAATAGGGGGGAATCTCAGCTCTAGCCCTGTCTCCTCTAATACATAGGGGATGCTATCTATAGTTTGTATTGAACACACCCCTCTTCTCCCAGGCACATGTTTTGAGCACTTGCTCTCACCTGACAGTGCTATCTTGAAGGGTTTGCAGACCTTTACGAGATGGGCCTTTGAAAGTTATACTTATGCTTGATTTGGGCCTGTTCTCTCTGCCTCTTGGTCTGTCATGAGCTGAGCAGCCCTGCTCCATGCTCCTGCTGCCACAGACAGTGGAACTCATCACTATGCAGTCCTACAAAGATGGCCCAAAAGCTCATCGAAACTCTGAGCCTTGACAACCCCTCCTTCCTTAAGTGACTTCTTGCCGATACATTGTCACTCTGGCACAAGGTAACCCAAGTGGAGGCCTTGGACCTTCAACTTAGACAGTTGCTACCTCATATAAGTTTTTTCTCTCTTTTTCAACAAAGAGAGAAATGGAAAAGATTATCTAATATATATATATATATATATGTAATATATTACATATAATGTATGTATACATATATTTGTATATACATATATTAATGTAATATATTATATATAACATATGTATACATATATTTATATATATGTCTACATATACATCATATGCATATACATCTCCTTTTGTATACTGGGTTGCACTGAATACACTGTATATGCGTAGAGTTGAGGTTTCTGGCCAATGTTTATGTTACCATCTCAACCTAATGCATTTCTAGATCTGTATCAAATCCCTATCAACAAATGTGTTTTATAAAGGCCTAACTTATAAATGATAGGTATGTACATTCACAGACTTATGTGAAATCTAAATCATTCAGGGAGCTGAGTGAAAGACAACATGAAACTACGGATTCCTTTCTGAAGACTTGAAGTAGTACTATTTTTAAGAACAATATTTCAGCTATGAAATCCTATCTAGTATTTGTCCTTGGCTGCTTAATTAATGGGGAGATAAAAGTGGCATGTAATCAGCTTATGAACGGAAGGAAGACATGGGCGTCTTAAATGATTGCAAAGATTGTTCTCTTAAGTGGGTTAAGGAACTCCTAGTTTCCTAGTGACCCTTTCCAGATTCTTAATTAACACAGTGTATCCTTCTTCATTGGGGGAAAAAAAAACAGCAGAAGTGTTTGAATACAGTCTTGAGTATATAAACTAAGGATGATCTACTGAGTCTATATTTTTTTCCCTATCTATTTTATCAACTGAAGGAGCTAATTGGCTCAGTCCACATTGCTGGCAGCACCATCTTGAAGCAAAATGTTGGACAAGGTCTCCTGGCAAACAGTGGCCACTGCCCTTTTGCCCAGAAAAGGGGGCGACTGTTGTACCAGCTGGAGTTCTATGCTGGCGGGCGGGCGGTAGTCCGCAGTGCTGCCTGCTCATGCTAATGATGTCAGACCAGTGCTGCTCTTACTGGGAAGTGGGACGAGAGCAGTCCATGCCAAATTCTTGCACAAGGTCAAATGTTTCTGGAGAACGAGCGCCAGGGTTAAATTAGCAGTCAGGCTGAGGTGGGGGGGGGGGTCACTGGGTGGTGGAACACAACTCAGTTCTGGTGAATCTGGAAAGCCAACGGAGAGAGCAATAAGAAGTAATTACGAACGCATTTCTCAACTAGGAAAACCAGCCACATTTCACACCAAGGCCAGATTCAGAGCCCTTCTGTGCCAAGGATGCTGGAGCAGGCTCAGGGACAGGAAGGGATTGTGTAAGCCAGCCGCCTCTCCCTGGCTTTGGAACCACACACCCTCAAAGCAAAATGTATCTTGAAAGAGAAAGTGAAGGACGTGTCTTTTTGAATTCTCCCTTTAATGCAAACATATTCTGTATCTTCAATATACCCATGTTTTTAGGGCTGCTCACTAGTAAAAACAAAGTCAGCATCAAAGCAAAGGAAAGGGAACCCTTTCAGGAAAATGTAAGCCATGGCAAACCTAAAATACCTCAGCTCTGCCCTGCTAACCAACATCAGGACTGCAGAGAAGCTGTTTGTGGGAGGGATCCATCCAAAGAGAGGAGGTGGAAAAAAAGAAGTAGTGGGAGGAAGAAGCGTTGATCTCTGGTGTCAGGGAGAAATTCATGACAGAATTGACTGGTTTTGGATTGACTATTTTGACAGTTGATTTTTTTTTTACCTCCTCCAGTCCCCCTCCCCGCAACTCCAGAATCATGACAGACAATTGCTGAACATCAAATTGGTGAGTGAACACTTCGTCTGATCTGGTTGCCTTAACAACTAAAATAGCCAAAATGTTAAGACAGTCAAACAAGATTGATTATTTTTTGATACAGTCTGTGGGTGGTTGACCCAGGAATTCTCAGCCTAATCCCACATACAAACAGAGGCACTATCAGCAAGAAAGCAGGAATCAATCACCTGGATCCCTCCCATCTCCAGCGCCTCTGGAAGGATGAGAAGCACCAGCCGAAGCAGCCTCTGGATGTCTCTAGGTGATGGGTGGCACAGGAAGCAACCATCTGTGAGAGCTGGGATTCTGATCCCTGCAGCTTTTAGCAAGATGAGAGTCTGGCTTGGGTGGAAAAACAGATTGCCCCAAATCGTCGTCTAGAGGTGCTGAATCATGCATGAATGTCAGGGCATGATGCCAACCGTGGCAACTTTTCCTGAGGGCTTTATCTGGTATGAACCCAGAGAGTTCTGTTCTAGCATCTTTTTTTTTTAACTCACAGAGATAATTGTTGTGTCATACACCCAAAGGGAAATTAAATCTCGCTCGTAATTGGTATTTGCTGGCATCTTAAAGACAAGAAAAGGTTCATCTTAGATTCCTTAAAATCTTGAATTAAAACATTTCCATTAGAGCCAGGTATAATGGTACATGCCTGTAAATCCCAGAGGTCAGGTGGCTGAGGCAGAAGGATTGCAAGTTTGAGGCTAGACTGACTTACCTGGTAAATTCAGGGTCATTTGCAAGGTGAGACCCTCTCTCAAAAATGTAAAAAAAAAATCTTAAAAAATCCAAGTTTCACCAACATTCCACATCTGCCAGCTGTGACTGTGCCAGAGAGGCATGTCATAGCCCACTGGCATCGGATTAGGTACAGAAGGCTCCTGGAGCTTCACTCTTGTTTATCTGTTTGCTTATTTGGGTCTTCTTTTTTTCTTTTCATTCTAAGTTATAAAAAAAATAGTTAATAACTTGGCAGCAGTGGAGAATGCGTTAAAATAGGAATTAATGAAAAATGTGACGTTGTGAGACACTGACAATGAGTAGGGGTCAGAAGCCTACGGAGCATTTACAGTGTGATGTTTCCAGTGAAGACTGTAGTAGGCACTGTGCACAGAAACAGGTACGTTCTTATTAAGCCTTTATTATTGAACGAAGAATAGTTCCTGGGCTTTCCCACTATTGAAAAGATGCAGAAAAAAACAACAACACAACAATACAGTGCTAAGAGAGAAAATGGCACCACTTTCATTAGAACGTCTAATTGCTTGAAAGTTGGTTCAGGCTCAACTCCTGGAGGTCCCGCGACAGCCAGCGTGTGGCTGAGCAGTAAGAAAGGTTGAAAGAAGTATAGCAGGAGCACAGCATCAACTGGGAAATAGTAGTCTGCTACAGGAATTACCAAAGATGCTGATGCATTGATTTGGAGAAGGATGAATTTGTGGATATCGTTAAACATGCATTTAAAAATAATATTCCATTTTCTTCCTTCCTTCCTTCTTTCCTTTCTTTCTTTCTTTCTTTCTTTCTTTCTTTCTTTCTTTCTTTCTTTCTTTCTCTCTCTCTCTTTCTTTCTCTCTCTTTCTCTTTCTTTCTTTCTTTCTTTCTTTCTTTCTTTCTTTCTTTCTTTCTTTCTTTC
>JANHMN010000011.1:33668813-33706879 GCA_030674055.1 Rhabdomys pumilio | reverse complement strand
TTCTTTCTTTCTTTCTTTCTTTCTTTCTTTCTTTCTTTCTTTCTTTCAAATATATTTCAGATTTTATCCCCTCACCCCATTCTGCCCACCACCCAGGACCTATCCCATCCCCTCCTCCTGCCTCCACAACGGTGCATACCCACCTACCCCCTCCTCCCTCCCCACCCTCGAATTCCTTCCCATTGGTGTTCAGCCTTCATGGGACCAGGGATATATTCTCCCACCCATGCCGGACAAAGCCATCCTCCCCTAAGTATACGACTGAATTCATGGGTGCCTCCCTTTGTGCTCCCAGGCTGGTGGTTTAGACCCTGGGGAACTCTGGTTGGCTGGCACTGTTGCTCTCCTCTTGGGGCCACCAACCCTTTCAGCTCCTTCAGTCCTCTAACTTCCCTACTAGGAACCCTTGATCAGATCAATAGGTAGCTGCAAGCATCTGCCTCTGGATCTGTCAGACTCTGGCAGACCTCCGAGGAGACAGCTACATGAGGTTCCTGTCAGTATGTACTTCCTGACATCCATATCAGCGTCTATCTTTGGTGACTATACATGGGACAGATATCAAGGTAGAGTGGTCTCCCGACAGCCCCTCATTCAGTTTCTGTCCCACATTTTGTCACCTTATTTGCTCTCTTGAGCATTCTGTCACTCCTTCCAAGAAGGACCGACGCATCCACACTTGGTCTTACTTCTTCATGAGCTTCATATGGTCAGTTAGTTGAATCTTGGCTATTTCAAGCTTTGGGGCTAATATCCACATGTCAGTGAGTAAATACCATGTGTGTTCTTTTGTGATTGGGTTACCTCACTCAGGATGATATTTTCTAGTTCCATCTATTTACATAAGAGTTTCTCAAATTCATTATTTTTAATAGCTGAGTAATACTCCATTGTGTAAATGTACCACATTTTTTTGTGTCCATTCCTCTGTTGAAGGACATCTGGGTTCTTTCCAGCTTCTGGCTATTATAAAGAAGGCTGCTATGAACATAGTGAAGCATATGTCCTTGTTATATGTTGGAGCATCTTCTGGGTATATGCCCAGGAGTGGTATAGCTGGGTCCTCAGATAGTGATATGTCCAATTTTCTGAGGAACTGCCAGACTGATTTCCAGAGTGGTTGTACCAGCTTGCATTCCTACCAACAATGAAAAAGTGTTCCTCTTTCTCCACATCCTCGCCAGCATCTACCATCACTTGAATTTTTTATCTTAGCCATTCTTACTGGTGTGAGGTAGTATCTCGGGGTTCTTTTGATTTGCATTTCCCTTATGACTAAGGATGTTGAGTATTTCTTAAGGTGCTTCTTGGACATTCAAATTTCCTCTGTTGAGAATTCTTTGTTTAGCTCTGTACCCCATTTTTAATAGGGTTATTTGGTTGTCTGGTGTCTAATTTCTTGAGTTCTTTGTATATATTGAGTATTAGCCCTCTATCGGATCTAGGATTGGTAATGATCTTTTCCCAATCTGTTGGTTGCTGTTTTGTCTTATTGACAGTGTCTTTTACCTTACAGAAGCTTTGCAATTTTATGAGGTCCCATTTGTCAATTCTTGATCTTAGAGCATAAGCCATTGGTGTTCTTTTCAGGAACTTTTCCCCTGTGCCCACTTTCTCTTCTATTAGTTTCAATATATCTGGTTTTATGTGAAGTTTCTTTATCCACTTGGACTGGAGCTTTGTACAAGGGGATAAGAATGGATTGATTTGCATTCTTCTACATGCTGACCTCCAGTTGATCCAGCACCATTTGTTGAAAATGCTGTCCTTTTTCTACTGGATGATTTTAGCTCCTTTGTCAAAGATCAAGTGGCCATAGGTGTGTGGGTTAATTTCTGGATCTTCAATTCTATTCCATTGATCGTCTTGCCTGTCTCTGTACCAATACCATGCAGTTTTTATCACTACTGCTCTGTAGTACAGGTTGAGGTCAGGGATAGTGATTCCCACAGAAGTTCTTTTATTGTTGAGAATGGTTCTCGCTATCCTGGGTTTTTTGTTATTCCAAATGAATTTGCAAATTGCTCTTTCTATTTCTATGAAGAATTGATTTGGAATTTTGATGGAGATTGCATTGAATCTGCAGATTGCTTTTGGCAAGATGGCCATTTTTACTAAGTTAATCCTGCCAATCCAGGAGCGTGGGAGATCTTTCCATCTTCTGAGATCTTCTTCGATTTCTTTCTTCAGAGCCTTGAAGTTCTTGTCATACAGATCTTTCACTTGCTTGGTTAGATTCACCCCAAGATATTTTATATTATTTGTGACTATTGTGAAGGGTGTCATTTCCTTAATTTGTTTTTCAGCCTGTTTGTTTTTTGAGTAGAGGAAGGTTACTTATTTGTTTGAGTTGATTTTATATCCAGCCATCTTGCTGAAGTTGTTTATCAGGTATAGGAGTTCTCTGGTGGAAGTTTTAGGATCACTTAAGTATACTATCATATCATCTGCAAATAGTGAAATTTTGGCTTCTTCTTTTCCTATTTGTATCCCTTTGACTTCCTTTTGTTGTCTAATTGCTCTGTCTAGGACTTCCAGTACTATATTGAATAGGTAGGGTGAGAGTGGGCAGCCTTGTCTAGTCCCTGATCTTAGTGGAATTGCTTCAAGGTTCTCTCCATTTAGTTTGATGTTGGCTACTGGCTTGCTGTATATTGCTTTTACTGTGTTTTGGTATGGGCCTTGACTTCCTGATCTTTCCAAGACTTTTAACATGAAGAGATGTTGAATTTTGTCAAATGCTTTCTCGGCATCTAGTGAGATGATTATGTGGTTTTTTTCTTTGAGTTTATTTATGTAGTGGATTACATTGATGGATTTCCGAATATTGAACCATCCCTACATTCCTGGAATAAAGCCTACTTGATCATGGTGGATGATTGCTTTGATGTGTTCTTGGATTTGGTTTGCGAGAATTTTATTGAGTACTTTTCATTAATATTCATAAGTGAGATTGGTCTGTAGTTCTCTTTGTTGGGTCTTTGTGAGGTTTAGGTATGAGTGTAATTGTAACTTCATAGAATGAATTGGGTAGTGTTCTTTCTGTTTCTATTCTGTGGAATAGTTTGAAGAGAATTAGTATTAGGTCTTCCTTGAAGGTCTGTTAGAATTCTGCACTAAAGCCGTCTGGTCCTGGACTTCTTTTGGTGGGGAGACTTTTAATAACTGCTTCTATTTCTTTAGGGGTTATGGGACTGTTTAGATGGTTTGTCTGCTTCTCGTTTAGCTTTGGTACCTGGTATCTGTCTAGAAAATTGTCCATTTCATCCAGATTTTCCAATTTTTTTGAGTATAGGCCTTTGTAGTAGGATCTGATGATTTTTTTAAATTTCCTCAGTTTCCGTTGTTATGTCTCCCTTTTTAGTTCTGATTTTATTAATTTGGATACTGTCTCTGTGCCCTTTGATTAGTCTGGCTAAGGGTTTATCTATCTTGTTGATTTTCTCAAAGAACCAGCTCTTGGTTTTGTTGATGTTTTGTATAGTTCTTTCTGTTTCTACTTGGTTGATTTCAGTTCTGAGTTTGATTATTTCCTGCCGTTGACTCCTCTTGGGTATATTTGCTTCTTTTTGTTTTAATGCTTTTCAAGCGTGCTGCCAAGTTGTTAGTGTATGCTCTCTCCAGTTTTTTTTTTTTTTTTGTTTTGTTTTTTGTTTTTTGTTTTTTGTTTTTTGTTTTTTGTTTTTTTTTTTTTTTTTTTTTTTTTTTTGGTAAGCTCTTAGAGCTATGAGTTTTCCTCTTAGTACTGCTTTCATGGAGTCCCACAAGTTTTGGTATGATGTGTCCTACTTTTTTATTAAATTCTAAAAAGTCTTTAATTTCTTTCTTTACTTCTTCCTTAACCAAGTCATCATTGAGTAGAGCATTGTTCAGTTTCCACGTGTATGTGGGCTTTCCATTGTTTTTGTTGTTATTTATTAAAGAACAGCCTTAGTCCATGGTGGTCTGATAGGGTACAAGGGATTATTTCAATCTTTTTGTATCTGTTAAGGCCTGTTTTGTGACCAATAATATGGTCTATTTTGGAGAAAGTACCATGAGGTGCTGAGAAAAAGGTATCTTTTTTTTGTTTTAGGATGAAATGTTCTATAGATATCAGTTAAATCCATTTGGTTCATAACTTCTGTTAGTTTCATTGTGTCTTGGTTTGGTTTTTGTTTCCATGATCTGTCCATTGCTGAGAGTGGGGTGTTGAAATCCCCCACCATTATTGTGTGAGATGCAATGTATGCTTTGAGCTTTAGTAAAGTTTCTTTTACGTATGTGGGTGCCCTTGCATTTGGGGCATAGATGTTCAGAATTGAGAGTTCTTCTTGGTACATTTTTCCTTTGATGAGTATGTTGTGTCCTTCCTTATCTTTTTTGATTACTTCTGGTTGAAAATCAATTTTATTTGATATTAGAATGGCTACCCCAGCTTGTTTCTTGGGACCATTTGCTTGGAAGAGTGTTTTCCATTCTTTTACTCTGAGCTTGTGTCTGTCTTTGTGACAGAGTCGCGTTTCCTGTATGCAGAAAAACTCTGGGTCCTGTTTATGTATCCAGTCTGATAGTCTATGTCTTTTTATTGGAGAATTGAGTCCATTGATATTAAGAGATATTAAGGAAAAATGATTGTTGCTTCCTGTTATTTTTGTTATTAGAGGTGGAATTATGTTTGTGTAATTATCTTCTTTTGGGGTTATTGTAAGACTACTTTCTTGCTTTTTCTTGGTTGTAGTTTTCCTCCTTGTGTTGGAGTTTTCCATCCATTATCCTTTGAAGTGCTGGATTTGTGGGAAGATATTGTATAAATTTGGTTTTGTCATGCAATATCTTGGTTTCTCCATCAACAGTGATTGAGAATTTTGCTAGGTATAGTAGTCTGGGCTGGCATTTGTGATCTCTTAGGATCTGTATAATATCAGTTCAAGATCTTCTGGCTTTTATAGTCTCTGGTGGGAAGTCTGGTGTAATTCTTATAGTTCTGCCTTTATATGTTACTTTGCCTTTTTCCCTTACCGCTTTTAGTATCTTCTCTTTGTTTTGTATATTTGATGTTTTGATTATTATGTGATGGGAGGTATTTCTTTTTTGGTCTAGTTTATTTGGTGTTCTGTAGGCTTCTTGTATATTTAAGAACATCTCTTTCTTTAGGTTAGGGAAGTTTTTTTCTATGATTTTGTTGAAGATATTTACCGACCCTTTAAGTTGGGAGTCTTCCTCCTTATCTATACCTATTATCCTTAGGTTTGGTCTTTTCGTTGTGTCCTGGATTTCCTGGATGTTTTGTCTTAGGAGCTTTTTGCATTTCACAATTTCTTTGACTGTTGTGTCTATGTTTTCCATGGTATCTTCTGCACATGAGATTCTCTCATCTATCTCTTGTATTCTGTTAGTGATGCTTGCATCTATGACTCCTGATCTTTTTCCTAGGTTTTCTATCTCCAGGATAGTCTCTCTTTGAGATTTCTTTATTGTTTCTACTTTCATTTTTTAGGACCTGGACGGTTTTGTGTAATTCCTTCACCTGATTGGCTGTGTTTTCTTGAGTTTCTTTAAGGGCTTCTACCTGCTTATCTGTGTTCTCCTCAATTTCTTTGTGAGTGTTGTTTATGTCCTTTTTAAAGTCCTCTATCATCATCATGAGAAGTGATCTGAATCCTGCTTTTCCAGTGTGATGTGGTGTTCAGAACTTGCTATGGTGGGAGAACTGGGTTCTAGTGATGCCAAGTAACTTTAATTTCTGTTGTTTACATTCTTAAG
This sequence comes from Rhabdomys pumilio, assembly GCA_030674055.1. Classification (NCBI taxonomy): domain Eukaryota; kingdom Metazoa; phylum Chordata; class Mammalia; order Rodentia; family Muridae; genus Rhabdomys; species Rhabdomys pumilio. The sequence continues at coordinate 33,701,134 of JANHMN010000011.1, read as the reverse complement.
CTTGCCTTTTGTCATTTGGTTAGCTCTAGTGCTACCTGCACTCACTGGTTCTGACTGGAGCCTGCCTTTCCAATTATCTTGGTTGTGTCCAGATGTCTCTGTGATCCTGAGCTCCAGCTGTTTGGGATACAGTAGCTCCTCTAGGATATCTCAGGATATGGTGTCTCCACGGTAGTAGACCAGCTAGATAATTGCTTCTCTGAGTATAGTCGATCCTCTAGGATTTCTCAGGATATGGTGTCTGATGCTCTGAGTTCAGTGGCTCTTCTAGGATGCCTCAGGATATGGTGTCCCCTGCTCTGATGTCAGTGGCCTCTCTAGGATGTCTCCAGACATGATTTCTGCAGCTCTGAGGGCAGTGACCTCTCTAGGATGTCTGCAGCTCTGAGAGCAGTGGCCTCTCTAGGATGTCTGCAGCTCTGAGTGCAGTGGCCTCTTTAGGATGCCTCTGGATGTGATTTCCACAGAGGAGCAGATCAGCTGGGTGTCTGCTCCAGTCACCAGGATCCGGGCGACAGACAGAAGGGGAGTGATATTCTGCAGGGGTGGGTTCTGGATGCCAGGTGTATTCTGGGGGCTCCCTACTGCCAGTTGTGCCTCTGGGGCATAGGGTGGTGTGCGGGTGCTCCTACCTGCAGCTCTGCTGGCTGTGGCCTCTCTAGGATGCCTCTGGATGCAGTTTTCACAGGGGAGCAGATCAGCTGGGTGTCTGGTCCAGTCACCAGGATCTCCTGTGGTGCTATTACTTTTCTTATTTTAATTGATCATTTAGGAAAGGTTGGCATTTACACTAGAATATGAAGGTGAATGTTCTGCCTTGCTGACCTGCCTTCTCTTTTGGGCTTGAGTTCCTGGAGCCTGAGTTTGTTGTTTGATTGTCTATTTATTTGCTTTTAAAGAGTGACTGTTAAGCAACAGTAAATAATTTTAAAAGAGTATTGTGTACCTAAACACAAATGATTTTTTTTTAATCTAGCAAACTATCTCTTTCCTGGGAATTTAAATCAGGAAATTCCTAAAGAATAAGGCAAAGCAAAGGCTGATGTTGAAATGTCTTCACATACATAGATTCAGAGGCAAGGGGAAACCAGAATACTAACTCAGGTTGTCAGACAGAAGAAGAACGGAGTCAGAGGAAGTGATCAGGAAAGGACATAGAGAAAGTGAGAAATGGGGAAGGAGCAGGGAGGACAGAGTGAAAAGGTGAGAAGTCCCATAGAGGAGAGAGAAGAGGAAAGACACCATGATGGACAGACACCAACCCTGCCTTCAGCTCAGGGGCAGCGTGCTCTTCCTGCCTTCAGTCTGGCTTTCCTGGCACACCTTTGCTAATATGAATGATGTTATATTCTTTGCATCCAGGAGTTTGTCTGAAATGTCTTGTCTAACTTTAAAGTTATCAAGGTGGAGAACAAGAAATTTTATCTTTATTTTGGGGCTAATTAGGATTGTAATCCTGAAAAATATAGATCTCATTGTCTTAATTTTTTAAAAAATTTTATTTCAGAGGAAGGTACAAAAACATATATAGCTTCCAACCAGCCTTCTGGGGGCATAGTTGCTTTTGGAACATCATGGCTATGTTGTGAGGAAGCCCAACTTACAGGGATGTGTAAAGTTTCTAAAACTCAGATAGAAAAGAAGAAAAGATGAAGAAGAAGAAGAAGAAGAAGAAGAAGAAGAAGAAGAAGAAGAAGAAGAAGAAGAAGAAGAAAGGAGAGAAGGACAAGTCTTCACACTTGAGTCTTTTCCTCTGAGTCTTCACACCTCTCAGTCTATACACCTGAATCTTCACACCCCTGAGTCTTCACTCCTCTGACTGTTCCCTCCTTCCTCTTCCAGCTCTTCCTAACCTATGGCCACAAACACATAAGATACTCACACTAGACTTTCTCAAACGAAGTCAGCAGTGTACATTGCCCGTTTTCGTCAACCACTCTCAGTCTTCTTATTTATTTGTTTATTTATTTTGAGATGGGAATCTCACAGGGATGCAGCTTACACATTTGGCTAGAAAAACTTGCCATTGAGCCCCAAGGATCTTCCCCTCTCCACCTACCCAGCACTAGGATTATAGACATGTGTAGACTTACATGACTTTTAAAACAGGTTATGAAGATACATGCTCAGTGAATACTTCGAGAGAGATCTTTCTAGATCTTTATGGTATATTTTGAGCATCGCAATAAAGAACACTATTACCAAGTATATAACGTACTTAATGTACTTAGTAGTAACTAAAGAGGCCTACCTGTACTGTGCTTTGGTGGTATAAAAGGTAATTAAACTTCTTTTTGTGTAGCCCTGACTGTCCTGGCACTTAGTCTGTATACCAGGCTGGCCTCAAACTCACAAGGATCTGCTTGCCTCTGCCTACCAAGTGCCTAGATTAAAGGTGTGCACCACCACCAGCTGGCAACTTCTTTGTCATTTACCATAGATGCAATGCCAAGGCATTCTCAAACAACTACTTCCTGACACTAAATTTTCTATTCTATTTTTAATTAATTTTTAAAAATTATTTTACTAAAGTCTGTCAGATGAGTTTGGGCCAGAAGGCTTAAGATTTGATGCTCCAACGTTCGGTAGTATAGGGGCTGTCCAGGTGTTCAGCGGTCTCTATAAATTGGCTAAGTTTTAGAAGCTATGCTTAGTGCTTCCCATAACTTCAGTTAATCTAGTCATTCTGGATTTCTGACGGCGTTGAAGACCTATAGACTCATAGCCAATCCTGGCTATTTACCTTGAGAGAAAAGATCTGAGTGGATGGTTTTCAGCTGACATTCATTCTAAAGCCAAGAAAAAGCCAGGTTCAAAATTAAGTGTTTTAGTCAAGAGAGACGACAGAGATTCTGGTTAGTCAAAAAGAGGAGGGACTGGGTATTAAGACTATCTTGTACCTCACTGGTACAAATAGGAATAATTATGCTCTAATTGTATTTTGTGAGAAAAGTTTTATTTTAACAGGAAGGGTAATATGTAGGAGGAGCTAAGGGGGAAGGAGCACCGAGAGGAAAAGATGGAGTAAGGAGAGGAGATGAAGCAGATGAGAAGCTAGGTAATGAGAGAGAAAAAGAGAGAGAAAGAGAGAGGGGGCATGGAGACAGAAGTTCACATGTCTCCACCAGTCAAAGATAGTTTACATAACTAGGTTGGGTATTGGGTTACACTTCTGATTGAGCATTACCATACTTATAAAGCCTTTGATTAACATTTTAAAAAATTGTATAAATGCAAAATGGAAAAGGGGGCACGGGATAGGGGTTTTCTAGGGAGGGGAAATGGGGAAATGGTTTGGCATCTGAAATGTAAATAAAATATCCAATAAAAAAATTATTTTATTTATTTACATTTCAACCATTGCTCCACTTCCCTGTCACCCCTCCCACTGTTCCTCATCCCATTCCTTCTTCCTGCCTCCAAGAGGGTGCTCCTCCCACCCACCAGGCCTCTCCCTTCCCTGGGGCTTCATGTCTCTTGAGGATTAGGCTCATCTTCTCCCACTGAGGCCAGACCAGGCAGTCCTCTGCTATATATATCCGAGGCTTTGGACCAGCCCGTGTCTGCTGCCTGGTTGGTGACTCAGTCTCTGGGAGCTCTCAGGGGTCCAGGTTAGTTGAGACTGCTGGTCTTTCTATGGGGTCATCCTCCCTTTTAGCCTCTTCAGTCCTTCCCTTAATTCAATCACAGTAGTCCCTGACTTCAGTCCAATGGTTGGGAGTAGTAGGTATCTGCATCTGTCTCAGTCATCTGCTGGTACAGCCTCTCAGATGACAGCCTTAATAGGATCTTGTCTGTAAGCACATCATAGCATCAGTAATAGTGTCAGGCTTTGGTACCCTCCTGTGAGATGGATCCCAAGTTAGGCCAGTCACTGGACTGCCTTTTTCTCAGTCTCTTCTCCACTGTTGTTCCTATTCTATTTAAAATGCATCAGGTTGCTGGAGAGATGGCATAGTGATTAAGAACACTTGCTCTTCTAGAGGATCTGAGTTGAGTTCCCAACATCCATATCAGGTGGCTCACCAATGCCTATAATTCCAGTTCCAGGGGATCTAATGCCTTCTTCTTATCTCCATGGGCCTACACATACATGTGGTATGTACTCACACAAAACACACAGCAATAAATATTAAAGAAATTCAAGATCACTTATTTGTAAAATCCTGTTTTGCTTTTCTTATTTTAATTGAGCCATATCACAATCCTGAAGAGGAGATTGGCATTTACACTATCACATGTCACATGATGATAAATACACAGCCATCTTGTTATACCTACTTTTTCTTTCCAGCTGAAATTAGGGGAGTTGAGCCTCATTTTAAACAGGAGTGTTTGTGTGGATAAAGTGTCTGGAAAGGTTGTAAGACTAGGAAGAGAGAAAGAGATGATGGTGGTGGTGGTGGAGGTGGTGGTGGTGGTGATGATAATGATAATTGTGGTGATAACCGTGACTGCAGTGGTTATGATATGGTAGCTCCTGAAACTTCATCAGATGTACCTTTCATCCTTTAGACTTCATAGTCCATTTCAATGTGTCTGAAATACTTGTTACTTCTTGCCTAGAAGAGGAGACATACATACATAGTTGTCAGAAATGAGAAGCGTAGTCGCTGTATTTTTGAGAAACAAGAGTTATCACAGCTTTTGGACAGATCATAAATACATTCTACATTGATTCCAACCCAAGTAAATGACTGCATGGAGAGGAGAATGCCAAGTCAATGTAGGAGAACGCCAACTCAATCAGTGTGATCTTCCCAGTCTTTCATTCAGCAGCCAACAGAGAAACCATGAGTTACCAGCCCAGTCGCCCTGGCTGCAGAGGCTAACTTTAAATCCTGGGTTCATAGCTTGTAGCACAGACCATAAGTAGGATTCCCACAGCTGACTTTTTTGGTTTAGAGCAGCTCACCAAACTTGGGAAAACTCTTGTTTCTATCAGTTTATTAGAAGAGGTATAGGTAACCAGCGAGGTGTAGATGGAAAAAGTAAGAGACACCTAAGGTGTCTAGAGATTCTAATTCTCTCAGCAACCCATTCTACAGAAACTGAGATGTGATCACTCACCTGGATATCTGTTGAACTCTGTCCTTTGGGTTCAGATAGAGGCCTCATTACACAGGCACAATGGAGTCTGAGAGACCTGATCTTCTTTTGGCCTCAGACTCTATCTTAGAGGACCTAGCCCAAGGTTAAACTTGAGTTGACTAACAGGTTGGTATCTAGCACCAGTTTCCAGGTTATTCCCCCAACAAATCTGCATTTCCCGGTTACAAGTCTGCCCCTGACACTTCACTTCCTAACAACAACCAATCAGGAGAAAAGCAGAAGTTAAGTTTTTGGTTTGGTTCCCAGCACTAGCCAATTATGTTAAAGGTCACAATAGCCCCCCAATTAGATACTTGCCAGGGTAAAAACCCTCCCCCCCTTGCTTGCGTTTTTCTATAAAACCTTGTCCCAATGAGAGTTCAGGGCTGCTTCACCAAACTGTCCTGTGGGACGGTGGTGTGCAAACCCAGGATCGAGCTTATAAATAAAGAGAACCTGATGTGATTACATTGTAGTCGTCGGCTCCTGCTTGGTCTCTGTGGGCTTGTTAGTGCTTCCTGGTACGAGTCCATTATCCATTTATTGATAACTAACCTTTAACTTCTCTCCCTTCTTCAGGGTCAGGGAGCAGTGCTATACATTAGTTTTATCAATACTGTGACCGATACTTGATAAAAACAACTTAACGGGAGAAATTGTTTTAGACTATGTTTTCTGAGGAGTCAGTCCAGCATGGTAGAGAAGAGCAGTTTATATCATAGAGGCCAGGAAGCTGAGATAGAGCAAGACACACTGCCAGTGACCTTCTGAGAGAGCATTCTGCTCTAGACTCACCAAGGAGTGGGGCCTTGATTAAGATTAAACATGTTGTCCAAATCCACATGGCCTGTGAAGTGAGGGCCATGACACCAATGCCACAGGAGTTGGACTTAGACACCAGTTGGGTCCCAGACATAGACAACAGCAAGGTACATTGGGAAATTCACTCTTTTGGAATCAAGTCCTGTTTTTACCACTCATTAGCTAAATTAGGCTGAGCAAATCAATTAACATCTTCAAATTTCAAATTTCTCAACTGGAATAAAGCTCTCAGACTAGAGGATTACACAATATCTATTTTACAGGTGGTGATGACCAGCAGCGAGACAGTGTTTATAAACTATAAATACCATTGTATTGTTGGTAAAAGGAGAATTCCTTTAAGGATTATAACAAGGCCTCTGAATTGATTTTATCTTAGAAGCTCATTAGCTAGGAGTCCCTAATAGGCAAATATTTCTGAATTATACTTACTACGCTGTTACAATGGATTTCTCCATTTTCCGGGATGTTAACCATGAACACAAAGGAAAACATGCCTGGTGTGCCTCATTGACAGCATAGAAATGTTTGATTTGGAAACTGCCTCTTGTGGTGTAGAAAGGAATTATTTCAAATAAATCATTTAGTAAGTGAAGGTACCTGGCCATTTTCACAATATACACCAGAAGAGAAACCACGAGGAGACCTCACCAAGTCTCCTGGAACGGCCACCCTTTGGAAGAGGAACAAAGGCAAGAGAAACAGAGGAGAGGAAGAAGGAGACAGAGCACGAGGGAGAGGGAATGGCAGAAATGCTTTATGTTTATAAAGATGATTTCCTCCATTGATTTCCAGGCACTGACAAACTTTAATTGGCTAATCTTCACATATCCCTTTGAGGTCAAGTGGGCAGCAAGCATTATTCCAGAGTTTTCAAAAGTACAAAGCGCTTAAGTGTCTCGCCTGAGGTCACAAGAACTGGCTGTCACAAAGCGAAGAGGAGACCTCCTGCAGGACCCCTGCCTTCCAACCCCCTCCCAGACTTGGAGACCTCACTCAGCAAAGTCATCTGGGGCCTTTTTGTTAGCTTTCTGAAGCCAAGTCCTTGGTAATTCATTTCACCAATGACAGACAATGTGACATCTTTATTCCTATACAGCACTCACTTTAGATCAAAGTACACATTTTCCAGCATTATGAACTTTTCCACAGTTAAGCAACGCTCAGAGGTAAGCAGAAAAGAATATTTAGTTGTATGAGCAAGTGTGTGTGTGTGTGTGTGTGTGTGTGTGTGTGTGTGTGTGTGTGCAAGCGCCTGTGTGTTTAATTTTCAAAAAAGACATTGATGTTCTTTTCTGGGGTTGAACACTCTTTGAATCCAACAGCAAGGCAGAGCCTGTGAACAAAACCATTCCTATTCACTTCAAACTGTAGTCTCTTTACTAAACACTCTTCAGAGAATTCCCAGCTTTGTTTAACCGATTTCCAAGACTTCTCTTCAAACTACCCAGCTGACCCTTGTTCATCTTGGGGCCTCTGTGTTGCCAAGAGAAACAGACCATCCTCACTGGATTAAAGCATGAAAGTGTGCTATAGTATATAAGACAATTTTGCATTTAAAAAAATAAAAATAAAATCCCAGTGAGCATTACAGAAAGCCTTTAAGGTATATATGCAGGCAGAAAATCTTCGGTCAACAAGAATGGAATTATTTCACCTTAGCACAGAACACTGAGCTTTTCAAACTATTGTCATTATGTTGGAGAAAATGAAATCTCCATCCACAGACTCTCAGGTGCTGGATCTATTAGGACATCTCGACCAGAGGCAATGGCTTTAGAGCCTTCAGCTAAAGCCCACAGCGCACCTGATGCTAGTTTGTCCTACTAAGGGAACAAAACCCTGACTGCATTCAGCCTGTAGAGGAAGAGAGGATAAAGGGATTTTTTAAAAAAAAGAACAGAGAAAGAAAAGCAAATGGAAAAGGGGACAGATGATGCCACAACAGATTGATAATAATTCCCAAGTCTTGCATTTGTGTCTACCTATGCTCAAGGTGAGAACGGATTGGGAAGGCTGTCGGAATCCACCGGACTTCACCCCAGTGCCCCTGCATAGAGCTCTGACCCTCACCAAGCTGCTGGTCTTGAGCAAGAATTTGGACATTTGTGGACTTCATGTGCCTAATAAATCAAACAAGGGAACAATGTGAGATTTAAATTCCTTTCTCACAGTCTCAAGCCAGTGACCAATTGGCACCCCTCCCCTGTGAAACTTCTCTTATCATTTGCCCATATCCTGCTCAGTCAGGTCATTTGGCTATTGATTTTATTTCTTACGGTGGCTGCCAGAAGTTATCTCCTAAAAGAGGAGCACAAGAAAGGGGTGGTGTCAGGGCAAAGAAGGAACATATCTTTGTAAAGCCAGTTCTTTTTTTTTTTTTTTTTTTTTTTTTTTTTTGGTTTTTTTCGAGACAGGGTTTCTCTGTGTAGCCCTGGCTGTCCTGGACCTCACTCTGTAGACCAGGCTGGACTCGAACTCAGAAATTCACCTGCCTCTGCCTCCCAAGTGCTGGGATTAAAGGCGTGCGCCACCACTGCCCGGCTGTAAAGCCAGTACTTAGCACATGAATGTTATGTGCTCCTCAACCCTGAAAGGAAAATACTATTAAACTTATTTTACACATGAGAAGAGTGAATATCAAAACTGATAGACTTATTGGCTGAACGCAATTTGAAGAATAAAATTAGGAATGGTTCATAAATTGCAGGGCCAAGTTAAACAGAAAAGCCTGGAACTTTTCTCCATATCTTATTAATGATTCTGATGCTGGGGGCTCAGAGGGTTAGAGGCCCTGTTTGTGCACAGGGCTTCAGTTTGCTTCCCAACATCTACATGGAAGCTCAAAACCATCTGTAACTCTAGTCCCAAGTGGTCTAAAACTCCTTATTTTAACATCTGTGGACACCAAGCACACATGGTACATAGACATACATGCAGGTGTGCATACCCCCGTACATATATAATAACAAAATAAATAGATCTAAAATAAATTTTAAAAAAAAGAATTTAAAAACGGTTCAGGTTATATAGCTCAATGATAGTGAATGTGAATGGAAGAATATGTGTGAATCCTTGGGTTCAACCCCCAATACCTTCCCTACACACACACACACACACACACCCCCACACACACACACAGGCACATAGACACAGACACACAAGTACACATATACAGACACTCAAGCACACATACACAGACACACAAACACACAGATAAACATACAAATGCACACAGTACACACAAGCACACACAAACACACAGACTCACACACATACATACACACACATCAACACATGTGCATGTGTGCACAAACGCACACAGATACATATACACATACACAGAAGCACACAAACATCCACACACATGTGCACACATGTACACACACAAACACACACACACACACACACACACACACACACACACACACACTAGCACAAAGATTCTGACAATAGATCATTAAACCACATTGAGCTCCCTTGACAATGAAGCCACTCAGAGGAGTTAGCCTTCTTCCTTGGGACTTCTTTCTGTCTTATCAGCGTTTACTTCTTCTGATCCACTCTCACCACTTCTCACCACACTTGCTCTGTGCCTGAGAATGGCCACTTGGATTCTGCATCGGGTTCCTGGTTTAGTTAAGGGGAAGGGGTGTCTTTGCGGGAGGTTAGCAGGAGATGGGGTGGGGAAAGTGAGGGCCCTCCCTAGAGTCTGTGTTTGATTACCTGTGTTCTCTACTTTTCTTCTGACAAGGAAGCTGACAGGCAAGGCTCCTGCAGATTAATTTTGAGTTTCTCCTGACCAGCCTCAGGCCAGTTTGCCGGTCTATTTTCTACTGACCATATTTCTTTAACGTGACCCGTATGGAACTGTGTTTTAATTTTATGACTGTTTTCTATTTTGCTTTGTGTGTATGGGGTGGTATTGGTGGTGGATGTGCATTGATATGTATGCAGCTATGCTTGCCATACAGGAATGTGTGGCGGCCACAGGTCCTTGACCATTGATCTTGCCATGAACCTGGAGTTTGCAGTGAGCCTTCAGGATCCACCTTGGCTCTGCACACCCTGGGCTTCCTCAGGGGCTGCAATTACAGACATTGCCACACCCAGTGTCATAGGTGCTGGAGATCCAAACTCAGGTCTTCACCCTTGCACATCAAACACTTGACCCATTGAGCTGCCTCTCCAGCCCTGGCATCTGTTTCTTACAGGGACCTTATTGGGCTTGCCTAACCGCCACTTCTGTTTTTGTACTTATAACCTAACATTTCTTAGGGAAAAAAATGTACTGCCCCAGGTATCCAGAGGGTTCACAGAAGTCAAACCAGTTGGAGTTCTCTTATCTTCTGCCACTTAATGGCCTCAAGGATAGTTATGTCTCCCTGAGACCTTTCTGCTGGAGGATATGAGGGAGCTTTCTTTCAGGAGTCAGCTCACAATTTTCATAAAGGACCATGAAATAAATATTTCAGGCTTTTCAGGCAATGAACAACCCTGTGGTTTAGCCTTCTTCCTTCTTTGCTTGCATGTTTGCAACCTTGAAAGTTTTAAAATAAGTTCCAATACAACACTGCTGGAAATATAAAACAAGCTACTGGTCCAAGAGCTTAGCAGTTAGGATGACAAAAGGAGAAACAGAGGCAAAGAGGTATGGGTAGGTATCCTCTCTGGTGGTACAGTGGTCAGTATACTCACCAAACATTCATCCTAATCCAATACACTTAAATATTTGGGTGTGGAGGTAGGTACATGGGGTCAATATAGAAGTAGATTTATGAATATACGCACATGATCACACACATGCAAATATAAACACACATACCCCAAACACACACACACACACACACACACACACACACAACCACACACAAACACAAAACCACACAAACACACACATAAGTACACACACCAAATACACACAAACACACACATACATACCCAAAATACACACTTGAAGAAAAATTCTTAGAAGCACTAAGACTCCCATGAAAGTTCCCAAATCCCCATCAATGCAACGTTTTCTCCTACTTGATAGATACCCAGCATGTTTCTCAGTGACTCCACTTGAGGTTGTCTGAATGGTTTTTCTAAATGACCAAACCCCACCAAGTACCTCTAAAACCCACAGTGAAATTTTTCATTGATTCCACTTGAGAGTAATTTCCACGAAGCCCATGTAGTAGATAGTTCTCCATCAAGGACCCTTCATGGTGGTCTCCCTTGCTGAGAGATTCATACTGGCGGTTCGTGTGAATTCTAGAAAAGAACATTGGAAGAACAGAAAATCATCACAGACAAAGATGACCTGGAACAATTCTCTATACAAAAATCCAGAGGTCAGAGGTCACAGTTCAGGAGGCACTGATATTTCCAAACCGGCTCTCCATGAACTTGCATCTGGTCACCAGAGACCAAAAACCCAGGAAGCTGAGGCTTCAGCAGCAGCCGCTGTCTCTGTATCTAATTAAATTGGAGCTGAAGAGGATGGTACTTTCTAACAAGTATTTAGTACAGGTCATGTTCAGAAATGGTTGTTACAAATGGCCTAGTATCCATTCACCATGTGCGACTGAAAGAGGCAGGGGTATTGTAACGGCAGGGGCTACAACAGCCACTGAGAGCTAAGGCTGTAAGGCTGGGCTGTTTCAAAAGGCAGAGGAAGAATGGAGGGGGAGCGCGGGGGGCAGATCTCCAAAGACTACCTGTGATAGAACTTCTGCCCTGAAAAAGCAATGTTTGGGAATCTGGAAAGATAGCCCAGTGGTCAGGACTAGTGCTTACAAGGTGGCTCACAACTATCTGTAATTCCAGTTTCAAAGAATTTGAAGCTCTTCTGGACTCTACAGGCTCTTGCATACATGGTGGTACACATATATACATGCAGATAAAGCACCCATATATAAAATGAAACAGTAAACAAATCTTTTTTTTAAAAAAAGGAAAAGAAATGTTCCAGCAGAAACGTTTTTTTTAATCTCAACTACGTAGCCCCTGTAACTAAGATAAAATTGGATGGAGCGGTGGACCATTTAAAATAATTCTCCACCCTTCTCAGAGAAAGCAAAATGGTTATGAAATAGGAGTTAAATATAGTAGCGACAAAACTCAATGTCCAATATTCTGTCCCATGATTCCCGCTAACTGAATTCACATTTGGTTTGGCTGTATGCCTAGGTTGGAGTTGTAAGAAAATGTTAAAAAAAAAAAAAACCCACTAGGAGTCACTGTCCTTTGGAATAGAGCATAGAGGATGGAAGAGGCCTTTCACAGAGTTAGGGGCATGCAGACTAAATGGTAGTGCTTCAATACACATGTATATAAGAGTGTTCTAGGCTTTCTTGCTAACAAGCGCATTCTGATCCAATGGGTCTTGGCTATGGCCTGAATACAACCTTTCTAACAAGCTCCTGAATGATGCAGGAGCTGCTGATTTGTGACTCACTACGAACCACAGGGGACCAGGGCAATAATCGAATCTCTAAGTTGGTGGCCTTTGGTCAGTAATAAATGTTAATGATAATAGCTTACATGCAAAATGCAAACGACAAGAAACGAAGTCACAGAGAGAGCTAAAGGGAAGGCTGCTAGAGGCTGCCTGCAAATGCTGTTCTGTTGGTCGTTCCAGGAGGGCTTATTGTAGACAGAGACAATTGACAGAGTGGGAAAGTGTCTGCCTTCAAGGTCAAATGAAAGACACAGACCACTCCTAGTCTGATGGGTTGGTAGAGCATCTGACTTCTCACTTCATGGGCAAAACTGTCATGGTGGAGGCTCAGTCAGATTCAATAAAATGTGTTCTAGGCTTAAAAATGTACAGAATAGAGATGAACAGAGATGGACAGAGATGGATCTTCTGACCCTGAAAGAAGGTAGAAAATGATGAACGGGGGTAGAAAATCTGAAAAATGGCGGGTTATACACAAAATACAGTGGACCAACAAGGTGTTCTTAAGACAAATGGAGGATGACTGTTCCATATCCCTTCAGATAAGAACTGAAAAACTTAGTACCGACATCTGCCTAGCTTCTTCAACTGACAGGAAAATATAGGGCTACAGTGAGCAAATTATCCAGAAGGGAATTTTATGATTTCAAGTAGTTTTATCACTTAAAAGTAACCCATATCTGAGAACCTTTGGTCATGTGGGACTACCACCTCAGCCTTTGTGGTGATTAGCCTGTGGGCTGCACATTTGAGAAGACGCACAATCAGTTTTTAGACCTGTCTACGACTTAAAAGGCTTGCAGAAAGATTTTTCTCTCTGGCCTCTAGAAGCTTCTCTTGTAGCACTCCAAGCAGACGCAGCTTCAAGCAATCTAGGACACAAGGGAAATTTCTCTTTGATGTTTCTATGCAACTTCTCTCTGGACCTTTCGTTCCACCCCCAACCCTGCCTCCTCTGAGTCCAACTCCACACCCATCCATCAGCACAGGGAACACATGAGGTTCAGGGAGGGGGTGTGAAACAGCCTCTTGGATATTGTAGCCATTTGTATTTAGTTTATATCTTCATGAAAAATTACTCAGTTTTTCTTGTCACAAAGCAAATAGAATCATGACTTATGTTTTATAATTTATATAACCAATTTCATAAACTTGTCAACTTCTTGTCAGATTTCTGACAGTTATAAATCATTTCTCCTTCTGAAAAGGTGAAAATTTGCCTCCCCCCACTGCCTACCTGTAGCCATCTCCAAGATTATGTTTTCATGTTATTGCTCACTGCGGAGTAATCAGGTACATGAAATATTTACTGATGAGAACTCAGCCCATACAGGGAAACGTCTATGGTGCTTGCACACCAGAGTGTAGTCCTACGGAAGAGGTTTTGAGAAAGAATCAGGGTAGTGACAAGATGGCTCTATGGGGTCATCAATGTAGGGAATGCCTAAAGAACTCTAAAGACTCAAAGTTGTGGGGGTAGAAGGTGGGCTGAGGTATCCTTCTACTCATGGCAAGAGAACATTATGTGATAAATTTATCACATAAGTTGCAATGTGAACAGCAGTGACTGTCCGTGGGGTGGTAAAGGCTGGCCCCAAATGATAATCCGTTAAATAAAATCATGAAACCACTGTACATTGAAACCATAGTAGGAGTTAATTCCTCCATATGCTAATAGACAACTTCTCTAAGTACATTATTAGATAAAATGCAATATATATATATATATATATATATATATATATATATATATATATACCTTCCTTTCAAAACCTATAGATCTATTATTGAAATATGTATATAACATTTTCTGAGGAATATCACGGCAAGAAATATTAATAATGGTTGCAACAGCTATGAAGAACTAATATCTTTAATATATACTCTTTTGTAGTACTCTCCATTAATAATATTATTATTAATGAATTAATAACATTAATCAGTGACTATATGGTCTCTTTTAAGCACATACTATGTCTCATCTCATTAAACCTCCCAAAGCCCTATGTGGCAGATTTTAATTTATCGTTGTGCAAACTTCTTTACTTGCTTTCTATAACCTGAGCTACAGAGATGTTAAACAATCTGCCCCAAGGTCACACAGCTTGTGGGCAGAGACGGGGATTTGAGCTCCCCATGAAGAGTACACAAGGCAAAGGCATCTTGGTTACTATGTTTATACACAGATGTAGAACTGAAGACACATTTGGACCATTTAGAAGTAGATTCTTGATTCAATTCCAGTATGCTATTGTAGTATCTCTTATTACTTGATCTGAACTTTACACAAGACAGATATATCAATTTTAAGATTCAAAAAAAATCTAGGTGGGCACAGTAACACACATTTGTGATCTCAGGTAGTTAGGAATTTTAAGAAGGTGGAGCACAATTTAATGAGGCCAGTCTTGGTGACGTAATAAAACCATGTTGCTGGTTTTGTTGCTTTGTTTTGTTTTTCAAAATGAAAATTTGAGCAGATACTGAAGATTTTTCAATAGTCTTTAAAACACATTAAGCATGTGATATAATCAGTCTTGCCCTTAGCACTCACTATGCTACAAGAGAGTCTTGGCAGTGAAAGACACTAAAAACATACCTTCAGAGAGTATAGGATGCCTCTGGAGCTCGGTCTACAGACACAGGCTACAAAAGCGACAATCGTAATCTTTAAGCCAATTCTGCAAGGATAATAAAGAGATGTTAGCAAATTAGGAACTTAAGAGGGAAGGGCTGGTCAGAGAAGGGAGAGAGGAAAAGGCAGGTGCACAAGTATCCCCAGGAACCACAAAGTTTGAGATGGATCAAACACAAGGCAAAATAATTTCAACAACTAGATATTAGTCTGGAACAGTGATAAGGGTCAGCTAGTGTTTTCCAATTCCATATCTGTCAGTTTTCTGAATGGCCTGATTCTTCCTGCATCTACCAGTTCAGAATGTTCAGCATCTCTGGCTCACCTACCAGGATGCGATCAACCTCATGATCCCTTGTAAGCTCAACCATAAAGGTGCTCTGAGAATCACAAGACAAGCTTTGTGAGTCATCGGGGTGAGGGATTTATTCTAAAAACAGCAGAAGCCATGAGAAGACAGTTTAATCATGTTTGGGTTTCAGTAATAATTGTCGAGTTGATGTATTCTGTAAGTTTTGGAGAGGTGAGACAATTAAAGTAAGAGAAACTGTGTGGAGTTATTAAGAGCAAGGAAGAATTGATGAGAGGTTGGAAGGGCCAAGAGAGGAGCATGGAACAGATCAGACACAGTTATGAAAATTCTATTTAATGTGTCTTCACCCTGAAAGTCAGATATTGAGAAGAAAAGATGCCCAGGAATGTTCTCTGCATCTCTTGGAGATTTGGAAAGAAGTAGAATTTTACTGTAAGGATAATGGAAGGAGGTTCATGTAAGAAAGGGTAAATTCAATGAAGACATATCAAATTGTGTGGTTTGTTACAGCTGGGTCTGGAGGGAGGCTGGGTTGGAGATCAATGCTTGAGGATTATCTGTATGTGCAATAGACACCATGGGCTAAGTGGAAGCAAATGAATTTGAAAGATGGGTCCTACATTACCTCATTGGTGGGAAGAACCATCAGGTGACCATGAAATAACCACCATTTGCCTGATCTTTGACCGACACTAACATCCAACTAAGAGCAGCCTTGTCTATTCACAGTATACCTCCTGGAGTAGAGACTGAGACAGTACACTTCCTGCTTAGATGAGGTAAGGAGACTGGGACAGAAGCAGAAAACAAGAGGGTCTTGACAGAGTCAGCCAAGAGAAGTGAACTCTGAGAAACCACTCTGCCACACAGTTGTTGAGGGATTTTCTGCTGGGATCAAATCTCACACATTAAAGAGAAGCAAACCCTTCAGTTTCCTTTCAGGAATGTCAAGGGAGATAGCTATTAGCAAAGCAACACTATACAAGTAAGTCAAAGGGATTTGGATGCAAAGAAGGTGGATGAAAGTAAAAATCTTCAGGACCTAGTTTTATCTTGTTTTGTTTTGTTTGAAACAGGCCCCTGACTTGTAACCAAGGCTATCTTGGGACTTAGGTGGGCCAAAAACTCAGGCTAATCCTCCTGTCTCAGCTTCCCGAGTGCTAGATACAGTTCTGAGCTGCCATCCCTAGTATGGTGGTCTGAATGAAACTAGCCCACATAGATTCATAGGGAGTGGCATTATTGGAGGAATGGCATTGATGGAGGAAGTACATCACTGGGAGGTGGGCTTTGAAGTTTTAGATGCTCAAGCCAGGACCAGTGCCTCACTCTCTTCCTGCTGTCTGTGGGTCCAGATATAGAACTCTTAGCTACCTCTCCAGCACCATGTCTGTTTGTGTGTCACCATGCTTTCCACCATGATGACAATAGACTAAACCTCTGAAATGTAAGTCAATCCCAATTAAGTGTTTTTGTTTATAAGAGTTGCTATGGTCATGATGTCCCTTCACAGTAATAGAAACACTAACTAAGACACCTGGCTTCTGCACTAAATCCTTTTGGAATGTTCCTGTCTCCCTCTCTAGGTTAAAAAGAACTCAGCCACCCAATTACACTTTAGAGTGAACAAGCACATCCTTGCGCTACAAGTGTAACACTCCTCTGATTCAAGAGTCCTATTCTTGTGGACAAGTTTGAGAGTGTCCTCATACCTTTGAGAAGTCTACTAGGCAGATGTTTTCCCCTGATTTTTTTTTTTTTACTAGAACACTCAGGTATTCCTCAGCCCACCTCATGTTACTGGTCACCATGGCCCTAAGCACCTGAGCCCCAGTATCCTTTAAAAGAATACCAGTTCCTATGTGCCATCAGAAGTAGTGAAATAAATGTGAGAGATGGCCACACTACCATAGTCTATTCTTCTAGTCTCCAAAATGCTGCAATATGGGGCATTATAATTGTATAAAATCCCTGCTGAGGGTTTGTGTATATATTTAAGAGATAGACATTTGTATTTTATATGCAGGTATTTTGAGAAGGTCCATTCTCCATGAATAGCTTACATTGCTTCACAGTCAAGATCTTCTAAGCAAAAACATTTACACTGCTGAATTTAAACTGTTTGCATAAGATGTTCAGGATAGTAAAGCTTCAAGACATCTCTCTCCCTGGAGATGCTTCAAAGTAGTAAAGATAAAAACCTCCTTTTCCTCTACTCAAAGATTAGATGAAATTTCAGAGTAAAGATAACGTTTTACTCTGTGGGGAGGATGTGCAGATTTCTCCCAGGTCTATGTAAATCAGAGTTTCCTAATTAACTGGGCTCTCCAATAATGTTTTCAACTGCATGCCGGTGCCCTGATCCTCAATACACAGCCTTGTCTTGAGTTGCTGCTGAAAAGTCATCAATGGGCTTTGCCTCTGACCTGAAGGTCTCATGTATTCCGTGTGCATGTATGTAATGTATGTGTATATACACATAAAACCACTAACTATATACATATTTCTGCATATGCATACACATATATTCATATATGAATAAAACATGCATCGGTGCATATATACATATACATACATAAACATGTGACTAACTTTAAAGTAAGTGAAAAAAGCTTATATATTTTATAACTTCTAACTTAGCAGTTTTATATGTAGATCCTTTCTAAGTAAAACCACCTCCTTCTAGAAGGATTATCCTGGCCCACCATCCAAAACCTGTTTCTCAGAAAATAGTGTACAGATTTCGAGGGTAATTTAGAATGGATCATGTCATCCCAAGGCCAGGACTGTTTCTAGTGTACTCTACACGGAAAGTTGCAGACGGTCTCCTTACATTCAAGGTCACCCAACAGATAATCACTGGCTTCAAAGTATGCTCTCACATGTTAATAAGTCCCAAAGCCATCATTAAGTTTCAGAAATTGCAAGTTCTGAACTTTAGGATAAGACATCTCTTTTATGGCCATAATGACCCAGACTGGCCGGCCATTACTGCCTCTGGGAACCTGTGCACACAGAGGCACAGACCTGCAGAGCAGCCTTCAGAAGCTTTTGTTTTTCATCCAGTTTGAGGCTGTGCTTCAGGGTCTGCAGATGCCAAGGCATGGCTTTACTGAAGAGGAACTGTCACTGTGTGGCCACCAGTTAGCTGTACAAAGAGCTGGCAGAAAAGCGAAGTAGAAGTTTGTGCCTACACAAATATTTTCTATTGATAGCCTGTTTCCTTTTCTCCTCACCTAGAACATTCCCTAGGTCCCAGCAGCTTTTAGTGCTCACGTAGATGCAATCTAATCCAGGAATTTAGGCTCCCTGGCCTTAGAAAATCTAGACCCGTTTATCTGTATTCGCTTTCTTGAGGTCTAATTCATTGGAGTCCCTCTTGATTTTTAGTGTTTAAAGTAAAACAAAGCTGAAAATGAGTACTGCCTTGCAGTACTTTGCAGGACTTTGGCCCGCCACCATTCTCTACATATCTTCCTTCTTGCCCTCTGACCCTCAAACCTCATACTCCACTCTCTCTCAACTCTACGTATTTATAGTTGCTCACTTCTTGTAGCAACCCAAACATGAAATAGTGGTCAGTATGGAAGATCCAATCTTGACAGAGGGAAACATCAAATCTCTACTAGCAAGCACATCCATAGCTTTCTCTGGGATAAAATTCATAGTGACTTCCCAGTTGTTTGTGTTGCCATTGGCTAATAGGAAAGAATTTGAGTTAATCCTTCTCCTTATATCCAGGAAGGAGGGAAGAGTTCATCCAGGCCCCATCATGGTGTGCCACCTTCCCATTTGCCCAAAGCCATGCAATCACTCAGATCTTGGAGGATGAGTGGACAACTATGCTGATTTTATGAGTTATAGAAAGTTGGATGGGGAGCCCCGCAAGAGGTTTAATTGGAACAACTGATATCATCTCATTCCATCTATCTGCTCTCTGAAATGTAAGACATTATCCTCTCTTGAGATTAGTGGGTAAACAGGAGAAGCATTTTCTGGTCTAGTGAGATGGTTTTGTGGGTGAAGGTACTTACTACCAAGCTCTATACCGAGAACACAATTTTCACAGGTTGTCCTCAGACCTCCACATGCATACTGTGGCATGTGCCCCTACAAGCGTTCAACACACACACACACACACATACACACACACACACACACACACACACACACACACACACACACAGAAGTTTGTTTGTTTTTTGTTTGCTTGTTTGTTTGTTTGTTTCAAAGAAAAACATGCTTTCCAAAGACTGGGTTGAGAGCCTAGCTTCTGTTGGGACTTCTCTATTTTCTTTTTGATCTCCTGCCATCAGGGACTTTCTGCATGACCTGAACAACAGCGAGATGATATGGGAAGATGACTCTGGGCCAGACAGAGGGCCTCTGGGCCAGTGCTAAGTTACCTGTGAAGGCTCCCTCACCACCAGCAACTTTTAGAATGGAAGAAACAGCAGCTGTCTAAGAATTGAGGCTGCTTCTCCTGGTGATGCTCCAGCTTCCAGAAGTCATGACACTTATCTTAATAGTGTGACATGGAGTGGCTTCAAAGCCTTTCTAAAGCAAATACTGGGACTATGGAGATGGCTTAGTTGGGAAATGTCTATAGAAATACAAGCCATGCTGACCTGGGTTTAGAACCCCAAAACACACATGAAAGGCTGGGCACAACTGCTCGTGCTCGCCCACTACACCTTATTGGTTAAGACCCTCTTATTGAAGGCACATTATACATTGTTCACAAGACATGGAAAAATCAAATTGGTGTTGATCAGGAAGCTTCTCCCTGGCTGACTGGCTTTCCTAGTAGCAGAAGGTGCTGTATGTAGGCCACTAGGAGAAAAGTCATCAACACTGGTACCCAGCTGTGAACCCTGTGAACTATAGTGATGACTAGCATGGCAAGACATGCCCATGGGTGAAGAAGTGACATGAAGGTCGTGGGAATCACCAACTACTTTTCTGGTTGATTTAAAGGCCCACTCTGCAGAAGGAATCTCATGCCTGGTCCTTTAAAGCTGAACAAGAACTAATGTTTGGAGGAGCACACAGGCCCCCTAATTACTACTCTTTTGCTAGCTAAATTAACTGTTCTCTAAATGTGTACCTCTATACCCATCTAGTAATTCAACTGTCAGGCCTCATCAGAGAAGTTTCTTCATTCAGTGGATGGTGATTATCACAGAAACACACCACATACAGACACACAAACCACATCCACATACACCACACATATCACACATATACACACAGCACACATATACACACTACACATGCACACACACACACACACCACACTACACATACAAACACCACACACATGCATACACACACCACACACACATGCATACACCACATACACCATACCACACATAGCATACAAACATCACACATAAACACAAGCCACACGTGCATGCTTGCACACACACACACACACACACACACACACACACACACACACACTGAAAAGAAAAACCACTGTTGAGATTAGGACTTTGAATTTAATGGGTGATGGTTTAATTATTGGTGAGAAAACATTTAAATAGGCGCATTAGGTTCCACAAACATTTAAATAGGCACATTAGGTTCCACTTTGCACAAGGTCTAGACTGGATTCAGTTACAAGAATATGGATGTGGTATGGATATCTGATGGAGTATCTCAATGTAGTTAATGGCCAGAAATCTATTGAGGGGTGATGGTCAGAAAAGGGAAGGATAATGAGGGAGTGAAGTTCCCAATGAAAGGGAGCAGTACCAACAGAGTCAAGGACACGGGATTAGTACAACTGTGGGTGTGTCTTTTTTCCTTTTATGCTGCACTAGAGCTAGGGCATGGCTGTGTAGGAGAGTATGAAGGACGATAGCAGATGCTTGGTAAGAAGATAGGAAAGCACAGGAAAGCTGTACCTTTAAGGTACTCTAGGATCCCAGGCTCCTCCATGGGTCTAACCATATGCATGAGCTGAGAATTGCTAACTCAGACAGACCTGACCCCCCAGGTAAGGCTTGTGAGTATAGGAAGAACTGAATTTTGGACCCTTTGTTTCCACTCTGTGTGATGCCCTTGTGTGGCAAACAGCCTGCAGTGCTGTGGAGATGTCCTTGAGTATGAAGAGAGGCCTGTGAACTTACATGTCACGTTCCAGGTCCATTTTTCCCGGAGGTGCCTGCTCTCCAGCCTGCAATACAGCTCCAGGATTTCAGGGCATCCCAATTACATGATGGCAAATGTCACAGATTCAGAGTGTCCTTTTTTTTCCACTAGTAAGAAGTCCTTTCCTCTCAGAGGCCACTGTAATTAACCCTAGAGGGAATAAGTCATCCTTAGGGTCAGAGAAGAAGCCAACATAGTGGTTTGACATGTTCTCACTAAAAATCTGTTTCAGGGACTCACCTAATCTGTATGTCCTTTCAAGTGAAAGCCATTAAAGACAATGCTATTTTTTTTAAAAACTTTATTTCTTTTATTTTTGAGATTATAATACAATTACATTATTTCTCATTTCTTTTTCCTCCTTCCAAACCCTCCCACATATATATATATATATATATATATATATATATATATATATTGTACACATTCATTCTATGGCCTCTTTTCAGTAATTGTTTTTACAGGGATTTGTACACACACACACACACACACACACACACACACACACACACACACACGCACACACACACACGCTGCTCAGTCTGTACAATGTTACTCCTATGTGTGTTTACAAGGCTGACCTTGTAAATCAATTGGTGTGATACTCCACATGTGAAGTCTCACCATTATGACTTCCTATATAATGTCTTGAAATAGCCAATGTTAATTTTAAAATGGAAAGAAAAGGCACAAATGGATTCCTCCTCTATTTCCCCCTTCTCAGCATCCACACCAGGTCTCTCTGCTCAACCATCCGTATGAAGGAGTCACTGTGCCTGTTAAGGAAATTAGACAATGACAGTCACAGAGTCTGTACCAAGGTGCGGTGTGCACACACTCCTTTGTCTAAATGTCACAAATTGTTATAGTATTGCTCTGCATTTCAGAGCCAGTATCATCACCTTTTAATTAGCCAGAAGACTCTGCTGTAACATTCAAAAGGAGCAGCAACATTCAAGTCCCTGTCCGGTTTTCAATACAATTATTTGTCAGAATCATATTAACCTGATGTATGACAAACCCGTAAAATGGATACATTTAGGTCTCCAGGAGTCCTCCCTCATTAACTCTGATATTTATAGCCATGGCTTCAGTGCTGCAATCTCCCCTCCTGAGAAACACAGAGCAGGGATGGCATGCCTCTCTGATGCTATTAGGGGAGTCGTTTGTTTTGCTGTGTTGCAAAGCAAAGAGCGACAGAAGCAACCTAACCTTGGTTCCAGGCCTTCGTGAGTCCAGACAGGCTCCTCTGCCTGTTCCTCTCCTTTTATGGGTGGGTAAGAAAACTCGGATAGATATGTGTTTACAAATCCTGCATGGTTAATAAATCATCAGGGTAATGAGGCAGAACTAATTGGGCAGAGCTATTTGGGAGATAATTCTTAGATCTATCTTCCTGGGATCAAAGTCTGGCTTTACCCTGCCTCTCTTGGGCATGATGCTGAATTTCCTCTGGCCTTGGCTTCCTTGAGTATAAAATGGGCACAATAACAGCTCCTAACCTCATGAGGTCAAAAAGAAAATTCAATGAATTAGCACAGAAAAAGGTGCTTTGATTTTGGCATGTACTAAGTGTAACACAAATATTACCTGAGAGTGTCATGGTAACTCCTCTTATGACTGTGGAGCCTGGGGATGGAACCCAGGATGTGAGAAGCACTGGGTCCTATTTCTAAACATAGCATTGCATCAATTAGGCATGGTGGTGTGCATGGGTAATTCTAGCACTTGGGAGGTGAGGGGAATACAACAAAAGGTTCCCATCTAAGACTACCTAGCACATCCAAGGTCAGCCTGGGACACATGGAACACTGTCTCAATATTAACAATAGTTGCTATAATTACTTGAGATCCTGGCTTTGCAATGTTTTCCTTCTGCAGACAGACAGTCTAGCCAATCTGTTTTTACATTGTTCTAAAGAGCCTGGGGCCTGAACAAAGATGACAAGTTCCAGAGACAAAGGTGTATTGGCTATGGAAAGTGGAGACAAAAGTCTATCTGTCTTTGTGGATCTAAGAGCTAAAACCAAATGCACCTTGACTTTTACTAGTGGCTTAGTCCAGAACTCACTGAAATGGATGGGTGAGGATTTTAGACTTTGATGGACTTATCAGTTCACTGTTAGAATTTATTAGGTTTTGTTTGTTTGTTTTCACAATCCCTTCAAACACATCTCATAAAAATAAGCTCTGCAGTTCATTTAGCCTATACACTATTGTTTCCAAACCTGAATAAACCATCGTCCATGTTCTGTTTTATTAATTCTTACAACTGATACCGATTCTTGGCATTTCTTCTCAATACAGACACATTTTAGGATACACAGCACCATGCATTTAGTTTCCATGAGACTACAGTTTATGCTACAATAAATAGTACTTCATCTCTTCTTTATGTCTTCTTTAACTTCCATATTATTCCGTATATATACATACATATGTTTTTTAACTTGCATATGTATTATTCCATATATGTGTGTGTGTGTTCTTTAACTTCCATATATGTGTTATGTGTGTGTGTGTGTGTGTGTGTGTGTGTGTGTATCTTCTTTAACACACACACAAACACATGTATGTATATGCAACAATAGCGATAAGACAGGCCATGAATTTGAAAGAGAGCAAGGAGAGGTATATGGGAAGGCTTGGTGGAAGTGGGAAATGATGTAACTATAATCTCAAAAATTAAATACTTTTTAAAACCTTACTTGCTAGTTATTTAGCAGAGCATCCTTCAGCTTAGATGGTGTGTGTAATGACTCTTCATAATTAAATTAGAGATACGGATTTGTCTGGGAACATCTATTCCCTAGCAGTGGCCAAAGGTCATGATGCTCCTGACTCAGCAATGGTGATGTCCTTCTGTCATCATTAAATCAAGATGGTTCATACTTAGATGGTCACTGTGAAGTTACTACTCCTCCCTAGCCCTCGTTTCAAAGAAATATTGTAAGAATTTTTGGAATCACTAAATCTTGTGCTTCTTGTTAAACTAAACTTTTCTACAGCCCCCCCCCCCCAGAAAAGTGTATCAGAAGAAACTCTCTCATACATGAGGCAGAGTCTTGACACTTTTGTCCACTTCATGAATTAGAATCCTAGACACATCTTACTTTAAAGAATGGGTCCAGAGCTCACAGAACATTGGAGACTCCAATTCAAGGCATAATGACACCTACAAATTCCCCCAAGCTGGTCCAAGGTACCCTATGAACACCTGTCTGTACTGATCATCCGCAACTTTTCATGCCACTGTGACCAGGAGGTCCAGTTATGACCAGAAGTTGTCTTTTACTCTTAACTTTTGGGGCATCAAATGGACACAACTTATATCCTAGCATGCTTGGGCTTCTTCAAGATTGAAAATGCCTATGTCAGAAATATCCACAATGACAACAGAATCCTAAGTCTTTGCTTACCAGATCCAACAGAGATGGCTCATAATCATGATGGAGTCTAATTTTACTGAGGCATTTCCCATACTGTGGTCTTAAAGTTTGAGCTTCGCTATTTGGGGGCCACTGTGTTCTCAAATCCTAGAGATCCAGCATAAGATATTTGCAGTCAGCTCACATCTTTGGGGAGGGTCCTGTTTGTCTCCCACAAAGTCCTTCAGTATTGATTTGCTAATTCTGAACAATAATGAGATTGCAACAGAGCACTTCCACTTCATATCAAATTATCTAAGTCCACGGTGAATTTCGGCTTTCCCCTCTATCAGAATGTCAGATAAAGTCTAAGTTCTTCAGTCTGGCTTTTAGTTTTACCTAACAAACTTTAACTCTCCTTCAAAACAAACTTTTTGATAGAGCAAAGAGATTTTATCACAAGTTTCTTTATCTTCTGTCTCTCTAAATGAGTGTGTGTGTGTGTGTGTGTGTGTGTGTGAGAGAGAGAGAGAGAGAGAGAGAGAGAGAGTCATTCTGAGGAGCCTGCTCTTGTTCTTCTGTAACAGGATTTTCTAGGTAGCCTAGACTGTTTTTTGAACTGTTTCTGTCTCCCAAGTGCTGGGTTTACATGCATGTACCAACATTTCTAGCTTTGGTTCCTTTAGTTTCTAAGCTTTGCTTGATACACCAGACAGCATTGCCCTCTTCTGTGATCCACAGCTGTGCGTCTTGCCTGCAAGTAACCTTTTAGTTTTTTAGTCCATGGCGACAGTTACAGAAGTATAGGGTCAATGAATCAGAACCCACAGAGGTTGGCTACACACACACACACACACACACACACACACACACACACACACACACAGAGGAACTCAAAGAGTGGCACCTGTCCCAGGGAGACAATGGGCCAAACACAAAACAACCAGAACACTGATGAGGGGCTTAGCACACTCATTATGAGATAGGCTGTTACATGAACATAGAGACTGGGTCCCTTTTCTCCTGCGTCAAAATGTCAAGGAAACTTAATTGGTCATTAGGAGGTTCAGCAGACATTTCAGCAGAGATGGCAAATAGCTTGTCAACTATAATATGGGTTACCGAGAGAACTGGTTCTACATTCCCATTCCCTAGCAACAATGGGGACCTAGTGACCAAATGCTCAGACCCTTGAACTCACTGTCTCTCTGTTGAATATCATCACGCCAATAATGAAAATATTTGTCTAATTCCTCACTGTCTTAGTTCACAAGACTGACTTCTTCCCTTCCCAGGCTCATTAATTTTATTTTTTTATTCAAGGAATAATTCTGTTGAGCATCATTTCTATGTACCAAATGTTGAGGATTTAAGGGTGAACAGCATCCTTGGCACTTTTACAACCCGTGATTTTACTACACTTGAGTTTAGAACCTATAGATCTTTGTTGGTGTGTGCATGTGTGTGCATGTGTGCATCCACACACAAGTGCACAAGTGCACTTACCCATGAGCTGACATTAGAAAGCAGACACTGGGTGTCTTTTTCTACTGCTCTTTACCTTATTTTTTATGAGGCAGGGTCTATCTAAACCCTGGGTGCAAGCCCTGAAATCCATCCATGTCTGTCTTCCCAGCACCGAGGCTTTAGATACGTGCCTCTTCCCTTCATTATTCCATAGGTTACAGGAGACCCACATTTTAGTTGGTTTTATTTTGTGTAGTGTGTATTGTGTATATCCACAGTGCGTGTATACACTATGCATGTGGACACATATGCATGAGCTTGTGGAGGTCCACGGTTGACATGTCTTCTTAACTACTCACCATCTTTACTTTTTTGAGACAGGGTCAGTAGATGACCTTGAAGCTCATAGTCCAGCTAGGCGGCCTAGCCAAGGAAGTTTGAAGAAATCTCCTGTGTCCACTCCTCTGCCCTGCCCTATGGGCACAAGCTGTCATACTGTGATTTTAATGTGGATATGGGGCATCCAAACTCATGTCCTCATGGTTGTATGGCAGTCACTTTGCCAACAGAACAATCTTCCCATGTATCTGCTTCCTTCCCTTTGAGGTGGCTTTGGTATACACGATCTGTTGTTTTGACAACAAACTACACATTGATCTATTACCTAACTTTCCTGAGTATAATACTGCCTTCAGCAATATTCTAAACCCATAGAAGTTTGAAAATAACGTAGTACTGATCATAGATTCCTTATGGTGTCTCCAGGAATGCCATATAGGTAACAGACGCTCCGTGTGAATCTTTCCAGGGGACATCACATTTGGCATAGCCATAAGCAGACTTCAGGAGAAGCAATCTTATACGGTCCTATTTCAAATCATCTAGAACCAGTGGTCGGCAAATTAAACCCAGCCAGCAGACACATTATATTTGGCATACACTGAGTTTTAGTTTAGAAAAAAAATTAAACCAAGCCAATGCCTTAAAAGTGAAACCTCCCTTTCTCTAGACCCCCTTCTTTGAATCCTTTCTTCTCCTTAGAATTCAAAACGCCTTCAGATTTTTAACTTCTGCAGAAAAACTGGAATATTTGCCACCCTGGGCCTCATACCTGCTGGGCCAAAGTGCTGGCGTGCCATTATGTCTGCCCACTTCAGCCAGCCGTGGTCCCCAGCACTCCACAGTGCCTGTCACTCGGAATCTCATCACACAGCCTGCCTCACTTACATAACAGGAGATCTTGAGGCACTGGAATTAGTATCCTCTGTGCTACCAAAGTCAGGATACAGGAGAGGAAATGGCCCCCTCAATCCACAGCCGGAGAGTGTAAAGAACAGCTTTGCACTGCTCCTGTGAGCTGGCATGGAGACACAGGCTAGCAGGCTGTGCCCTGTGCCTTGGCCCTGGGCCTTCCTTACAGGCGGCCCTTCTCTGGAATGTTGGCTCTCCCTGCTGAGAAGCCGACTGGGGCTCCAAATGGCCTGTCTTCTCTTATCCATGCGATTTCAACCTGCCTCCCAGGCTCTTTTCCAGCTACCCTAACCCCCTTAGCAGCTCAGCTCACTGCTCTGCTCCTGCCAAGAAATCTGCCAGCCTTCCTTCCCCTCCTCCACCTCCCTTCTATGCACTTCCCTCTTCGTGGCAAAGACATTCATTCCTCAGTGCAAACTAATATTGAGGACAGTAAAAACTGAGAGAGAGGAGGGGAGAACCCAAAAAGCATTGACAGAGAAAATTACATATGCTTTGTTGTTCTGTTTGGTCTCAGGCCTCTATACAAGACGTGTGTGTGTGTGTGTGTGTGTGTGTGTGTGTGTGTGTGTGTGTGTGTTGTGTATGTGGGGTGCACTTAAAATCAAAGAAAGCAAATTAAAAAACAGAACCAATACACTATGATTATTTTTCAAGCCAGAAAAGCAGTAAGACTATTGAGCCTGCAATTCAGATCCCCTAGCGTCCACATACAATAAAATGAGCAAACATGTAAATAACAATGAGATAATAAATAATAATAAACTATGAAAAATAAAGCCTGAGTGGGGTGCAATCCTAATGCTGGGGTGGCAGAGGAAGGAGGATGCCTGGAACTTGCTGACCAGCTTGTCTTGAGCAAATTGGTGAAACATTCACCTTAAAAAAATTAAACAGAGAGCCATACAAAAAGACATCAGCTTCTGGCTTCCACAGGCATAGTGGCTTGCACATGCACACTACACACACACACACACACACACACACACACACACACACAGAATAGTGAGGTTGTCACACATGTGTACATCCCTCAAACAAACCCTGAGCTGCTTTAAGAAAGGTATGCACCAGTATTTACTAAAATAGATATGCACATGTAAGATTTGATTTCTAAATTTTATATTAATTACTTGCTTATTATAGAAACTTCAAAAATTGTAGTATTAAAAAGTAAAGGAAATGAAATCAAATTCAACCATAATCATATCACACAGAGATAATTTTTTCATTGATTTCCTATTTCCATGCATAATATATATACTTTTATAGAGTTGAGAATTTCTATTGAACACTAAAATTCACTAGCTTGCTGAGTTTTTTTCTTAAATATAGACAGATGTATCCTGATAACACAAAAATCCCCTTATAAGCGTAACCTTAGTCATTCCATGCAAACATCCCAAAGATTTTCACTGTTTCAAACTTCTGATTTAGTGCATTTAGACCGATAGTCATTTATTTTACCTTTATAATTTGCTAAGGGGCATCTTTATGCCTAGATGCTGCGTTTAATTTTATTTCCTTGAAGGCAGGTTCCTAAAGCTGAAACTACTGGACAAAATGTAAAAATGTCTTTAACTTTCATAAGTTTCATACTTTTAAATCTTACAATGCAGCTGTTCTTAACCTGTGAACTGGGAGCCCTTTGGCAAACCTGTCTTCAGAAATATTTACATTATCATTCATAACAGTAGCAGAATTATAGTTATGAAGTAGCAATAAAAATAATTTCATGGTTAGGGATTACCACCACATGAGGAACTGTATTAAAGGGCTGCAGCATTAGATGGTTGACAACCACTGTTACAATCCGTTTATCCCAACAAAAGAACATTATAAACCGAACAGGTCTTCATGCCACTGGTTGAAAGGACTCTTGTCCAGGCCGCGCCACAATTCAGCTTTCCTAAAAGAAACCAAAGAGGAGAAAAGACTTGACTACTTCACTTGGCCTCTGGTCACTCCCAAATCCCCAAGCCATCTCTAATGTCCTCAAAGAGTTCAGGGCAAAACTACTGTGCCATAGCACTTGCGGAGAAGAAGTACACTATGCTACTGCCGAAGATGGCGTTTGTCCATCATTTCACTGGTCGGAGAAAGTTCTTGATGTGCAGAGTCTTTGGGGAGCTTATGCAAACTCTTCTTCTGCCCAAATCACTGAAAAGGCTCATTATCTTCTAACATTTGATTAACTTCTTCTCTCCCTATCAAACATGTCTTTGATATGAAAGACACACAAAAGACACATTGCTCTATTCTATAAATTGACAGAATCTATGGGACTTGGAGGTGTATAGAGGGAAACTTTGTTCATCTCAGGGGCATAGGAATCCAGGGATCAAGGGCTCAGAGTTCATCTTCAGAGTTGACAGTCCATTTCCCATGTCCTTGAGGCTCCTTTGTCCTGTGTGAGTGGTTGCTTAAGGTTTGTCCCCCCTGACGTCACAAGAGTTACATTTGCAGAGGACATAAACTTCCACTGGAGTCTCTGTTATAGGTCATTTATCATAAAAATAGTGTTCAAATCCAATCCCTTGCTCCAAAAATGTCTTTTTTTCTTATCTTTTCACAGGACAATCAGTCTGATTCTCTATCTTGTTAATCCTTATGTTTAATTCAGATATTGGTCTGTGTCAAAATGGCCATTCCCCTAATCTTTGTAATGTTTGCATTAATTGAAAAAGAATCACTAGTCCCTATGTCTGAGTGCCAATGCGTGGTACCTGGCAACATGTAGAAGGTTTTGCTGTCTCTGCCTTTTGCGGCCAGAACAGAGCAACTTCACAGCTAAATACTGTCTGAAAAGGATTACATCATGGTTGGAAGATGAAGACTGGAGATGGTTTTTAATGTGAAGTCATAGGGTCAGTCACTCCCCTGGGACACAGATCCTGAGAAGTTTGCTTTTTCAGTAAACTAATTCCTGGGATGTTGTGCCCCACGCCCCAGACTCAGAAACTTTGGGTCCAGAGAAGCAACACTGGACAGATATCATTTGTCTCAATATTTCCTTGTCTTTTTTTTTCTTTAAGGAAACAAAGAATGAAGGAAAAGAAAAGGAAGTCTGTCACTGAGGCAGCCCACATAGGTAAAGAATACACCTCAACTGACTTTTAGGTTCAATTCAAATCGTCTGTTTAGAGGACTATTTTCTCATGTTATCAATATTATTAAATTTTATTATGGGAAAATAAGTAAATAGTTTCCAAATAATAAATAATAAAATTTGTTAAAAATAATCCCCAAACCACCAAAGACATCTATTTGTTTGGCATGTACCAAATGCAGCGTCATCAAATGGGATCCTAAGGCAGGCATAGTGGTACACACCTATAATGCCAACTACCTGGGATTCTGAAAAAAAAAAAAAAGATTGCTTCAGCCTAGGACTTTTAGACCCGAAAAGACAATTTAATACAATCTTATATTCAAAGTTAAAAAATGATATTACTTTTAGACAACCCTTTTGTATTTGTGTCACAAATGTCAATCTTGAATTTGAACATTCAAAACCAAAAATGAGAATTTAAAAAATTTCTCCATAAGGAAGAGATATTTGGACTGGTGGGCAGGCAAGAAGGAACAATCCCGTAATAATAGGATGGGGGGTGGTCCATACGGTCCATAGGTTAGAGTGTTTAGACTTGTAGATACCAAACTGGAGGAGTGTTGTCAAAAAATGAGCAATGAAAACAGAAGCATCCACCAAAGGAAGTCCCAGTCCATTGACACCATGCCTCACTGGCTCCTTTTGTGTTTCAGAGTCCAGTATTTCATAGACTCCTTTTTCTGATGTAATTTTAGCTAATGGTCTTCTCTGTCATCAACTTAGACATTTTATAGAAGTCAGCTTGTTCTAACATCCCGCTCTAGTAATCACTGTGATTCATATTAAAAATACTTCTGTAGCTGTATTGTCCGAGACCTGGCTTACTTTTGGTTTGAAGGCTAGTATTTTTAGATAATTTAAATCATGATACTCAGACAAATATCCAACGAACAAGTGTCAAAGATTTTATCTAACTCATTAATTAGTTAGTGCGATGGACTAATGGGTTCGAATGAGAATTCAAAGCAAGCACAAGTGTAAGCATGTGAGTGTTGGAATGAATACATGAATACCATAGGGCAATGTTCAGTTTTATATTTGATTTTCTCATTATGGACGAGAGAATCTTGAGTTGTGATCAGTTTCTAGAAATGACAGATTTGTAAAGTGACTCAAAGATGATAAAACACAGAGAAGACTCCTAGACAAGATGCTTAGTAAGTTATCCTGTTTTATAGTTTAAAAGTCTTTCCTGGCCGGGCGGTGGTGGCACACGCCTTTAATCCCAGCACTTGGGAGGCAGAGGCAGGCGGATTTCTGAGTTCGAGGCCAGCCTGGTCTATCGAGTGAGTTCCAGGACAGCCAGGGCTACACAGAGAAACCCTGTCTCGAAAAAAAACCAAAGGGAAAAAAAAAGTCTTTCCTGATTGAAATTTGTGTATCCCTGATTAGCTATGTGAACCTCTTCAATGTAGGTAGGTCCCACTGAGCAATGTTGGTTTGTGTGACAGAACATTGTCATGCCAGGAATGATGGTGACAAGCTAGAGGCATAAGGCTTAAAATATTTACCACACCAGAAAAGACATAGAGAAGTTTCATTAAGAAACTTTACTTAAAGAGAATACTTTGCCAGTAGAAACAAAAATCTAGAAGGCAAAGTCACAGAAAGAGGGGGAGGGGACAAGTGTCCATGCCTCCCTGGGAATAATAGGGGGA
>JANHMN010000011.1:33644696-33668803 GCA_030674055.1 Rhabdomys pumilio | reverse complement strand
GTCCATGCCTCCCTGGGAATAATAGGGGGAGGGGACAAGTGTCCATGTCTCCCTGGGAATAATACTTCTTTTGTAACAGTTGAGGAATGTGTTTTTTTGGTCTTAACTCACATGTCATATTTGTCTGGGATCCGTGATTGCTTGGATAAGCTGGAATTTTACTACCTTGTTCAGTAGTGAGTAAATTCTGCTACTCGTTGATTCTTCCTTCCTTCCTTCCTTTCTTCTTCTTCTTCTTTTTTTTAAGTTTATCATTTGGAGTTAGGTATCATAATGAGCAATTAAGAGTTATCCTTAAAAATGTTTGTACCGCAGACTGTGGGGGTCAGGTTCCATGCAATCAAGATGATTATTAAAACAAAAATTCCACCTTTTATTTTTGGATTTTTTTTTTCTTCAGAAGTACCTAATAAAAAAGCTACCTTTTTCCAAATATATTGTGATAACCTGTAGATCATTAACTGGTTGGTTTAGGAGAAGAAGGGGAGGGAAACTAGGAAAAGGTTGCTTTCCTGGGTCAGTTCCCTTAGTCACAGCAAAGGACTCCAGATAACACTGGATGTAGAAACCCAAAGCCCAACTACTCACTTTCAGTTCTTCCTTTAGCAGCTTTAAGTCAGAAGGATCAGGACCTGTTTCCATAGAGTGAATTCTGAGGTCAGAGGCTACAGTAGGCCGAGCCAGAGGGGACAGGACCACAAGAAAACTGAGGTCACCGGATTTGGCTGTTGGTTTTGGTGGTGCTGGAATAGAAACTAGGACCTTGCATGTATTCCAAACTCAGTTTTAGTTCACAGACTTTTACAGTTTGACAATCTGAATATTCAAATAGGCCCTGCCAGTATCAGTTTCACTGGGTGTAATTCATCATCCAACTTTAACCACAGTTTTGATAGAATATTCAAATAAAACCTACCAACTCTCAGCAGGCAGTGTGTGTTCAGATCTCCCATGGCACTGGACAGCCTCTGGAAAGTCTCAAGGTAAAGCACGATGACCTTTTTGATTAGAAGTAACCACCAAGCCCCCCAAAAGGTCCTGGTCTCCCAAGGAACATCATCCTTTTTAGATGGGAGGTGGAGTTCTCACAAAATATGTCAGGTAGTTTTTCACTCAGTCCCTGGAAAGCCACCAGAAACAGTTTCCTCTAAATCATTTTAATTTTAGTTTGAATGACATGAAACACCCTCCCTTGCCTCCTTTGCCTGAATGAGGGTTTTATGTATCCAAGACAGAGCTGGGCCAAATCAAAGGTCTACAAATTGTAGACCTAGAAACCTGTTTTCCTAGGAAGGTGCAGGCTTCACAGAAGAATTGCACAAGGGCCACTGTGTAAATATCATACAACTCCCTGGTAGTCCGTGAATCAGGCCATTACTATGCAGCTTCATCATTTTGTTTAAAGGGGATTCCCAGGATTGCTCAAAGTTTGTACGCTGTGCAGAAAAGCCTTCCAAAATAACAAATGCTGCCACTCTGTCTTCAGACTTCCCATCCCTCTATTTTCTCATTTCCACTAATAAACGTATGCATGTTTTATAATTAGAGTATACTAGGGTACACATTTGCATCTTGTATGTGGTCTGGTAGACATCCTCAAGTTGTAGCTGTGGGCTCATAAGCCGTGTGATCATGGCGAGTTGCCTCGTGGCTCTGGCTCTGTGTCAGTGAACTCGTCTGAGCTAAGAGAAAAGGAACCAGATGGTCTTTCAGCTCTCTCTGACTCTATGCATACACATTCATCTCCAAACTAAGTGTAAGCTCTAAAAAGAAAGGTTGCCAAGAACCCTGTGCTTGCCCAAGCTCTTGGAGGACGATGACATAGCACTTAGTCCAGTTACTCAAGTGAAGACAAATCTCACTTATATTAGAATTTACTTAAGAACCATCTCCCTTGCTAGACATTAACCTTTATGTAGATGGGACTGATGGCTTTCTCACCCTGGGCTTTAGCCACAGAAGCTTGTGGTAACCCAGGCATGTGAGTGATTCCAGTGCTCTGTCGAAGGTCTAGGCGCTCCCCTCACTGCCCCTACATGGTGGGGGCAGGCATGAAGTCAACTAATTCACCCCCCCCCACCCCGTGCAACAACCTTCCCCTCAACCTTCAGCTCCAGGTCCTCTACAACTCTCCCAATCAAGTGCTAACCAGGTCTGACCCTGCTTAGTTAGCTTCTGATTCTGAGATCACAGGAGATCAGGATGGGTTCAGAATGGTATGACCTTGGACCTTTCCTAAGGCAAGTTCAGCAAGTCCAGGCCAATGCAAAGACATCCAGGTGAATATTAGCAGTACCTGGAATCCTATCATATTCTCCTTACCCAGGGTGAGCCCTTCCTGGTGTGATGCATTTAAGTTTTTTTTTTGTTTGTTTGTTTAGATTTATTTTATTTTTATTTTACCTATATGTCTGAGTGCCTGTATATAGATATATGTATTAAATGTATTCCTATAAAGTTCAAAAGAGGGCCTCAGAAACCCTGCAACTGGTTACAAATGGTTGTGAGCCTCCATGCCGATATACGTGCATCCTCCACAAGAGCAGCGAGTTCTCTTACTCACTGAGCCACGTCTCCAGCCCCTTGGCATAGAGTTTTACCTGGAAGGATAAAATGAGACACCAAAAAGTTGGATCAGACCAAACCATGACCAGGAGAATAACTTTTAAGACTTTGAAGGAAGGAAGCCATGACAGAGTATCCCTTTTTTTTTTCTCATTTATTTAATTTCCCCTTGTCTGAGATGCCTCCCATTTCTGTTGGAGACAAGATCTCACTGTGCAGATCAGAAACTCAGTTCCATCTTGTTCCTCGGTGAAGGCGATACAGCTGTGTGTCACCATATATGACCATTTATCTGTATTTCTTTTTTCTTTTTCTCCCCTGTATTTTCTACTCTTCTCTTCTTTTAATATTTTTATTTTTCACATTTATTGATCTGTGTGTGTGTGTGTGTGTGTGTGTGTGTGTGTGTGTGTGTGCGTGTGCGTGTATACATGGGTCTATTTTTTCCTTCCACTCTATGAATTTCACTGATTGAACTTGTACCCCCAGACTTGTCAGCAGACACCCTCACCCACTGAGCTGTTCCTCTAGCCTTCCTCTTCTCTTTTTTGATTCTAAAGAGCTAATGGCCTATATATGCTGGACATCTGATTCATTTATATAAAAATGGAAGAGCTGAGCCTTTCTGTAAAGAGGCGGATTTGCTGTCTATCTCTGCCTTGAGTAGCAGACCCAGCCACCCTTACTATTGCTTCTTCATGGATCAACTCAGGGGGCGGTAAGAAGATGGAAGACATTCCAAAAATGCTCTGATGCTTTCTGCATCTTTACTCCGAACTCTATCTCTGACAGACAGGAGAGAGCCAGACTTGATAAACACCTGTATCCTCTCACCAGCACAGGAGCCAAGTTACTTTACCTACCATGAATCTAAACCTTAACGACAGTTTTAAGCTTAGAAACATCCCCTGTGATTTCCACGGTGTTTTGTTTCATTCTGAAGTCTGTGATCTCCACCAGAGAGCTCTGAGAACATACAGAACTAGGAATAGCCACAGTTGGAGGTCACTCTAGCAATGTGACTGCCTGTGGCAGAGAGAGACTTCAGCTGTTTTTTGACAGGCTTGCTTTATGCCTCTGGGGCATACATGCTTCCTAGAACTAAACTATGGTTTAACTAAAATATGGCTTTTTATAAACACTGTCCACGAATTATGATCAAAGCCAGTGTGCTCACAAACAAAGAAATATGGTAATGAATGTGGGTTATTTCCTTTGCTCAATCTTAGACTCTCAGTGCCAAGTCTTAGGGGCATATTTGACCATGTCAACATCCATTTTCAAATGCCTGGCAATTTATCTACATCACCAGGAAGGAATAAAAATGAACAGAATATGTCTTTTATAAATTACTGAACAGAAGATTTGTAATCATAGCAGGTATTTGAAGGTCACTTAGGGAAAGAAAAAAAAAAGCATTTCTTCAAAACCTAGATTTTAAGTGTGTGTACGTGTGTGTGTGTGTGTGTGTGTGTGTGTGTGTGTGTGTGTGTGTGTAAATTTCACAAAAGTGGGGAGTGAAGAAGTACAAACGATTATAGAAACATCCTTCTATTTCTAATGAGTAGCAGAATGGAAAAGATTTGCTATGGGACGCCCCGCTGTATTCTCTCAAAGCTCTTTGTATATTGCTAAGTGATTTGCATACTGTTGGGGCAACCAGGTCCCTGCCCAGCGTTGCCCAGACCTTTCTTCTAGTTCCTGCTCCTGCCTTCTTTTTCCACTAGGAATATGGTACTAATTAAGCTAGTAGGAAACACGGAGAACAAAAGACACGGTGGCAGCACTCAAAGTCACCTCTTTCTTTGAACATCATAAAGATCTGGGGACAGATCTGCTCTGTCAGCTTCTCAGGAGAAGAGTCTGCCAACATTATATTCTCTCCTCTAGAAAGAGAACCCTTTCGAAGGATTATGAATGTTACCCCAAGTCTCAGTTTGAAGTTTAAATCTTTTCAAGCATGTAGTTATTAAGATGCCAAGTTACCTCACTTAATTACAACCTTTATTATGGTATTGAATACTTTAAACGCACTATTTATCACACCTGAAGAGCAGCTCTACTTTAATGGACCACTCTCAGTGGGCCATCTATTGATTATCTTCTTGACTGCATTAATTCCTAGTAATCGCCTCGTGAACAGTCATTACAGGAAGTGCTTCCTGTGTGCTTGGGGCTGGACTGAAGGGTTACGATGGGCTTCTCAGATAACAGCAGCTTTGGTGTCTGTGGTGACTTGGATGAAAATGGCCTTCATGGGTTCATAACAGTTAGTGCTTGGTGCCCAGTTGGTGGAACTGTTTGTGAAAGGCTAGGAGATATAGTCTTGTTGGACAATGTAGGTTACTGAAGGTGGCCCTTAAGGTTTCAAAAGCCCATGACAGGCCCATTAGGCCCTCTTTCTGTCTTGTAGTTGTTCTTTCAGGAAGTAAGGTCTCAGCTACTGCTGAAGGGCTATGTCTGTCTGCTGCCATGCTTCCATCACGATGATCATGAATTCCTCCTCCGAAACTGTAAGCCCCCAAATAAAGCTGTGTTTTGTAAGTTGCCTTGCTTACAGTATTCTATCATAGCAACAGAAAAGTAACCCAAAACAGCTTCCCTCCTATTATTTGAATAGACCTTAGGGAACTGAAGAGTTCTAGGCTCTCATGTAGCTAGGTTGAAAGCTCTGTTAATAAAGAGTTTGCCTTGTAATTGTGAGAACCTGAGTTCCATCCTCTAAAACCTATGAAGAAAACAGCTGGGTATGGTGTCATGTAATTGTGACCCCAGCACTGGGGAGTTGAGGGTAGAAGGATTCCTGAACCTGGCTAGGCAGCCAGCCTAGCCTACACAGTGGTCCATGTCAGTGAGACACCCCATCTCAAAAGGAAGGAGGAAGTTGAGCCTGGCGTGATGCTTTGGTTGTTAACGCACTTGTCATGGACACATGAGGAGCTGAGATCCCACTAAACATGACTATGAGACTATGAGCAGGTGTAATCCCCCAAGGCAGAGAATGAGGAGCTAGGCAGGTCCCTCTAGCCAGTCTAGTCCTTGAGTTCTAAGGTAACTGAAGAGCTCCTGTTCTAAAACATAAGGTGCAGAGTGAGCAAAGGAGAAATTTTGAAATCGGTCTCTGGCCTTCACAGGTAAATGTGCAGACGTACACACACAACCAAAAAGAAAGAGAGGCAGGAAGAGACAGGACAATCCAAGATTGTTGGCAGAAACGACCAAGGTTGTCCTCTGGCCTCAGCACACCCTTGTGTACATGGAGATAAACATCTACGCACATGACTCTTCCTTAATAGCTTTGTGGAATAAAGCCACCTATACTGTTGTCCCCACTGACAGATCCCTCTGACACTGAAACAGAGACTCAAAGTCTGGTCCCAGTTGGAGGTTAGTGTTTTTGGAGTCTCCATCATGGTAGGGGGTGGGGGTGGGGCTGTCACAGGACTTTGGTCTCGTTTTATTGACTTTCATTCAGACATTAAATGAGCCCCTCACTGAAGAAGCAGACTTCAAAGGTCTTAATGTAAGTCCAAGTTTGAGAAAGAGGTTCTGAGGGTCAGAGAGGTGCTGTGTGCTGTTGTCCAAACAGATAATGGCTGGTGGGTGGTAGGTCTGTCCTATTTCACAGCGAAGACTGATTTAGTAAAAACAGCATGCCAATGAGAGAGACAGGAAGGTCAAGTCCACAGCTGTTGACTCTGCCTTTCCTTAGTGAAGGACAGGGGTTCCCTGTAGACCTGGAATCTCCCCAATGACCTGTGTCCTCTTGTGCTTTTGTCTAACCCATTCGGCAGCCACTTTATAGGACTGTGCAGAGCCTGCCCATCACAGGCTTTTTATAAATGAACTGTCTCCTCTAATTTAATTCCAGTGCAGTGCCAGCAGCAGCCCGAGCAGCAACACATTTGCAAAGCTGAATAATGAGTAGTTTGCTTGGCTGTTTCTTTTCAGAGTTCCCCTTTTGCTTCCGAGGACCTCACTCAGAAAGGCCACTCTCGGCTTGGACTTCCTTTCCCAGAGCTAAGGGTGAAACTCAGACCCAGAAAGACAAACATGGTACTTACTCACTTATAAAAGGATATTAACTGTAAAGTAAGGGCTAATCATGATACAATACAGACTCAGGGAGGCTAAGTGACAGGGACGGCTTAAGGAAGGGATGCATGGATCTCCTGAAAAAGGGGAAATAGAATAGATGTTCCAGATAGACTGGAGTCCCAGTGTATCTGAAACAGGATGGAAACAGGAAGAATCAGGTGGGAGGAGACTACTAGGAGAAAGGACTGGAACTGGAGAGCATTTCAGGGGTGAGCTAGAAACCTAGTGCAACGAGAGCTCCCTAGAATCTGTGTGACTCTAGCTAAGACTCCATGAAATGGGGGAATATGGAGTCTGAACCAACCATTGTCTGTAATCAGGTAACGCTTCCAGTGGAGGGACTGGGACACCAACCCAGCCGCAAAATCTTTGAGGTACGATTTGTCCTGCCTGCAAGATGCTGGTGGATTTCAAAGTGACCATCTCATTTAATACTTATCATCTTATAATAGCAACAATGATGATAATTTTATTAAAAGTGTTCTCTGTTTATTAAACATTGACTAATGTGGGTAGCACAGTTCTTCATATATTATGTCATTGAATTCTGACAGCACCCCAAGTCAGGCATGCTCATCTCCCTACTCATGAGAGTCTGTGCATCAGCTGTTGTGACATATAATCACCCAGTTTTTAGCTGCCTAGCAGCAGAGCCTAAAAATTCAGGTTTCCTAAGAGGAGCTGCCATGTAAGAGCTTATGGCTGCCTCCTCACGCCACTCTCACTGACCGTGATTTGACAAGTCTTGATTGAGGACCAAGTGTCGGCAACTTCTTACATTACTTCCTATCTACAGCACACATTACTCCATAGATGAGTTAAAGGAACAGGAAAGGCTAAAACCTACAGCAGAGGGTTGAGTGGTGTACCTGCAATCTGCAGGAATCAGAGAGTGAGGCAGGAACTGGCTAGACCTGGTTTGCAAGCTCCTGCTATGCCTAACCCTTTCACCATCCATCTAGCACCATTGGGAAGCCATTCATTATTCATACCCTCATACCGGTGCGTTGGGCAGCATTTTTAAGTCCCCCTTTTCTATTTGTAGAAAGAAAGCCACTACACTCTACGAGAAGCATTTTAGGTCCCTGGAGGCTGGTGGAAGCATTTTGGAGGTTAGTAGGAACCAGGGCCCTGCTGCCTTCATTGCCTTAGCTGTGTTTATGCTTTGACACCAAGGTCATAAATCCTAAGGGTGTCTTGGGGCTGACAGGACTACAGCCGAGAGACTGTGTGTGCAGAAACCCAGTGCAAAATGCTGGCCTCCTGCTCATCTCAGCCTGATTAGCATAGCTGTTCTCATTTTGCAACTTAATCCTCACTCAAAGGGAAATACTACAGTTAAAAAATCTTTAAGTAAGAAAAAAAACCACCCTCTTCTCTCAGTATTTTAACCTTTCCAAGATTCCTCTGCTTAGTGTAGCTCTCAACTATCCCACTCATCCTAAATTTGTCCCTGCCACTTGTTACTCTGGTCCTACCTGGGGGTGTCTCTGCTGTGTTTGGACCCCTGAGTGTGTAAGTTGGGTTCTCTGTAGCTTTCCTTGGAGCACGTAGCCTTGAAATTTCTCCTTGAAAAATTACATTTTCTTGAAGAGCTCCCACTGTCCATTCTTTCTCGACTATTATTCCCAGCCTTGGTGCAGGCATGTAGTTCCTGTCCTTACAAATTTCCAGGAGCTCAAGGAATGTCCTGCAGCCAACACAGGAGAAGCTGTGTCTGAGGCTCTATATTTTTGAAATCTTCCTAACTCTATCCTTCTCCCTGGACCATGGGGGAGGTGTTGCTGTTGGATACTATTCAGGGCAGAGGACCCACATTAATAATTAATTAAATTATTAATTAAATATATCCATTTGAAGCTGGGAAGATCACCCAGTGGACCTGTTTGGATCCTAGCACCCACATTGGTAGCTCACAACCACAACCATGTGCCCATATATACATACAAACACACATCTACACACAATTTAAAAATAACAAAAATAAATCTTTAATTTTTTGACATTTTCATATATATACAAAATGCATGTCAATTACTCTTGCCTCTTACCCCAAGAATACTCCACTTTTTCCCTACAAATCCTTTGTCCTCAGTCATGTCTTTTTTATTTTGTGACTCATTGAGTTTAACCGAGGTGGTCTGTGTGATCATGGGCTTGTAACTATCTGTAGAAGTTCAGTGGGATCAACTGATGCTTCCACAACTCAAGACAATGACTCCCTGTCTCCAAGAATCCATCTGTAGCCAACACTTCAGCAGGGATGGAGTATTATGCCCCGAGGAAGTGTCTTCCCTGTCTGTAAACATTGATTATTGGCAGGATCAGTCTTGGGCAGGTGCAGTGCAGATAGCTTTTATGATTTTAAGATTGCACTGGCTATATCATACCCAGAAGATAGCATTTGTTCCTCATATCTTTCTTCCTGCAACCCAGAGGTCAGTAGAAACCCAAGGGAAGGACCAGCCAGATGCTGCATGTGCTTACACTAGAAGCTGAAGACTGACATCATCTAGATGCAGACTCTTTCTTCCTTTGCTTTGGAAATGACTGAGTTCTTCATGTGAGTACACTCCATGTCCCTGTGTGCTCCTGGGTGCTCCATGGCAGGTGACATCTGTGGAAGTATGCTGTAGACACAGCCTTCCAACTGACTGAGGCTAAAAAGGCTTTCAGTCTTTATGGTCCCAACCTCCAAGAACCACTGATGTAGAAAACCATACTAGAAGACATGTTTAGCTAAAGGAGACTGAGTGTGCCAGCAGCTTATTTGAAGTTTCTTATGAGCAGAACCTTCGCATCAGTCTTGCCATCTTTCCTTCATACCTATATCACTTCCCACAAGGCACCTAATCCTGATGGTTCAGCCTTTAGAATCCACTGGGAGTAAGACCATGTCTCCCCATTCCAACTTTCCCACCCTGGTCCAAACACCATCATCTCTTCAGTCAGCTCCAACATTCTCCGTTTGTTTCACCGTTTGTTGCTCTTAACCAAAGTTAAATCATACCACTTCCTCCTACTGTTCAGTACCTCCAACCATTGGCTTTCCAAGTCACCTGGCATGAAGTAAAATCTGGCCATTGGGGCATCTTTTTGAATTCCTCTCCTGCTTCCTCTAGCTCTCTCTGCTTCAGCTATAGGGCATCTGCAATCTTTCTCTGCTAGCTGTGTTCCCCAAACTATTTATTATTCAAATAAGTGCTTAGTTATTTTGCATTGATTTCCAAATCCAGATTTATCACTTTAAGTCCTTTTTTTCTCATTAATCAGCTAAAAACCATGTGAAAGATTCCCAGGGACAACCCCAGAAGAAATCACCATGGGAATTTCCCCGTTTTTTACTTGGCTCAGGCAGGTTATAGATTATAGCAAGTGGAAGAAATCTGTCCACTTGCTAATAAGAATATCTCAAAGGGATATCTAGATGAACCCTGGGCAAGGTCTGACAACCATTTATGACCACTAAAAAGCAATTGAAGTGTGAATTTACTTTGAAAAATGACTATTAGTAATGAAAATGTCAAGCAGACACTGACATTCTGTTTCGGGAGTCGATAGGTTTACCTTCTTGCCAGGCTGCAGCATTCAGAGAGAACAGGCTCTGCTTCTTCCTCAGGATTAAAACCTATTTGAGATGGAGGCTTGGAAGCCCACATAGCAGTATCCCAGAAAGGAACTATGCTGCTATTTAAATTATGACTCTAGATATCTGTAAATTATTCTTAGAACCCGAGCAGGGCCAGCCTGACCACTTGAATGTACTTCTTTTCTAGTGGGAATATTTCACAGATTGGCTGAGACATGGCGATACAAAATTCATGTGCATATGTGAAGCATGCATTTTGGTGCCATCTCATTGCTGTCTGCTTGTCTAGTATATGTTTATCCAGGATTAAGCATAAAAGACATTTAGGAACTTTGGCTTGGTGTCAGCTTGAATGTAGACTAGAGGTTAAGGCAGAGTTTATTCTTCATAGGATCCCAGGCTCCTCCTCCTCCGAACCCATTAGTTGAATATCCCTTCATATTTCTTTGATTACTAAGCTTCTACATTCTAACAACCCTCAGAATTTGCTGCAGGATTTAAATGTATGTGCCAGCTAACTTTTAAACACTCACAGCTCTATGTTATCAAAGCCTGAGGTAAGGAGTAAACACTAGCTCATGCTTATCTCTACATAGTCTCTACAGTTAATCTCTCTTTTAGAACGGCATATATTCAAAAGGAAGAGAATTTTTAAAGTTTCCACATTTGCTTCATGCCCTCCCTAGCACACGCTTAGGACGTTCTTTGATACAGCAGCCAGGCTGCCAGCAGAGATTTCTTTGAGAAGGAAGACATACTATACTCTTTAGGATAAACCATGTCAAATAAAAGGGCCAGCTGCTTGCCTCTGGCTGAGCTGAGA
Source organism: Rhabdomys pumilio (assembly GCA_030674055.1). NCBI lineage: Eukaryota > Metazoa > Chordata > Mammalia > Rodentia > Muridae > Rhabdomys > Rhabdomys pumilio. The sequence goes on along the minus strand of JANHMN010000011.1, from coordinate 33,657,728 downwards.
GAGGGGAAATTTAAACTGTAGCCATTTATCCATGGGCATCTATCTCTCCTCTTCCTTTTTGCCTTCTCTTTTTCTCTTGCAAATGCGGGCAGGTGGGGGGGGTGTTGAAAATTGAAAAGGATTAAAATAAACTGAGACATCAAAAGTATTGAAAGTTTGAAACTAGAAAGAAGAGTCTAGGTGTAAATAACATCTTCTGGGTTATTTCTGAGTCACTTTGGTGGATACCTGCTTGCCTCCTTTTAAATTCAGTGAGCATCATTATTCCTGTCACCTATGGTATGCCAGGTATAATGTTAATCATTGGAGATATTTAGGAAAATAAACAGAACATTTCCTCAAAGAGACTTTTTATGATATGGGACCATTCATATAAGCAACTGTTTCCTAAGGCAGATCACCAAATGTATGCATATTAAAACTGAGTCATATGCCCATAACTATCGCGACTAATACAATAATAAAGAAAGTACTAATTTTAACCTGTTTGTAAGAATTAGAAGTCTTCAGTGGTTCTAGGCTTTTCTCATGCATGTGTAAACATTGTGTATGTGTGCACTTCCAGGGTTCTACAGATTTTTAGATGGACTTCTGTATTTAGTTTTGTTCACAGCTAAAATTTATTACAATGAAAAGATAGAGCAAGATCCAGGTTCATGGTACAAATCCTAAAAGAAGCTAAGTAGAGGTTCCAATGGTCCTGTTGCATCTCAGTTCTCCAAGACAACCTGGGAAATGTCATCTACCAGGGGAACACTTTAGAGACTCAGTGTTCAGGATCTGAATTGGGAGTTGATGTCATAGACAGTCTTGCTATGACTGGTACATATCAAAATTTTAGACTCCCAGAAGGAAAGCAGATGGTCAACATAAAAACTCACATTATTCATAGAAGTAGGCATAATGTGCCACTCTATCTGGTGGCGATGATGAGAACACCCCTCCATTTCTAGTTCTCTGCTGCTATTCTAATGTGTAAACCATGCTGTCAGTAACATGGACCAGAGATGCAGACCTTCCAGGGTGTAGCAGCAGAGCCAATCATAGACCATGCCATATCATGTATGTCTGTCTAATTCTCACCCGTAGTTATATTTCATTTCCTAGACAGATGATACATTTTTCATTCTTATATAGGCAGATATTTTTTTAAATGGTACTACCTCTGTACCTGCAGTATTTGTGTATGTTTTACATAGGCATCCAGATACAGTAGTCCTGTTGTTATTCGATTTGATAAGGAAGAAAGGTCACTGTGCTGGTATTCTAGTGGATTTATAAGATTGTAGAAAGAGTGTGAGAAAGAGGAGAGTTAGGAGGCAGGTGACAAGGTCTAAACTAAACCTGGGGATAGACCTTGGCAATGAGCAGAAGTGGTGTTGATGTCAGTGGAAGGCAATAGGATAGTCCCTAGTGATGGATGGAAAGTGAGGCAGGAGTAAGTGAAGGTAACATAGTTATACGGCCTGAAAGCTAACAAGTAAACAGTCTGTAAGGACACCAACTATGGAGCAGTTAGAGAGACTCGGGGCCAATGGTAGGCACTTCGAGTTTCAGCTATTCACCCATTGTTCATTCATACATTAGGCATCTGTTACATATCACTCTGCTGGTGCTTACCATTAGAACATTTTTTTTCTTTTCCCTTTTTGTTAGCTAGCAATGATATTCAATATAGATTTTAGATAACTTGGCCATTTATTAACTTCATTGCTATTCTTTTGTGAATGGCACAAAGCTCAATAGAAGCTGCAGAGAGTGATGATGAATCAGGTCTCAGATGCTCAAATAATTTGCACACACACTCGAGACTAAAAACACAAGGAGGGAAAGGGAAGAAATTATGAAAGCTGAGAGAATCTCTCTTATGTCTGGGTTTCCAGATAGACTCCTTCCAGAGTTCCCATCTCAGACAGATGGCCTTTGTACACATGAACAGGTGATCTACCTCCCTCCTGTCTACAAGAGTCCCTTCTTCTGCACACTGTAAGCTTCCCTTCCTGGGCATCCGTGTGATGTGGGAGAGAAACAGAAATCAGCTCTCTCTATTCAGTTCATTGATTTGGTCTCCCTTTCACACCAGTCTCTTCTTCCTGCCCTGGGAGCCTAAATGCACACATCATCTGGACACAAATTGAAGGATAAGGGAAATTTTATTCCTATAGGGTTTTATGCATCCCTTCAATAGACATCGAGGTCTATGTGCATTTTATTTGGCAACTTGTTTGAATTTGTATTGGTATATGCATCTGGATGGAGTTTAGTTGACCGAGAGAGAACCAGTATTAGTAATTCATTTGTACCCAGTATGTATGGGTGGGAGATCATTCTTCATTCATTTGCACTCTGTGTGTATGGGGCACATGGTCGCACAGCTTCTTTGTGAAAAAAGAGTTTCCTTCTTTTTAAACTCATATTAGGGAAGAAGTCACTTTCTTTATCCTCCTTAGTTACTTGAGTTTCTTCGTTTTCCTTTGTATTCATCTTCAAAGTTGAGTTCCATTCTCCAGAGAAGATACATACACGGCTGTAAGCATTTGAAAGGGATGTTCAGCATCATTGGTTAGTGGGGAAATGTGAATCAAAGTCTCAATGAGGAACCAATCCTCACTCATTAGGACAGATCTTATAGAAACCCCAGACAACAGCAAGTTCAGAGAGGATGTGGAGAAATCAGAGCTCTTGTACATCGCTGGCTGGAAAATGGAAGAACGCTGTTACTGTATAAAACAGTGGGGGGTAGTTCCCCCTAAATTAAACCTAGAGTTACCCCGAGAGTCAGCAATTCTGAGTAGGAGTCAAAGAGCAGGCCCAAGTGGCTCTTTTTACACTAGTGCTCCAGTAGCGCTGTTCACGGCAGTGCGACGTGGAAGCTGCCCAGAAGCCCACCGAGAGATGAGTGATCAATAAAATGTGATACATCCATCTCCAAAACTCAACTTTAAATGAGTTCTGACATATGTTGCAACGTGGATAAACATCATTCCAGATGAAACTATCTTTAACCCAAAAGGCAAAAATCACTGCACAGTTCTATCAATATACTAGGCTCTTAGGCTGGTCAGATTCATAGAGACAGGAAGCAAGATGGCGGCGATCAGCGTGTCGGAATAGGAGGTTAGGAGCAACTAGTCATCATACACTTGTAAAAAAGAGTTCCAGTTTGAAAAAATGTTAAAAGGTCTGAGGTTGGGTACAGTGATCCTAACACTAGGAAAGTTAAGGCAAGAGGACTATGCCATTGAGGTCAGCCAGAATTCTATAGTGAGAAATTATCTAAAAATTAAGAAAAAAAGTCTGAAAGCAGATTATGATGATGGAGATGACTGTGCATCAATGTGAACATACCTAATGCCCTTGAACCATCCACTTAAAAATAGTTAAGACAGGGTGATAAGATGGTGGAAGACAGTTCAGTTGCCATACATGTATGGGGACCTGAATTTGAGTTCTAATAAAAAAAAAAAAAAAAAAAAAGATGGTTGTGGGCACCTGCAATTCCAGTGCTTGAGAGGCAGATGCAGACAGGGCTTGCTGGCTAGCCAGCCTAGCAGAGTCCACGAGTTTCAGATGAGTGAGAGACTATGGCAGTAAGCATGCTGAATAATAGTACCTGAAGAACGGCATCCAATGTTGACAACATACAATTCACTCTAAGTGTCTTTTACTACTATTTTAAAAATTCAGTAAAATGGTACAGTCAAGACTTGCTGAGTAATAGCAATTGCTGTGACAAAACGCTGTGACTCAAATCAACTTGGGAGGAAAGTGTTTATTTGGCTTACGTGTCCTCTGTCACAGTCCATTGAGAGAAGCAAAGACAGGAACTCAAACCAGGAGTGAACCTGGAGGCAGGAGCTGATTCAGAGGCCAGGGAGGCTGACTTGCTTGTTCCTCATGTCTTGCTTTTATAAAATTGAGGACCATCAGCCCAGGGAGGTACCATCTACAATAGGATGGCCCTTTCACATCAATCACTAATTAAGAAAATGTTCTAGGGCTTGCTTACAGCCTGATCTTATAGAGGTATTTTCTCAACTGAGGTTGCATCTTCTCAGATGACAGACAGCTTGTGTGAAGTTGACACAAAACTAACCAGAACACTGAGTAAACGTGACCTTTGGCCACGGGTACTTTCCTTCCCTTCTTTTTCCTTGTAGTACTTCCTCTAACCCGGAGCTGTGTTGAAATCACTGATCTTCAGTAGCTATGCAAGCCAGCACTCTAGGCTTCCCTCTGTCTCCACTGGGGGCTTATCTGTAATTTTAAATGCCAGGCTGTATCTCCTAATGAAGAAGGGGTTTTCTTGAGCCCCTGAAACTATGCCCCTAGACTCCGCATGCCTTCCCAGAGAACTGATGTCGTGAAAAAGAAGTCATCCTAGGCATTTCACATAAAGAAAAATTTAATTTAGAAGTGAAGTTTAGGAGGAACCATTCATTACCACAGACACCAGGTTCTGAAGTCTTCCCCTCCAGGAGCCTCCTTGCTTCTGACTCTTGATTCTTGCTGCCTACTCAGATGTTTCACAAGCCAGCAGTCACAAACCATGGCCCTGGACAGATAGTCTACCATTGACACCTCTGTGAAGTTATGCCAGGCTGCACTGCTGGTGTGCCTAGAGCACCGCCCACAGGCCACTGAAGAGAGACAGAATGGGGGTCTACAGCTTGTGTTTCCACTGGTCGAAAACATTGGAGTCTGGGATGATTGTTGGGGTTCCCAGTTTTTTGTGTACCAGGGTGCTGCTGAGGTATGGCTGGGAGTTGGGAATGGGGGGCAGGGGTCCCCAGTTTGTGCTTCCCCTCAGGATTCTGCATGTCAATCAGGAAACAGAAAGTAGATCCAGGGACTGAGGTGGAACTGGGTTTAGTTCCAAGTGAGTGCTGAGAGTACTGAGGGACTGAGAGAGAGAAGGCCTTCTCAGGAGATTTAGGCCTGGTTCTTTAAGACTAACCTCCTCCCGCCCCCATCATTGATGAAGAGATGGTCCCTGCTTGTCCAACCTGCTTTATTTGATGGCCAATGTAAATGCATACACCTTACTCAGAGTGAACCAGGGATTAAATACCTTTGGCAGGAAGGAATGCCCAGGAAGAAAAGCTCATTGGCTGAACACTCAGGGCCCATACCTCATTAGCAAGGAGAACTCCAGGCTTTTATGCTAAGTGACTGATTGCTGTTGTCCTCTCAGTGAAGTCCTCATTGTTACACTTTCCAGAGCAGGTAGAGTTTAGCAGGGAGTTGAGCCCACACCCAGCATTTAGTTGTGCATTTCACAGGGTTTGGATTCCCTCAACCTGACCAGTTCTGTCTAGTGGCACGGTCCACTTGCCCCTCAGATTTAGCATTTGAGTTTTGCTATCCAGCTGCAGATGATCCACTCTTTTCCCATGAGGGCAGCCCTTGGGCATGATCTATAATGGAACCCACTGGCAGAGGAGTCTGGGAGATGGAGTTTAGATGTTTCTAGCCCTTGTCATTCCACAGAGCACACACAGAAAGGTAACTGCTGCACACAGCAGTCCATTTCCTGCAGGGACTCAATCTTAAGCAACAGCTAGAGTGAAAACTTTGCTTTGCATAGATGAGGTAGCTTCTCCTCTAGAAGGATCATGGCTCCCATGTCACACAGGCATGCCTTGAGATCCCTGTGTCCTTGGGCAACAGCAGCAGAAGCCATTTTCCCAGCTCCTCCAGGAAGACACACATGCTCTGTGATATACTTTAGACCTTACACCAGCCAGTTTGTGCGGGAAGGTTTGTAATTTGCATTTTAAATATTAGGTTGGACAAATGACAGAGCAACTGATGGTGGGGCTGCTGTCCAAATCCAAGCCTGACGGACTCCTGTCACGTCTTAATCTTCTGAGCTCGGATTTTTAATTCCCAGGGCTACTGGAGTTTCAGCATGACCCTGAACGCTCACCTACACTTTTGTGTTGTTCCTCATCTGCAGCAATACCGGACTCATTCTTCTACACTGGCTCTTGTTTCCTTCCTGTCTTTCCTTTCTCTTTTTTTCCTTTTTTGTAACTTTTGTTAAATTTGTTTGTTCCTTGACAACTCAATGGATATAGTGCACTCTGCCTCTCATATCTCTCTTCTCTTCTGTTCATCTCCACCTCTCCTCACCTGGCTCTTTCCCACATCCATGGCCATGTCTTTTTTGCTTTGTTTTGTGACCCACTGAATCTGACCAAAGCCATCCGTTTGACCATGAAATGGTTTGAAAGTATCCACTGGAACTTGGTGAAGTCAACAGCAGAAACACAACTAAAGCCTCTGGCTGTCCCCCTCTCTAAAACGTTCAGTAGTGGTTCTTATTTTCACTGGGCTCCTTTGTTATAAACAAGTCCTGCATGGTTTGTTTTGGTTCTGAAACTCTACCTTCCTCTGCAGAGTAGATACGGGTCAAAATTCCTGCCTCCTTGGCTCTTAAGAATGCACTTCCTGGATACAAAGAGAGAAATCAGGAGACTTCTCATAATTTCTGCTACCGAGTGACTTTATCGTTATCATCTGTATCTGTTTACAGTTCCAGCTGTTGTGAATAGCCCTCAATTTGGTACCATCGCAAACAGAACTATCTGTTCTTCCAATTCTAGAGAACGGAAGTCTGTAATCTAGCTCTCAGCAGCCGTACATGAGGGTGATCTTCTGTCTTCTGGTGGCTTCAGGCATTGCTTGGAGGTTTCCCCTTCACCTGGTGTCATCTTCTGTGTATATAACTTCCTGTTTGTCTGTTAAGGCAACTTCTGTTGGTTTCTGGCCTTACCTGCCTGATCCAGGATAATCTCTTTGCAAGATATTTAACTTAGTCCCACTTGCAAAGACCCTTTTCACACATTTCTGAGATTCCCATGTAGTTATGGCTTCTGGGATGCCTTTAGCCCACTCTTCCATCCCAGGGAACCTAAGAAGAAAGGTTGGCTGCTTCCTTCTCACTAGAGTGATAGTCTTTGGATATGGGCCTATCTATTTATTTTCTAAATTTTGTAGAATTATTCCTGGACAATCAATCCCTGGGGAAAGAAAATCAGCTCTCTTTAGGCACACAGTAGGAAGTTTGGTGTTTACAAAGACAGAGTTGTTTTCCCGCTCACCTACACAAAATTAAGCTCAGTTCAATCTCATTTCCAGCCACCCAGTCCAGCAACATTCCTGCTCAGTCCCCGCCCCTTACAGAAAGCACCTGGACGAACTCTTGTTTCTTCTGTCACAAACACACCACATTCCATTCTGGCTTCTTCTTCCTGGAGTTTATTTCACAACAGCATTTCTCTAGATTGCCTTGTTTCTGAATTACTCCACTGTTAATCTCTCTGCTGAATCCTCAGAACCAAACTCCTGATTCCTCCTGTTCAACCCGGGACCACTCAGCATACTGGCATCCCTCACTCCTTCCCAGACTGTCATTTATATGATTTTAAGGTACAGCGCTGAAGTTGATAATATTCTCCCATAAGGGGGAGAAAATCACCGGTTGCTATTTTACACAGGATGTGGCAGAAGTAATTTCTGCTCTCTGGAATCTCAGTGCAAAGATGGCTTCATATCTCCACGATGATAAATACCTTTATTTCAGTAGTTAGTTTCACAAGACTCATGGGCTCTTACTGTTCAGGCTTCTATCCCACTTAGGGACACACCTAGGGACTTTGTGACTTAGTCCACCCACTGGCCACTCTGGGCACAGCTGCTCTAAAGTCCAAGGAATACCTCCTATTTGCACATCTCCAGCTTTGGAAATTGTTTGCGTCCACTTTCATTTGGTAGTGAGAAGCATGAAGCAGCTGGCTGGAGATCACTACCTTCATTTACAAATTGAGAATCCGTGGTTAGATGATTGGAATGGAGTCACCTGTTTCCTGGCTTGCATTCCACGGCTTACACAGCTGCTTTTCATATACAGTTCAGATCAATCTGCCTAGGGATAGCACCACCCATAGTGGGCTGAGTTCTTCTGCATGAAATAGCGATTAAGAAAACATCCATAGACATACCTTTGGTGGGAATAATTCTTCAATCCATGGTTTCATTTCCCAAGTGACTCCAGTTTAAGTCAAGTTGGCAAAAGCTAATCAATACACCCCTTACCCTGTTTGTTGCTGTTGTTTGGTTTGAGGGTTTTCTTATTTTTTTTTCATCTTTGCTCCCACCTTAACTCAGTTCTCTACCATCTATCTTCCTCTATTCTCTCTGGATCAAAATACACTAGCTTCACCATCACCTGTATAGTCTTGGGCACATTTCCTAGCATCTCTGATTTTCAGTCTCTTGGTCTGAGAAGAGGAATATCATTAAATTTCCATGTAGGACTATGGTTTGTGTTAGATGAAGACGTGAAGAGAGATAAGGAAAAAGAGACTTTAGAAAGACCACATGTGCATAATTAAAACTCTGCAACCTTCTTGGCAACCAGCAGATATTTCTTTGCTTCATTTTTAACAGCAGGAATTCATAGCTAAGATGGTACACACCCATCCCCCATTCACCTTCATCATCTTTATCATAGAACTGCTGTATCTGATTTATCAGGAGACCCTGGCTGTGCTGTGACTACGAGCTGTGACCAAATGAGAAAATCCTGATAGATGTGGTCAGAGTGATTAATAGCAGCCTGTCTCTAGAGCTATGGGAGTGGCAAGTGACATGCTGTGCCCTGACTCCCCTTCTAATTCTGCACTGTCTTTTTCACTTGTTTGGCCAAGCGGAAGCCCCGCCACCTCAGCACAGTATTTGGCTGTGGTCCTTGGGTTTCCTGGATCACAAAGATCTATTCTCTGGGTGTTGGCATTTATCCAGAGAAGAGTTTGAGCTCAGGATGTGTGTGCAACTGCATGACTACACTTGACTGATTGCATCTCAGGACAAAGTGTGGGTCAGAGCAGGCACAGCAGAGTCACGCCTGTGTATGTTTCATCCCTGCTACTGCAATGTCACTGTCTGGAGCTTTTGCAACGAGCCATCCATCAGTAGAGCCTCATGCTGTACAGTGTTAAGAGCTGTGTCAAGCCAGAGACTAGTCTCATTTTCAGATATTGTGGTTACTGATGACACATCTTCTGAAAATGAAATAGTAGCCTTTTGCTAAGCCCTGTACTTACAAACTCCCCCTCTGCAGATGTCCAGATGCCTCTAGGCTTAGGTCATGAAGATTAAACAGAAAACAACAACAAACCAGCCAACCAACAACCAACAACAGAAAACAATTCATTGACCTACCAAAGCTAGAATACACCCCCCACCATAACCACCACCACCATGTCTTAATTGCTGCCACTAGAGCGCTCGCTGATTTTATCAAGGGTAAAACAGCAGTGAAAATTGCTTATTCTTCATCAAACCAGCTCTTAAATAGAAAACAGAGTTTGTGGGATTGCAATGTGTCAGGAACAGGGAAGTGGAGGTCCTGCCTTGCTGGGTCAGCCTTCCTAATCTCACCCCCTCCACCCCAGTAAAGTTGGAAAAAACACAGCAGTTCCTATTTCAAATTACACAGTTGGATGATGTTTCTCTTGGCTCCAAGTAGAAAGGCTGGTGCCCAGAGCGATTTTTTTTTTTTTGGCAAAAATGCAATGTATAAAGTTTTTCTTCCCTTCTAACATTCTCAGCATCACTCTTAATCACTTTTCTCTTGATCTCTATCCAAGTTTCCCAAGAAGGATTTCTTTTTTTTCTCTCTTACCTCATCTACTTGTGAACTCTGAAGGATCTGAAACAGTTTCTCCATCTCTAAAATTTGTAGCAGTGTTTCACAACTGCAATGTGTATATGAATCTGCTATACTTAGTCCTGTTCTGGTAACAAAATACCTGAGTCTTAGCAATTTGTAAAGAAGAGAGGTTGGTTTAACTCACAGTGTAGGGAGCTGGGAATTCAAATAATATTGCACTAGTTCTGGTGAGGAGACTCCTGGCTACATTGTATCATAGTGATAGTATCAGTAGGGATCTTCCATATGAAAGGGAGAAGTGGCATGGCAAGACAGAAAGCCAGAGGGCAGGGAGGAACCAGTATTGCTTTGCTACATCAACCTCTTCCAAGAACTGACTCAGTGTTCAGGGAACAGTGTTATTTTTTTCCATTCCTTTTATACCCATCAATCTTGGACACCTAATTTTAATTCATATTAGGCTTCACTACCTTCCAACATGATGGCATCTGGGCTAAAATCAGAACACAAGAACCCATGTTGAACATACTCAAACCACAGCTAGACCATACATAGTATGAAAATGCAAATCTAGATCCAGTAGTTCTGGAGTAGAGTATGAGTCTGCATCTCTGACACGCTTCTAGCAAGGATGGTGTGGCACAAAGCCATAAACCAATGCCAGGGGGGAAGCCAACTAGAAGAGTCTTTGGAGTATTTAAGCAGGAAGAGGAAGTTGGGACAGGTGCTAAACTCCCTAGGAAAAAATGAGGATAGCTATGGTCTAAGTTTCTGCAGCCTATTTTAGTCTGGGAATTAAAAAGTGATTGCTCACGATTTTAACTTTGTGGGGCTTACACTCAGGAAACATCACCAGCTGGACACCTCAGTACTGGATGTCCCCTGGGAAGGAGGACCAGATCAGCCCTCATTCCACCATGATTGAAATGTTCCAAGTAATGGGATTTCTGAATAAATTAGCTATTCATCACGAAAGAAGTATTATAGATAAATACCATAGCTCATTGCTATTCTAAGCTGTCCACCAGTCATCTCTTTTAAGGAGAAAAATAGAAGAATTAATGTGATTCTGAACAGTGATCTGCTTAATGATTTCAAGGTTTTTTATCTGAAGAGTATTTCAATAAACTACTTTAAAAGAAGTGGAAGGGGGAAAGATGCATGAAGGGCTCATAAATTGCTGAAAGGTTGGTTCTCTAGGACTAGAAATCACGAAAAAGGGGGAATGTTATAGGAAGATGTTTAAGTACTTATTCAGGAAAACTAAATAGAAAATCAATCAGAAAAATAAAAAATTCATAAATCCAATTGCCTCTAATTGGCTTAGCACATAGTACAGAATTTCAAATGTTTGTCTGTGAACGACTCAGTCTCTTGAAATGATGCCTCTCAGCGAAGGAGAGAGTATTTGGGTTACATTTCTTTTCCTATCAAAGAAAACTCATCAAGCCCACAGCAGTCCTTCAAAGGCTCAGTTTGAAATAAAAAAAAAAAAACCCTCCTTATGGTGGCTGTTTATGGTGAAATTCCACTAAAGGTTTTCTTAAGTCAGGAAAAACACATTTTCATACTAGTCATTTAACCATTTATTAATTTCCTACTATGTACACAGTACTAGACTGGGTCCCACAGGAGAGAGGACATACTGAGCCACAATTCTTGAGAGGTTGTGGTCTGGGGGGGTATTTTTGAAGGGGGAAAGAAATGAAAGCCTAGTTAACCAAAGAACAAGATTGACATGAGTAATTACTTACAGAGATCTCACCACAAGGCCTGAGAAGAAGAGATTGGGTGCCTTCTGCTGAAGGGAATTTCAAACGTTTCTTAAAGGAAGTGAAACTCTCACGTCAGTGGGTGTGAGGATATGTCATAGAGGGTGGAAAACCCCACAACTCAGTGAGGCTCAGAGAATGTAAACTTGTAGCTCTTTGTAGTGAGCTCAGGACATTCTAAGAGCCTGAAGAAATGCCGCCGTTTTTGAGGTTCAGTGTCTGACTCTCCATGTTTAACTTTATTGACTTGCTCGCACTTCCTCTGTTTCTCTTGGCAGAACACAAGTGTTCCACTGAAAACTAGAGAGATGGCTCAGTGGGCAGAGCACAGATGGCTCTCCCAGAAGATCTGCATTTGGTTTCCAGCAGACCTGAGTTTGATTTCCTAGAAGCCATATCTGGCAACTCACAGTCCTCGATAACTCCAGCTCTATGATATGCAACACTTCTGCTCTCCATAGACACCTGTATTACATGCACACACTCCCATTTGGAAATGTACATGTACAAATAATTTAAAAGGAAAGTAAATATTTTAATAAAATATTATTGTGTTGTTGATAAAGTAAGGTTTTCCCTTCCAAGGAGTTTTTGCTTTACTTTAAAAAAAAAGTATTTCTTTACTTTATATTTGCTTAAGAAATTGAAGAATTTAAGATATGGGAGTTTTCATAATGTAAACAGTAAAAACAACTTTATGAAGCCATTGGTCTCCTCGCTTCCTTGCTTTTGTTTTAAGCGTTTTCAGTATTCCAGACCTTGATCAATGTCTGTTTTTACAGTGGAAACAAAGGAAAAGAATCACTTTCTTTTCCAAGGTGCAATCTTTATCCCCTAGGGGAATTTCTGGCACCTGCTTGATGGTCACATTTTCAGACCTGAGGATGTACCAAAGGCCACCTTTTATGTATTACACAAGGAGTATGTGTTTTAGAAAAGGAAAATCCCAGGTTTTGCTTCCAACTCCACTCTTCATAGCACTGGCTCTAGGTCAAGCTGTTCTGCTTCTCAGAGCTGAGAACTATATTTGTGCAAACTGGAAGTGACTGATTAGAATCAAGGCCAGATGACATCACAAAGTCTCTTCTCATCATGACTGAGGTAGCTGGTGTGATATTACCTATGAGCAGGTCATTCTCAGCACAGATACTGTAGGCACGGCTTGCCAGAAAGGCACAAGGCAGCTATAGTGTAGGTTATGGGGTCCTCCTGCCTGCCACTAACTCAGAAGACCTTCACATACTCTTTCCACAGCCCATGACAGCACACATCACTGCCCTTGTCCAGTTTCTGCAGGTGGGTGTAATCATCACTTGGCTGTTAGGGGAAGATTTCTTTCTTCAGAAGACTTTGCCCCACACAGACAAAGCAAGTGCTGGTCTCTTCTCACTGCTGTGGTGACTTCTAGTTTAGCAACATTCAGTGTCCTCACTGCTTCAAGCACCAGCCTGACCTGTTGTGGAAGAGCACAGACATTCGTGAGTGAATTAATAAACCAAAAGGGAAAGTAAGGGAGAGAGAGAGAGAGAGAGAAAGAGAGAGAGAGAGAGAGAGAGAGAGAGAGAGAGAGAGAGAGAGAGA
>JANHMN010000011.1:33579202-33644686 GCA_030674055.1 Rhabdomys pumilio | reverse complement strand
AGAGAGAGAGAGAGAGAGAGAGAGAGAGAGAGAGAGAGAGAGAGAGAGATCCTGTTAAAATTCACTGCACTCCAGCCAAATAGACCAATGTGGGGGAGTGAAGGATAGTGTGTTCAAACTCAGTTGGCAGCCGCCTAGGAAGGATCAGAAGTACCTCCCATTAATATGCTATGATCTTTTCTGAAAAGAGCAGAAAGGCAGCACAGGGGCTCACTCATTCCTACATGCGTCAGCTTTGCTTTCAGCACAATCCTCGCTAATGTTTAACCGCTATCACCAAGATCCTGGGGCCTCATGAACTTCACACAATAAATTTTCACAGACTGACACTCCTCTGTGGCTCAAGAGAGAGCTTCATAGACTTGTTCACCTGCTTTATAAACTGGTCACCTTTTACTAAGTAGGGTAGATGAATATTTTAAAATAGCCTTTCAGGAAAATATAATAGAATATTCTGTCATGAGATATTTTGTGTCTGTTTGCAATGTAAAATATTTGATGGGGCCTGGGATGGGAAATTTGAAAGGCTCTCCTTGTTTTTATCTTGGCTGCATATTGAAAGACCTGGAAAAGAGGGGATGAGGGTATACAGAGGCAGGGGATGCTCAGCCTTAGAGTTCAGTGTAAGGAATCTCCATGAAGCATTTAGTGGGCTGAGCAGCTCAAAATAATGTCAAGCGTCAGACACCTGTCATGTTAATAATTAAAATGTGTTATGCAAGTGTGGTGTTGGGTACTAACTTGTCTCACTTAATCCTGTCACTTCTGCAGCTGAGACCATACTAGTTTTACCAGACACAGAAATCAATTTAAAGTCTGTACAAGGGACTGGAGAGCTGGCTCAGCAGTTAGGTGCTCTGAGTTCTATTCACAGAAACCACATAGTGGCTCACAACCATCTGCAATGGGATCCAACATCCTCTTTTGGTGTGTCTAAAGACGGCAACAGTGTATTCATATACATAAAATAAATAATTCTTAAAGTGTGTACAAATCAACACACAGGAAGGACTCATAGTCCTTAACTGGTAAATTTAACAGACATCCCTAGTCTTGGGCAACGCAGGTCAGGCCCAGTTGGCAGGAATGGAGGGAGAGTGGAGTGTGAAGATGCTCCTTATCTTGGAGAAGCTTGAGCCATGGGAGTACAAGGTAGGAGAAACTCATGTTCTCTTTCTCATCCTTCCCAAAATTACAGAAACTTCTTTTTGGAACTAGAGAGAAGTCTATTGTGCATTGTACCCGCTGTTTCTATAATCCTCTCTTGTCCCTCTGATCCTAATATTGTGGCTACAGCTGACTGGACCACAAACACTGAGGGAAAGAAAACACCTCTAGGCAAAAGAAATCAACTTTTCAAATGCCTGTTGTTATAATGCCTCAAAAACAAGCCAGTCCATGGAGGCAAGTCTAGACTTGAATGCCGCCCAGCCCTGAAGCCCCACAGTTCAGTAACCTTTAAAATATTATCCTTTAAATATTTATCCAGCATTTGTTTAAATGGGTGTCTGAAATCCACCACATAAAAGAGCAGAAGGAAGGCCATATCCTTGTGTCCCACAGCCTGGCTTTAGCTCTGGTTTCAAGCATCTTGTTGATTCATCAAGGCCAAGGGTCTACCGTAAAGATCAGCTTCCCTGTTCCTTCTTTTACTAACTTCCTCATACCTAACTCTTTCTGTCATCATATCCCCTGAGAGGCTAGTCTTTCACCCATTTCCAAGTACCTTAAGCTTTCCAAATGCATGTGGTGATCTCAGAGAAGAGTCGGTTCTCTATAACCATTTGGCACCAAACTACATTTAGATGGTGCTTCTAGAACAGTGAGTGGATCTCAGTCTATGGGTCATGACCCCTGGGGGAAGGTCACATATCAGATATCCTGCATATCATATATTTATATTACCATTCATAACAGTAGCAAGATTACAGTTATGAAGTAGCAATGAAAATAATTTTATGGTTGGGGGGTCATCACAACAAACTATATTAAAGGGTCACAGCCTGAGGAAGGTTGTCAACCACTGTTCTGGAAGATTCTTTACTGGACTTGACACCTGTTGCTCATCTCTGAGACAAGGAGAGATATATTGCAAAGCTCAGTTTATGGCCACTCATGGCCTTGGCCTAAGGATGGTGGGAGCTGCTGGAAATTTTAAATGGAAGTACTGTGGTTTGTTTTCTATAGAGACTGCTGTGAACAGGACCCTTCGCTGGCTGTCATTGGAGAGTCTACAGCACTGAGGGTTGGCAATATTAGAACCTCTCAAAACCCCAGGGTATTTCTTTATTTAGTCATAATCTTTGCCACAGTGCTCACTTTTGTCTTTCTGATTCAGAAAGGCTGAGACAAAAAATGATAATCCAGTATCTCTTAATAATTCAAAGATAAAAATTAGTCAGGTTGCAGCTTGTTTGAGCCCAGAGCTCATGAAGCCTGTCATATCTTTCCTGTTCCAGAATTTACTGCAGTAGTCCAGCCATCCCATTTCAACACCCATTCTGCACTTGCTGACTTTACTGTGCCCTTTGCTGCCTCCTTGTCTCCTCACTATGTTTCTGAATGTCACCGTCTTACTGGTGAGTGTGTCTCAATAATTCATGCTCAGCCCTCACACAAGAGAGAGTCTGAAAAACTCAAATAGATAGCATCCAACAGGGAATGCTTTTTGTTAAATGAATACGAGCAATAATTAATCTCAAAGTCATAGGCTGACCTCAACATATCCATCCAGTGCTGACCAGGCTGTCAGGTGCACATGGCAGATGGGGGTGGAGACACTGTGAAGGGCAGGCATAATTGTGTAATAGACTGCACTTTTAATAAAACAGAATAGAGACGAGTCCTTGTCTGGACGCTAGGCCTAAAAAGAACAAGAGACACAATAGAGGAGGCCAAAGAGGTGGCTCAGAAATTTAAAGTGAGTGTTCCTTGCTCTTCTGGAAGAAGTAGGTTTGATTCCTAGTACTCACACGGTGGGTGGCTCACAGCTATCCATAATTGCAGTCTCAGGGAATCTGGCACCCTTTTTCTGACCTCTGGTGCCGAGCAGGAAGATAGTGTGCATAGTATATGTTTAGGCAAAAGAGTCATACACATAAAATAGAAAATAAATAAATCTGTCAAAAGAAGAAAGTATTCTCATGCCCAGCTCTTCCCCTCCTGGTAGAGGATGGGAAATCACCTTACCCCCATTGTCTCCTGGTCTATCACCCATTACTGTGTCTTAGTCATGCTTCTTCATCTCTTGGGGCCTCAACCTTTTCATTTATAAAATTGGTACAGTAGTTATGAGGTTCCAATGTCATAGAGTTTTGTGAGATAAAATAAGAGATCATCTATTCTTGGCTCAGTAAATGATTTGACTTAATATTTTCTACCATAAACTTTTCCCTTCCTTTATTCCTGGATTTCTAAGTATCTTAGTTAGGATTTTATTGCTGTGAAGAGACACCATGACCCCAGCAACTCTTTCCAAGGAAAACATTTAATTGGGGCTGTTTTACAGTTTCAGAGGTTTAGTTCATTAGATTCATGGTGGAAAGCATGGCAACATCCGGGCAGACATGGTGCTGAAGAAGGATCTGAGAGTACTGCATCTTGACCTGAAGGCAGTAGAAGGGGACTGAGTGACACACTTGGTGTAGTTTGAGCATAGGAGACCTCAAGGCCTGGCCCCAGAGTGACGAACTTTCTCTAACAAGGCTCTGCCTCCTAAGGATGCTGCTCCCTATGGGCCAAGCATTCAAAGACACAATTCTATGGGTACTGTATGTGAAAAGTCCTCATCATCTATCACAGCAAGCCTCTGTTGAACAGGTTATCTGCTCTCTCTCCATCTAGAAGAGCCATGTTGCTTCTTGGCTCTTTTAATTTTATTCACAATACTTCTACCACTTAGTGGGTCTTCCTTTCTCTAAACCCACTATGGCCTTCCTGAAACTGTACTTGATGGTTTCAGCCCTGAGACAGACTAGGAAGACAGTGTTGAGCACTAAAGCCCTCAGACCTCAGAGTGCAAATCCTCCTGTCCTGGACAGTGATGTTGGCTCAGCCCAACGTCTAATGCTTCTTTTCCACCTCCTTACGTCATTCTTCTTACCTCATATCATGACATGTAATCATCATTGCCTCTGCTTTTCCTGCTTCCTGCTCTAAAAGCTACTTGGTGTTCAGCTCTCAGATCAAAAGGATTTTTCAACTTTTCCTTTGCTCCCCAGAACAGACTAATCTCACCGGCTAGCCTCTCCAGCTACCTGTTCTCCTCACTGGCAGACTTCTCCAAAGAGCACTGGGGAATGCCCACTGTAGTGAGTTATCTAACACCCATCTCCCTCCTTCACTGGAGTGAAAGCAGCTACTGTTTAAAGATCAAATGTTTCCCGAGTGCTTACTGTATGTACTGTGGTAGTGTGCTGACTACTAATGATTCAGTGGTCACCCAAGCGATTTGTTCCCTGCCTTCATGAATTCTATATAAAGCTACGTAACTGAAAATTGAGTGTGAGCTCTTAGAATTTATGGGGCCTCTCATGAGCTGCTAGTACCTCTTAAAAAATAAAAAAAGAACGGGGGATTCCCCTCTCTAAATTGAAGTGCAACCATGATGGGATTTCTCTGGTCAAACAAAAACTGATAGAAATACCTCATGATCCTAACAGAAGAAATGGAAATGCCACGGAAAGGTTTTGGCTTAGGGGCTCAAGGGAGATACTGAGGTGGGCTGACCATTTAGATTGGAGATTTATTAGAAGAGTTGTCAGTACCTTAGACAGACAAGCAGACAGTAGCATAGCGAGGGCTCTGTGGGCAGTGTGGGGTCTTTACTGATACAGGTATCAGTAGAAGAGGTATTGTATGCAACACGATTGATCAGCAGTTCTTAGTACATGTTCACAGTAAGACTGTCCCTAATCAGTTCTGAGTGTGGGGAGAGTAAGAATGTAGAAACTATCCCATTTCAAGCAAAATGTAGGGTTATAAAATGGCATGGTCCTGCCTAACACTTTGGGATTCTGGTCAGAGAAGACAAGTTACCAGGACTAGCCAGGGGCCCTTTTCACCTGTCTTATTTAAAGGATCTATACAAGCCATTCTTCTATCACTACCCACTTAACAGTTTGCTTTAAGAGAGAAATCGGTCCTTCTATTAGACTTCAACAACTCTCACACCTGACCCCTGCCTGGACATCCAACCCTCTACCCTGATAGCTCCCATCCAGTTACTGCCAATTGTGAACAGTTGTGCTAGTCGGACATCACCTCCATCTTCCTCACCCAAATGACTCCTCATTCTTCAAGGATTCATTCAGGGTCATCTTCCAACAGCCTTTCTTCATTTTCTTCTTCTATTTTCTTTCTCTGAGTGTCTTTATTTCCCCTTTCTGATCCAGTAATGATTGGTCAAGTGTTTCTCTGGGCACATTCAACAGCACAGCAACACTCACAATGCTAAGCCTACTGGGTTACAGTGACCTGCTTTTGCCTGGTAGCTCTACCAGTGTTTCTAGGGCAGATATATATTCTAGACCTTATTTAAAGGGATACTTTTGTGGCTATAATAGTTTTTTATAGCTGGTATAACAAAGTATAAAAACTGAAGTGAATTTCAGAACCATTATGGAGATCTGAAGTTAGACATCAGGGTTTCAGTTGGGGCTTTTCTCCTGCTGACCGCTCTGCTCTATGGAAGAATCCTTCTTTATGTCTTTCAGCTTCTGACGACTCCAGAGGTTCCTTGGCTAGTGGTTGCGTGATACTAATCTTTGCTTCTTTTATGTCTCTTCTGTCCTTCCAAGTACCTTTGTCATTGGATTTAGAGACCTCTGGTCAATTGAGGATAATCTCATTTCAAGATGTCACTTGTGGTCAGAGTCTGAGTTGAGTATTCCTGGTTTTATATCTAAAGATTTGACTTAAAGACTCATAAAGATTGCAAAGTACTAAGGAAACTACTCAAATCAGAACTAGGGCAACTTATAAAATGAAAGGTTCATTCTGAACTTACAATTCCACATAATACTCCATACAGCATAGTGGAGTACAGGCAACAGGCAGCAAGCAGCTGAAACAGGAGCTAAGAGTTTACACCTCAAACCACAAACAGGAGGCAGAGAGTGCAATGGGCAGGGCACATGGGTTTTGACATCAAAGAGGTCCCAAATGGCACACCTTGTCCAACAAAACCACAGCTCCTAATTCTTCCCAAACAGATACACCGATTTGGGGACTAACGATTCAAATATATAAGTTCACAAGAGCCATTCTTATTAAAACCACCACAGGGTCTGAGAGCTTGTTTTCTTTTTAAGGGCTATCATACTAGCATAAATGGTTCTCTGTTTTGGTTGATATGTTTGGATTATGTAAGCTTTGGCTTACTGTGCATGAGCCTACCCATGATGCATCTGCATGTCCTCCCCTTCCCACTCTGGGAACAGATTTTTCTTTTTTCTCTTTGAGAGTCTCATGAAATGTGTTTTGCTCATATTCACTTTTCTCTCCAAACTCTTTCCAGCTGGATCTCCTTTCCTTACTCACACAAACTGGTATCATATATTTTTAAGCCTTCAAGATCAATTGATGCTATTCAAATATTCTTGGATATGTGGCTTTCAGTTAGAGAGTGGTCAACTTACTAGGGGCTACATCCTTAGAGAGAACTATCTCTACCTCTTCTCATTAGCTAGCAATAATGCATCTTGTTTTAATCATATGCATGCCTAATTATAATTAGGTATTCTTTCTAAAGGTTCACTCAGAGGACACAGTTTGCCTTATTGATATTCATCCAAAAATGGTCTGAATTGATCCCTTGCTTATAGGTTCCAGATGTGTTTCCAGATGTGCTTGGGTAGAAATGGGCATTATCCAGGGATCACTAAGGGAAATAGCTTACTTCCATTTTAAAAAGTAGTTATGTGCAGCCTGATATAGGTACAGGTACCAAGTTACCAGAAGGTTGTTATATGTATTGTTATAAGAGAGGTGTTTTTTATGCCATTCTCTATGCTTGCCTCAAAGAGTTTTAGCTTAATTGCATCTTCAACAATCCTTTCTTAAAAACCAAACCAAAACAACAATAACAAACAAAAACAAAAAACTATCACAGTCTCAAGTCTCAACTATTAGAAGAGGGTATATTTTGAGAGGGTCACTACCCAACTGTGCAGACTAGGCTGTGCCCTGCTCCACGTTACTGTCTTTCTCTAAGTTGTTTGAGACTGTGATTATAACACTGTGCCTTGCCATGAGTGACTCCATTTTACTAAGCAGAGTTTGGCTTCATGTTGAGGAAGAATGACTGTGCATCTCATTTGTGCATGTGGATACCATCTGTCCAGCAGCAACATAAGGAACTAATAACAGATAACTTTTCCCTGCAAATAAAAGGACACTGCCTATAAACTTAACAAAGTAGATCAGAAACACATGGGTACATGGACATATTAAAACCACATGAAATAATCTAGGCTTCTGAACTTCCCAAACACATCAGACCATCCAAGATGTCAACATCCTTAAGAATAATCCATGAAAGGAAAGACAGCAAACA
This sequence comes from Rhabdomys pumilio, assembly GCA_030674055.1. Classification (NCBI taxonomy): domain Eukaryota; kingdom Metazoa; phylum Chordata; class Mammalia; order Rodentia; family Muridae; genus Rhabdomys; species Rhabdomys pumilio. The sequence continues at coordinate 33,637,131 of JANHMN010000011.1, read as the reverse complement.
CACTAATCTGGGCTGGTTTTGTCATCTGCATACACACCTACACATATCTGAGAACAGGATTTTAATTATGAAGCACTTCCATAAGATTGGACTGTAGGAAAGTCTATGGAATATTGACTTGATTAACAATTGAAGGCACTGTGGGCAATGCCACTCTAGGCAGATGGTCCTGGGTTGTATAAGAAAGCAGGCTGAGCAAGCCATGAGGATCAAGCCAGTAAGGAGCTGTGATGGTTTGAGTGAGAATGGCCTCCATAAGCTTATAGGTTTGAATGCTTGATCTCCGTTTGGTGGAACTGTTTAAGGAGGATTGGGGGGAGTGGCTTTGTTGGAGGAGGTGTGTCATGGGGAAGGGTTTGCAGATCTGCCTCTCCACTGATTCTACTGCCATACATACACCCTACCATCATGAACTCTAATTCCCTAGAACTGTAAGTTCATCTGAACATTTTCTTTTATAAATTGCCTGGCTATTATATTTTATCACAATAGTAGAAAAGTAACTAATACAGCAATGTTCCTCCATGGTCTCCCACCTCCAAGTTCTGGCCTTGAGTTCCTGCCATGCTTCTGTCAGTGATTGACTATAAACCGCAAGCTGAAATAAACCCTTTCCTTCCCAAACTACTTTTGGTCACACTATTTGTCATGGTAATAGAAAGCAAATCAATACAACTGCAATAAAGGTGGGCCCAACAACCTGTCATGAGACCACCCTGTGTGGTGTGTGTGGTCAAAAGATTGACAGGCAGAGCATTCCTGCCTCTGAGGCTTGAGTTTAATATTTCCCATTGCCTGACTTAGTTCACTCTAATACCTATCCATCAACCCTTCTATTCAGATCTGGACATCTGCTACCCTAATGATTCTTTGCCTCCAACACAGACCTCAGCCTTTGGTCTCTGTAGATTTAGTTTAGTTTCTCCAAACTCTAGCAGAATTCTGAATGGGTTCATTAATATCTAACCACTTGCAGTGACTTCCTCTGAATCTGCATCAACTAGCTCCCTGCCTCCAGTTGTAAATAGTCTTTAAGTCTAGGGATTCTTTAAATTTTTTTGTAGCCATTCTATAGTGTGTGCAAAGTGTAATATATGATCTTAGCATTGATGTTAGGAATTAAGATTGGAAAAGAAGAAAGTGTGATTGTGGATAGCCACACTGTCAAGAGATAGTGATTATCTGGTAAATTGAAATCAGTGAAAGCAGCATAATCTGTGAATTTATTGCTATTCAAGAAACTCTGATATTTATGTAAAGACACAAATGTGTCTATGTTTCTGACAAAGAATACCCCTGACGCCAATACATTTTCCAGTTGCAGGGATTGATACCTCAGTTATCAGTTCTACAGAAATTTTGTTAGTCTGGACCACCTGGAGGCTATTAGGATGAGTCACTGAGAGTTAGTCACTCTGTTTCTGGGAAGTGACTGGGAATACCCATGGTCAACCACATTCTCTTTTATTTTCTCTTCATTATGCTGGCATGACTCACTTTCTCGGAGTTTCCCTTTTACGTCTCTCACCTGAGAGGTTGAAATTGCTAGAGGAGGCATCTAATAGACTTCCTGCTCCTCCTGCTCCAACCTTCAGGATGGGAAAGCCTTGATTACTTATCATGATGAGCAATAAAGAAAAGTAAGCGCTTTAGAAAAGGAGCAAGGTCAAGCTGTCTCAGGCTCAGTTTCTCCAGAACTCTGATGTCAGACCGTCCTTTGATATCTGAAAGTTTCCAAAACCAGCTTCTTCTCTGCAAGTCTCCAGGTGTAGGTTCCACTCACAAAGAAAAGTTCCATGCCCACCTTGGACTCCCATGGGGTTATAGAGTGAGAAGGACATTCAGCGGAGACTGGGAAAGGAAAGGCAGTTCACTAGCCTGACAAACTAGGGGGCAGAAGAGACTGGGCGTCTACATAGAAGAGGAGGAATTGCCTTTGGGAATGGAAGATTGCAGAGTCTCTGGTATAAAACAGTAGGTTGTGTATGGATGGAAGATTGCACCCTCAGCTGTATAGAGGTTGCTCTGTAGCCCAGTTGAAGGCGGAGCATGGAAAGACTTCTGAAAGAGGGGTCAGAGAGGGAGGAGCTGAACTTTTAAATTATCATTATTTTTACTTTTAAGGATTGGGAGGAGTATGTCTTTTGGTAGAACATTTTCCTGACTTCCCCAAGGTCCTGGATTTGACCCCCAACACAGGAAAACATAAGAAATATAAACAAAACATAAGAAAGTAAAACAAAAGCTGATTTACTCTTGTGGGAATTGTTCAAATCAATGAGAAGAAGGTGAAAGAGGAAAATGGGAGGTGTAGGGTGGTTCACGCCTTTAATCCCAGCACTTGGGAAGCAGAGGAAAGTGGATCATTGATTTTGAGGCTGAGTGAGATCTAGGACAGCCAGAGTCACACTGATAAACCCTGTTGTCTTGGAAAACAAACAAAACCAATGTGAAAACAAACAAGGAAGGAAGGAAGGAAGGGAAGAAGGAAGGAAGGAAGGAAGGAAGGAAGGAAGGAAGGAAGGAAGGGAGGGACGGAAGGGAGGGAGGGAGGGATGCACACAGGGAGGGAGGAGGAAGGAGAGAGAGAGCAAGAGAGAGAGAGAGAGAGAGAGAGAGAGAGAGAGAGAGAGAGAGAGAGGTGGATAGAAAGAAAAAGTAAAAGAGAACAGGGAGACCAGCTTGAGAAGCTGCTGTGAGTGGACCCCCAGGTGTTTTCCAGGCCAGGACTTAGAACTGAGGTGCCAATGATGTCAGAAACCCATGAGGATTGTTGATTTATTAACTGGGGTGAACTTTAAAGGGAGAGAAATCTCAAATCATGCCAAACCGAAGAGCGTGGGAGACATTTAAGAGTACAGATTTTTTTTTTTTTCAAGAAGAGCTTGCTTTGGGACATGTTGACCTGCCATAATGTCGTGAAATTCAAATAGAAATGCCCAGCTGTTTGTTAGAGATGCCTCGTGGTTGTGCTGTCACGGCTGCGGGTTCGTCCTGTCACAGGCTGCTCTAACAGGCTGTCTCTTGGGGAGACAGCTTCCTGTTAGCTCCACCAAAGCTTCCCCTGTCTTATCTTGAATGTGACCTTTCCCTTAATGTATAAAATCTCCTCTGCAATCTTTCATTATGGTAGTATCCATTGTATACGCTCTTGTAGTGGGAGGAAGGTCAGGGCTACACATTTATTTGTTCATCAGATGTTTATCAAGCAGCATTGTTGTGCCAGGCACCGTGTTAGGGCTCAATGTGCAAGAATGAACACAGCAAACATGATCACTATATTGGGTAGAGCAGATAAATGACAAATAAGGGTGACATGCATGAGAAGGAAGGGCAAGCTATTTAGCTATACAACTCGAAGCCTGGAGAACCCAAAGGTATACTATGCATTGCAGTCAGGTCTTGCAGAACCTTATGAGCTGATCAGAATTGATCCTGCCTCATTCTAACCAAGCTCATAAGACATTAATAAATATAAACCCACTTATCTGTTTGTTAATTTTCATGCAAAATTAGAGTATCTGTCACGAAGATCAAAGATTGACAGCCTAGAGGTGCTGACTCATGCCAAATAAATTCCCAAGGCATAAATATATGCAAGCCAGCATGCCGATTTGCTAATTTTTTTTTTCTATGAGAAGCAGAGTCTGTCTGTCAAGCAGACCTGAGATTGACAGCCTGCCCTCTCTCTGTATAAAGGGCTCCCTGGGAAGCTTAATTATCCCAGTGCTCCGTTGTGAGCCTGGAATCAGAGTCAAGAACAAATAGTTACATGACCCACCGATTTGTGGACTTCAGCCTCTGTGTCAGATGTACTTGTCTCCCTTGGGGACAGGCTCAGTGGGCTTGTCAAGCAAAGGAGCACAGGGTGACCCCCACTTCTATGCGGCAGAGCTCATTAACTGGCCTGATTCTTCATTCCTTTCCCTAAGCTTACTGTGTTTACTACATAATTTGATAAAATCAACAGGGTGTTAATTGAGTAGTTTAGTCCTATTGCCCACACTCTCGGGTGACTTTCCTGCTGTCTTTAGGCCCCCTCATACCTACTAGCTAATTTGAAGCCTTAGTGCTGTGGTTCCCCAAAAGCTCACAAGCTTTTAGTCTCCAGCACAATGTTGAGAGGTGAGACTTAAGTGGAATTGCCAAAGTCATGATGGCTTGGCCCTCAGGAATGAAAGGATGCTATCCTAGCAGGAGTGGATTCTCAATAAAGAATGAGTCTGTGTACTTTCCCTCCTCATGCATAGAGGATATCTCATCTTTCTGTGTTCTATCAGCGTATGTCACAGTAAGATGATCCTCAATGGGTGTGGGCCTTGGGCTTCTAGTCTTTAGAGCTCTGAGGAGTAAGTCTCTCTTCAAAAATTACCCATTCTCAGACTTTTTGTTATAACAATGCAAAGCAGGCTAAGATACTGGATATTCAGTGATTTGTAGAGACTGTAAGGGAAGCTAAATGTAAACCAAAGGTAACCAGGGAAAAGGTAAGAGTCACCCTGGGGTATCATTTAAGTCATCTTGGTACGATAGGAATTCACACCTTCAGACTTCCTGCTCCTCACTGGTAAGGCCTGCACATACCTGGCTACACACCCCAGGCTCTGGCCTTCCGTGTACTCAGTCCTGCTTGGTCTCATACTTAGTGTGTGGCTAGCATGGACCTTAGTCTTTGTCCATTTCGGGTTGGTATAACAAAAACCACAGACTAGATAAGCTATAAACACTTCAACTTTGTTTATTTTATGCCTCTAGAACAGTGGTTCTCAACCTTTCTAATGCTGCCACCCCTAAATACAGTTCCTCATGCTGTGGTGACGTCCAACCAAAAAGTTATTTTTGTTACTATTTTACAAATGTAATTTGGCTCCTGTAATGAATCATAATGTAAATATCTGATAAGCAGGATATATGATATGTGGCTCCCATGAAAGGGTTGTTTGACCCCCAAAGGGAGGTTGAAAAGTCCAGAGCTGGGCGGTGGTGGCGCACGCCTTTAATCCCAGCACTTGGGAGGCAGAGGCAGGCGGATTTCTGAGTTCGAGGCCAGTCTGCTCTACAGAGTGAGTTCCAGGACAGCCAGGGCTACATAGAGAAACCCTGTCTCAAAAAAACCCAACCAACCAAACAAAAAAATCCAGGAGCTAGAGGCCATATCTGGTGCTGTCATTTTTCTTGCTGCATCTTAATGTGACAAAAGGCATCTCATAGTGACAGAAGACACATGGTGAAGAGCACTCAGATTCTTTGATAATGAATATTGATTCCCAACTTGATTCACTCTAGAATCAACTAGGAGACTATCTTGGGGATGTCTGCAAGAGAGTTTCTAGATTAGGTTAATTGAGGCAGAAAGACTCATCCTTTGTGTGACCACTACCATTCTACAGGTTAGAGTCCCCAGTCAAATAAAAAAAAAATGAAGTGATGGGGACACTGGGAGCCACCATTCTGCTTCCTGTCTGTGGATGCAATGTGGCTAGCTGCCCCATTCTCCTGTCGCCGTGCCTTCTCTGCAATGATGGATTCTATCCTTAAACTGTGAGCCCAAGTCAACCCTTCTTTGCTTTAGTTTCTTTGGTCTGATTTCTTCCTAGCAACAAGAAAAATAACTAATGCATCCCCCACCGCTTTTATTCGAGGGTACCAAGTTACCCTTGAATAATCAACTAGTCCCTCCGAAGGCCACACCATCACAACACCCTTCACATTCCAAGACGGTGAGTTTGCAGAAGACATTCAAGCCATCACACCACCCAAAAACATACACATCCTAATCTCTACAACCTGCAAATATGATCTCATGTTATAAAGACCCCTTGCGGATGTGACTGCGTTAAGAGATCTTGAGTAGGGAAGTGGATTATCTGGACCCGGTATAACCACAATAGTCCATATACAGGAAGGAGGCAGTAAATGGGAAGAGATGAGGGTATGGATCATGAGTTGAAGGCTTAAAGATGCTATTCTGCTGGCTTTGAAGATGCATAAAAGGGTCAGGGAGTGTGACAGCCTTTAGAAACCGGAAAAACAAAACAAAACAAAAAACCCAAAACAACAACAACAACAACAACAAGAAAACAGATTCTGTAACTATGGAAGAAACACAACTCAGTTGACATCTTGATTTTAGAACACCGAACACAGGACTGTCAGGTAATGTGTTTGTATTGTTTCATAGCATGTTTGGGGATGTTACAACTGAACTGGAGGAAAATAGCTACCGTTGGTTTTTCTCGGTTAGTTTTGAAGACCTGCAGGGCATGGTCAACTCTGACTTCTCTACACTCACTGTACACACTGAAGGTCATGTTGGTGGGCGATAAGTCCTCACTGTTTGTACAGGACAGAGTCTTATTTCTCACAAATAGTACAAAAGCATTAAATCCTCAGCTCACTGTTGCCTGTGTGTTAAGTGATGACTCCATGCCCAGGACCAAAAAGTACCGTGTGGCCACCTGTGTCTGATATAGCCCTCCCGGAGTGCTGTTGAAGATATGGGCTTCTTTTGAAGTTACTTGCTCAGATCAGCTCTATGGGGGGCCTGAAGCGAGATGAGAAATAGGTCCAAGACTCTCATCATGATGCAGGTTTCATATCAAAATGCACAATCAACTGACTGGAACAGGAAATAATTAATCAGGACATTACAAAGTAGTTAAGTATAATTAATTCATACAAGAGAACGTGAGTGTGTGCAGTTTCAGCTGCCAGAGTGATTTTATTTCCCTGCAAATCTAATTCACAATAAACAAACATCGGAATCATCTTTTCAATTTTTTCCTGACTCATGGGTTATGACTTCCTAATAGTTACCTAGGATATTAGCAAATCCGTACATGACCATCTTGAGGTTGTCTGTTCTTGGTATGGGAACCTAACTGTAAGAGAAATCACTTTTTAGTTGTATTGATACCCGTGTGTGTGTGTGTGTGTGTGTGTGTGTGTGTGTGTGTGTGTGTGTGTTGGGAAGAAAGCTCGCTGTGGGTGCAGAATAAAAGCTGGAGGGAAGGTTTTATTTCTGCCCAAACAACTTAAAATCTGAGCACAATGCATAAAAAATTTATGCTGTGGAAACATCATCTGAGAAAGTGACTTGATCCCAAGGGTAAACTTACTGATATTGTATGGATTTTCCTTTCCCCTTATCTTTGTTTTGCTTTCCCTTCGCTATAACTGAAAACTCTTTATAAGGGAAGAGGTGAAGAAATATTTGGCATTCAGAGTTGGCTGCGGCAACAATATTATTATTGGTCTTCAACCCAGTTCTTTTGTCATAGTAGGGACTCCAAAAGCCAAAAGCCATGCCCTATACAGGGACTTTTATGTAGAGGTAGAAAATTCATCACACAGGAGTGTGGGAGGAAATATTTCCTCCCCTTTGTGGCTTCAGAGAGCACAGTGTGCTCTGCCGAGCTGGACAAATAGAACTGGGGTGGTGTGATGAACAGTTATTGTTTGGAAGTGCAGATCCATCAAGGCCACAATAGGAAAGACAGGGTTCAGACAGATTGCAATGGACCAGTGGGCTCCTCTCTCCTTGATGGATGTCTGCGGGGTCTTAATTTACTTCCCAGATTCACCTGATCACAAATTATACACAAAGGGCTTCTCTGATCACCTGGGTCACACAGGGGTGTCCTGTCATATGGGAAATACAGTGCTGTTCCAGTTTCTGACCCCACCCACAGTGCACGACGCTCATTTCTTTCTAGGCGAATAACTTGCAGCTGGAATCCGTCTGGTACCCAAGAACGTTGCTTTTATGTCTTCAGTCTCTGCCTTCACTGTAGGATGTGCCTTTCAAGATGAAAGTTATGACCCACCTGTACGTTTTAAAATACATTTAGTGGGTCACAACCAGCATTTTTTTTTTATTTTAGGTTTTTTTTTTGTACAAAGAAGTAGAACAGAAAAGAAAGTGCTAGGAAATGTCACACCTATCTGTAATGATAGTGTTTAAAACTTAAGCTGCAAAGAAAATATGTGTGCTCCTATCTATTTATCCTTCCTTATACACATCCATGTACACACTTACAGGTTGCATCTACATAATGAAAACGAACTAGCAGTGCAGCAAACATCAGAATGCCCCTGCCACATGCGTGCATAGCCTCCTGTATCTCCTCCAGAACGATACGTATCAAATGAGATGAAGTAAGTCTAAAACGAGGAGAAATTATGGGTACAGACAAAAAGATGAAGACATTCAGAAACACACTCTTAGAAGCTGGCCTCTATAGCTGCCTCTGACCCTGCTGAAGTTTCTGTATCTGTCCACAGACATGGCTCTCTTCCTGAATATCTAGAATAAGCTGTTTATACTTTTTGCTATACATGTCTATGGGATGGTTGAGTTTTCATACATCAAATGGGATGTAGTCAGTAAACTAGGAGGCACGTATGGAGTCTCTTAAAGGGAATGCAGAGGTAGATTGTGTGGGGAGGAAGAGGAGCCTGGAAGAGCCTGGTGCTTCGGTACCATAGGTCCTTCATCACGCTAAAAATAATGGAACCCTGGGAGGTGACGCGCTACAAAACATACATGACAGCCTCACAGACCACTGCTGACTGAGAGCTCCTTGCAGTCCTGTGATGCTGATTTGTTTTATGGGTGTAGGTGTTTGTCTTACACACAGAACTGATAGTGCAGGTTTTGCAATAGAAATTCTTGCAGTCTCTATTGTCCGTTGGTTTCTGTTTAACTGAAACAAAGGTATGTGTAGTGCTATTTAGTTTAGGTGTGGTTCTCTGGGCCAACTATGCTTAAGTCACTGCAGAGCACACTGAGGGGTGAAGAGAAAACATTGTTGTTTCTTCTAATAAAAGGCATCGAATTCAGAACAGAAGGCACAGCTAGTGTCTTGGTCTTGGACTCACCATTTTTAAGGATTTTTTTGGGGGGGGCGCATGTTTTTAGAATGTGGGTCAGTGACATCAAAAGTGCTGATTAGGCTGAAAGCTAAGCCATCATCAATAGCTAATAATAACTAGAGACAACAGGGCATCACATACCTCCTTACAGACACACCAAAAACAAAATTAGGAATGCATGACCTTATAGCGGCTGATACCCATGTAAAGGAACTGTGGGGGAAAAGTACACAAATTAGACGGTGTTCTACAGATCCCAGCCCTAAAGTGAAGCAACAATGTGGGAGTCTCACCCCGAGACTTGGTTTCTTTAGCAACAACAAACAGAGAAAAGGATATGGGATTTACTTGAACCTTGAGAAAAATAACTTCAAAGAAGAAAACAGAATAATGGAAATGGAAATACCTCAATGATGCTATTGAGGAATTCATTAATATTGATTTGGGGAACAGTGATGACCTTAGGGTGTTGTATTAATGTTGTAATGTTTCTTTAAAAGTGTTTCTTATCTTTTAACAGATACAGCATCGAACATTTACTGATGAGAAGCCCTGACAGAGGGGATTTGCCTTACAGTTTCCCTGGGGCAGAGAAGGTGTGGGTAGGGCCCAGAGGAGACAAGACAGCCCATGTGTTGCAAATCCTGGAGTTGCAGAAAGCATCCATTCAATGCTTCAGAACCTGCTTGACAGTTTTCTTAATGAAAAATCTTTAGTGTCTATTTTATGGAGGTATTTGTTCTTCTACCAAGAATATTTTGAAATCATATTGTATACTAGGTATTGATGTTCTGGTCAGACACTGTTTCAGTTTCTCTTTGCAAGATGTCATTGATCTTTAGGATATACAATTATTTTAATTGCAGCTTTTTAATTCTCCTGACTTAAAAGATCCATAGCTTTTCTTGAAGAAAAAGAGATAGGGAGAGAGAGAGAAAAAAAAAATAAATCTACCACATTAAACCTATGCACTGATTTTTAAGATACATCTTGGGTTTAAAATATCCATACTATGTACCTTAGAACCAAGAAAGAATGGTGATTTTGTTTTCCTCTGTTTGGTTCTATAGTAAAATCCACTATTTATGTATTCACTTTTAAATGTGTCAGAGTGTAGCCATCAAGCTGAAATAGGTCAATCTGGTCTTACTGCTACCAGGCCTGTCAGTCATCCAGATGATATGGCTGCAGGAAGTCACTCTGGTATGTTCTTCAGGAAGACAGCTATAGAAACCATGTTTGCAGTTGGTATATACTGCTACCCAGAAGCCAACAGATTCAATGGTCTGAATTTCAAGCAGCCTTCCTTGGCACTGTGGTGAACAGAATGGGGCTTTGAAACCTGCCAGTGTCTGTTATCAACAGGGTGACCTGGGATAACATATATTTTTCTACAAACCTTGTGTGGCTCATGGATAAAAACTTGTCAAAAGAACCTTCCACATGGTGTTGTGGGATTTAAAGAAATAATAATAATAATTCCCAAGTGCTTAATAAAGGGCTAGGAGTTCTTAGAAGCTTAAGTTGTTATTACCGACTACTTCCTGGAACCTGAAGCGAGCATCCATCAGTCTATATTCTGGAAAAAAGTTTTGTCCCAAATTTCTGAAGGGTGCTTTTGATTACTGGTCATTCTATAGAGCTATAATTGGTGAGTTTATAACTCAAGAATGTCCGTGGGTCACAGCTTAACTCGGTCTGCTGCATCAGTGTCCTGTAGACAAGGTAGATTGAAGAGCATCCAGTTATTCTCTGGATATTGGGACAGCACAGGCCTAGCAGCTCTTGTGTCTGCCTATTCCCTCTTGCTGACAGCTGACAGAAAGGCCTTACTCTTTTGAACCCAATCTAATTATATAGCCCAAAGATCATGGGCCCAGCATCACCAGAGTGGGGGTTATGCTTTCAATCTGAATTTGGAGGAGGAACACAAACATTCAGTTGATAGCAGGCTCTTTCCATCCTGACTTAATGGCTATTGGCACAGAAGCCTTGGGACTTCCATGGGATCGTCTCCTGATAGGAGCCACAAACAGCAAAGAATCATCTCTGTGGCCAGCATGGTCATAGATAGTAGGGATGCTGCATTTGCCTAAGAACCTGACACACAGTAGGTAGTCATTGAGTAGACCCAGTGACAGTGACTTACGAGAAGAATGTCCGAGTCCAAGGCTTGGCCTGTACTTTATTCCTACTAAGCAATTGTGTGGGTTTTCTGTTTTCTGAGGATGTTTATACACTATTGCCTTCTTATCCCCATAAGATGCTCTTAATCACAGATAGGGAAAAAAGCATATATGGGTATTCTTTCTATTGAAACATACCTATGATAAAGTTTATAGACTAGGCATAGTAAAAGACTAATAAATAATAATAGACCAGCTATGACAATTGCTACAATAAAAGTCATGCAGTAATTCTATTTGAATACCTTATACAGTAGTCACACCTTTTGTGATGATGTGATACAATGCTTACATGAGAGGATGAGGAGAGGGGAATACAATATATAACTGAGACCACCTATGTAAAGATTAACTGACCAAAACACTGCAGTACCATAGCAGTTAATGTGACAACTCAAATTTTATATACATATATATATATGTGTGTGTGTATGTGTATATATATATATGCATGTGTATATATATATAGACATATATATATGTGTGTGTATATATATGTATATATATGTGTATATATGTATATATATATACATATATATATATCAGTCTCCAGTGTTTTAATGATTATATGATTTTACATATATGTATATGTATATGTATATGTATATGCATATGTATATGTATATGATGTATATGTGCAGGATGTTGCGAGAGTTCATTGTGCTACTCAGATTAGTGTGGAATTTCAAGCCTTTGATTTTTTTGTTATTTCTGGAGTTTTCCATGTAGCATTTTCAAACTAGAATTGCCCACAGATAACTGAAAATCATGGAAGATGAGCCCTCAGATGACAGTGGACAGGGGCTACTGTATCCCCTCCATGTGTCATGCTATTTATTTTTTAGTAAAGGGGTCTATGTCACACTGCAGCTTTAGAACATGTATTCATTTTTTTCCCTAGACCTTTCTGCTGGGAGCCAGGCAGCACTGTGGAGCCAGAGCAGAAAAGAGAGGCGGCTTCTAGCTCTCCTTGTTCCCAAGCAGCTGGTGATCTCCTCAGGACTTCATGGCCTGGCTTTCATGGTCAGGCTGTGTTGGCAGAGGACATCTCATCAGGCTGCAGGCACCTGGCTTTTCTGTCTGCCATGCTCCACCCACTAGATGAGCTGACAAGGAGGAGCCTGGGAAGAGCTAGTGGGCTTAGAACTGGAGGGCTAGTCTTAGAACTGGTTGGCTAGCAAGCACACAAATCACAGGAATCCTGGAAGAAGAGGGAAGGGGACCAAGGGATGATCCCCTTGTCCTTCCCAGGAAATGAAGTAAGGGCAAGATGTTCCGTTTCCACCCTTTGGGCAAGTTGTTTGCCTGTCTGAGCCTGTATTTCCTAATGCTTATGAATGGTGGAAGAGACAGAAATAGAAATTCATGCTCTTAACAGTCGAAGCAAACAAGCTAAAGGTTAACTTCTCCAATCCTACCCACTTTGAAGACTGATGGGTGAGATTTGCTGAGTTTGCTACAGGCAAGAAAGCAAGCAAGGGCTGAGGACTATAGAACTCCTGCCACACTAGTACTAAAGTAATCCCACCATGCTGAGAGGAGGAGGGAGTGGGGGAGGAGGAGGGGGAGGAGGAGAAGGGGGAGGAAGAGGAGGAGGACTATGACTATGAAGGGTTTAGCAGAACAGTTGCAGACTGTCTGCTCATTTCCACTTTATAACTTTCCCAGAGAGGCAACAAAACCAGTAAGATCTGAGCAGGTAATGCAAATGAGCCTGGGGTGTTAGGGGTTTGTGAGGAAAGCATTAACATTATTCCTTGCTTCCAAAAAGATGCGCTTTCCACTTGCTGGGAAAGCCCCTATGGGTATGTGTTTTGTTTTCTCAAATTTTGTAGATTCGGAGACACAGAGAAATACTTCCGTGCAGAATAAGCACAACACTGAAATGTGTGCTCAAATAACAACAGTGAGAGAAACTATGAGAACTGGGGTCCTCCTGTCTAGCAAGGGGCCTGGGATGTGCAACCCCAGCTGCACACTGTTCCCTGTAGGGCTGTCTCCTCCTCTTCCTCCTCTTCCTCCTCCTCTTCCTCCTCTTCCTCCTCCTCTTCTTCCTCCTCCTCATCCTCCTCTTCCTCCTCCTCTTCCTCCTCCTCTTCTTCCTCCTCCTCATCCTCCTCTTCCTCTTCCTCCTTTTCTTCTTCCTCCTCCTCATCCTCTTCTTCCTCCTCCTCATCCTCTTCCTCCTCCTTCCCCATCTTCTGCTTGCTTGCTTGCTTGCTTGCTTTCTTTCTTTCTTTCTTTCTTTCTTTCTTTCTTTCTTTCTTTCTTTTTTCCTTCTTTCTTTCATTTTCATAGAAGCTGGAAATTAGGATTTTTTTAATGCAGCATCCTTGCAGTTTTTTTTTAAATTTCACTTCCTTTAATACAGAATTAAAACAAAACCAATCAAACCATGCCTGCCTGCAGCCCATTAACACTTCATCTTGTATCCAGCTCTCTGAATGCTGAAGGGTCTTTGCTAACATTTTTCTGAAGGTACTCTGGACCCCCTTAAGCTGCTCCTACGTGACCAGGAAGGCAAGCCTTTAGATTTTACTTAGGCCTAGTTTACTTAGGGGATGCCTCTGAGCTAAAGCAAGCTGAGTAGAGGGGGTATCAGTTTTTCTCACCCTGCTTTCTTTTTCTGTGTCTCTGTAATACCTGAAGTGGGAGCTGGGACCCTGGTTTCTTCTGTAAGCCACCCCTGACCTCTCCCTGGGGTCAGGAGAAGTAAAGACGCTCAGTCCTGAAGTGCTGAGCACAGGGTAGCGGTGACTGGTGAGCAGGGTTGAATGAGACAGCAAAGCAGCATCCGGGCCAGCCCCTTATGTCCTGCAGAAATAAGCTAGGATGTAGGAAGACATGCGTCTGTTACAGGCTGGCAGCTCACCAGCTACAGTGACTGAGACACTGGCTGCTACATCACGTGGGCCCCCTGCTTGTACTGTGGGCATTCAGAGTCTCCCAGCCTCCCCTGGAGCTGAACCAGGATTCAAGCAGAGTAAATGACTGAACTTTAGAGCTGAAGTTGGGAGAACTGCATTAAGACCAGGGGAAGATCTGAGGTAAATGGGGTGTGGTATGTGTGTGTTAGAGAGGCAGGGGTGTTAAACAGATTTTGAGAGAATGGTTTCCTTTTCCATCTATCCAAAAAACCCCATCTGTTCCTGATTTTCTTTTGTAAGCAACACGTGCCTTCTGTTGTAGTAAGTTCTTTTGTAAGCAATGGTGCCTAGGGGACCTGTTGACTTGGCCTGGGCATGACTGGGTGTGTCTACCACTCTGCACAAAGTGACTCGCATTTGCAGTGAAGAAAGTTGGTGTCAGGAATCTGGGTTGTGTGGGTTTCCCTTCTTAAGGATTCTTCATCCTTCTTGAAGCCTGGAGGCCTTTGGGATTCTGGGTTCAGACAGGCCGATGGCTCACTGCTAGTGAAGGATCCACCCACCAAGGCTGCCCTTGAACTGTTCTGTGGTTTCTTGACGGTGACCAGCTGTTTAGCACTAGATATCTCATCTTTTTTTTTTAACATTGAAAAATTCAACTTCTATCCAACACTACCCTTAACATAATTAAGAAATGGGAGGGGCTAGAGAGATGGCTCAACATTTAAGAGCTTTTTGTTGCTCTTACAGAAGACCTGGATTTGCTTCTCAGTACCCGCATGGTGGGCTCACAAGCATGTGGGACTTTTCGGTTCCAGAAGACCTGACGCCCTCGTTTGACTTCTGAGGGCATCAGATGTGCACCTGGTGCAAATACGTTCATGCAGGTGAAAACACTCATACACATAAAATAAAAAGAAATATAAAAAAGTTAAAAAAATGGAAGAATGTATGGATATATTTTTTTTCTTCTTTTCCTGTTTATGAGTGGTAGGGGAAATGAGTAAAATTCATTGAGTTCTTCATTCTATCTCATTAGCTACTTTTATACGTAAACGAAATTACCTGAGGTGCAGTAAAACCATAGAGTTCATTCGAATAGGAAGCAGTTTATGAACTGGGGAATGCCAGACTGAAAGAGGTTTAGTGTTCTGAAAAATTATCAGAGGCAAGAGTTTACAAGGAAAAATAGAAGCAGAACAAAGAAATCGTTTGATTGGCAGCGTCCAAGATTCCCTTTTCCACTTTGCCTGTCGGAAATTCCCTAGCCATCTCGTCCTATGTCGGCTGCTACTGACTGGGTGTGGCTGAGTTTTGTATCCATCTGGCATTGCCAAGTGATGACTAACAGTTACGCCAGTGAAGTGCTGCTTCTTTGTGCAGTTTAACCAAGAGTAAAGTTATTTTTGAGTCCTAAGTGTGTTTGCTCAAAAATTTTCTAGGCTTTGTTTATATTTATTTTGCCATCGGCACGTCTTATAAAACCCAAAGCACCACTACAAAAGGAAAAAGAAGAATATTCCTTTATTTCCTTTTTTCTTCATATGTAAAAAACAGGGGGCTCGGTGTAGACAGAAGGTTGAAATCCACTACATTTTTACATTCCGTCTCAGAAGAACTCTGACTCTGCCTGCAGTTTCAGTCTGTCGCGTTGTCTCCGACACAGGGCGCCATTGCTGATAATGTCATTTCCAGGGAGAACGAGCCACTAAGTGGTACCTTGCCAGCAGTGGAGGAGAGGAATGTGTGGGATGAGGGAGACAGGAGTGAAGCCGATGCAATTAACAGTGACATAAGAAATGACACTGATTTATGTATCGACCCATCTTTCTCCCTGGGATTTTACGGCATTTGACACACTGTCTCACCTGTCTATTTATGGATCCAGGAAATATTCCTGAAAAGTGAGAAGAGATGAACATGGAATGGTTTGGCGAGACTCTTTCAGGCTAAGTGGAGTCATCTCTAACTCCCAGTCTTGTTCCTCCTGTGCCTCTGAGTCTTCTAAAGATGGTTTCCCTCCCACCTCATCCTACCTCCTACTCCCTTCCCTCCACTACAGTTAGCACAGATCAACTCAGGTATCACCCTGGGTGCTTAAGTTCATGAGAGAGACGGGAAGAAAACAACCTAGAAAGTGAATTATGGTAAGATTTAACAAAGCATTTGTGCTAAAACCCCATGCATGACCTCTTATGTATAGGGTGATGCTGAGATCATCACAAAACTCTAGACAGAAACAGAGAAAGAAAAAAGTGAATTCTTTGCCGGGCATTCCTGTGGTGTGCTGATTGACAGAAACATAACATAGTAATGATTTTAGCTGCAGTTTTGTTTTTCTTAGCTCAAAATGATGTTTTTGGGGGGCTGGTTTTGCTTTTTGTTTTGTTTTATTGTTGTTTTCATCAAGCCACAGACTAAAAGGTACAGGGGAAATAACTTAGTTTTTTCTTCTTTTGCTCTATTTGTGTGCATATGTGCATGTGTATATATGTATATGATGTATATGTATATTATATATATATGTATATATGTATGTGTATATACGTATATAGTATATACCATATATGTATATATGTATATATCATATATATCATATATATCATATATCATATGTATATTATATGATGTAAATGTATATGCTGGAGCCAAAGTCTATCTTCCTCTGCAGCACACCACACTACTGGTTTTGAGGGAATCTCTCACTGAGACCCACCACCAGTTGGCAAGACTGGCTTGTCACTGAGCTCCAAGGACAGGCCTGTATCTGAGTCCCCTCCATCCCGAGTGCTAGGGTTCCAGGTGCCTCCCATCATACCCAGCTTTTCCGTGGCTGCTGGGGATAACACTCAGGCCCCCGGGGTTGCACAGCACGTACTTTCCCAACTGAGCTGCCTCCTCATTCCACAAATAGCTCTGAAGTCACAGCTCTGGATGTGTGTATCCAGAATGGAGATCTACAAACCTGAACATTGAAAGGCACGGGAAGTTTGTAGGAGAGTCTAGCCACACAACCACCCGTCTTAAAGAGCCTGAGATGCAGAATACTTGATTAAATGCAGATGACGAGATGTCCTGAGTTGATTTCTCTCATTTAACATTAGACTGTCTTGATTTAAGCAGCTCAGTAAGAAGTGTAACATGATCCACTCACTTTTAATTATGCGTATAGACATTTATTTACTAATTCCAGTGAGCTACTGCTTAATTTTCATTAATGCCGTTGACTTCTAGCTTCTTGTATAACATTCTTGTTAATATTGCTTGAATGCAGTTAATCATTTATTGTTTATTGCATGGTAGAACAAATGATTTTATATTCGTCACCGATGGGCACATCTCTCTCCCTGTGAATTCCCCGATAAAGCCATGACTCATGGTGCACTTTTATTTCTGAGGAAAAGAATAGTGATGGGTTAGAGGAAGGCCTGAGGGGACTGTGTGTACCACTTCCTTCATGTGGGGCATTAGGATTGTAATGTTCCCAGTGGAATGCACGATTGGGCACTCTTTGACATGATTATAGTACTGTGATTGGCTTTCTGTAACCTTTTCTGTTCCTTGGGGACAGATGACAGGGTAAGGGAGGACCCTAGAAGAGTATTAGCAAACATCAAGCAAAAACAAACAAACAAAACAAAACACAAACCTCTCACCACCAAACAAACAAAACCAAAACCAAGCCAAACCAAACAAAAACAAGCAAACAAAAACCCACAAAGCATCTTTTAGTGTACCATAGGCTATCTACGGTTCATAAGATCCTGTCCAAACTGAGAATGAGGAGCTGAACACTAACACAAAACACTTCAGCCTGCTCTCAAAGGACAGTACATGGTCCTATAAGCCATGAGAGTTTAACAGAAAACCATGCTGCCTGTGTACTCTGGTCCTGGCAGGCATCTTCTCAAACGAGCTTCTAAGCTGCGTTTGAAGGATTTGGCCACTTTGCCTACATGATGCTTTAGTCCTATTTCAATTGGGCTCCATCCCTCTTCATAGAAATGGGCAGAGGCAAAGCTAATAGAAGCTACTTTCAATTCATGGAGGCACCTCACTAGCTGCCTTTTCCTGCTTCCAACAGCACCTGAGAGGGCAGATGGGGCATGGGCCTCAGTCATTTCTGGTGAAGGGAGCAGGCTGATTACAGTAGAACCTAAGCCTCAGCCAAACGTCCAGTCAGAAACGCTTCCATTCATGAAGTAATATTAATGAGACTTCAATTTCTTCAATAAGTAGTCCCACTCTCATATACTTTGATTTGGTTTCTGCTGGTTATTAGGCTAAGACAGCTCCGTGTTCTTAATCACATTCTGTCTAGCGTGATTGGAGGGTCCGCTCTTAACATATTTTTTAAAAAGTCTTGAGAATCAGTCACTTGGCATGAAGGAATAAATTAGATTGAGTACTGCTGGCAGGAATGGAGCCCGAAGTGTCCTCCATGTGCTACAAGACTCCTCTTCTCCTCACGTCTTTGCATTCAAGTATGAGGATAATCTGCTTCCTAATGTCACTTCCTGTCTCCTGCTTCCACTAACCAGAATATTGTGGCTGAGACTGGTGTTTAAGTTTAGCCACACAGGTTGTTTATACTTCAGTCTATTTGGTTCTTTGGCAATAACAGCATAGGGCAATACAGACTTCAGTGTATGCATGCTCATTCCTGGATTCTGCCATGGCCGAGGAGCAGGAGGAAAAAAAGAGAATCCCTTCCGCTTACTAGGTGTTTACACTGAGCTTGGAGGTATGACAACCACACTGCTTCTCACAGAATCTCATATTCAATCTTCATTTGTACAGTGAAGAGACTCGGAGACGTTAACCATGCAAGGTGACAGAAGCTGGTGAGGAACGGGGGGCCTTGAAACCCTCACCGAGTACACCATCCCACCCACACAATAAGGTCTCCCATGAGACGCTCAAAAGGTAGGAGCTTAGGAAGCAGCCCTCTTCCGCAGATAAAAAAAAAAAAAAAAACCCGAGTATCAGGAGACACTGCTTCCAAGGGCAACAATAAATTCGACAAAGCATCCTTTACGGCACTAATAATCGCTAATGATTAGGTTTCTGAGCATCACCATGGCTATTACTGTTTTCCATCTGACACTTGGTCAGGTCTTTCTTTCTCTTCTTCACTTTCAGGCTAATAATTAGATTTAAATAGCTGACAGGACTCTAAACATCACCACAGGGAGTTCTACATCCCCTTACTACTGCTTACAAAGGTTTCATTTTAAAAAGATCCTTTGAAATGATAAGTAAGTTATACTCAGCAATAGCTTTAAAAAAAAATCATCTGTTCCCTTATTGCGTCTTCTGAAAACGCACGCTGATCGCTCCCTTTGTGCCTAGAGAGACCATCCCTTCTTTTTAATCTCCAGCTGGAAGAATTAAAATGCCCAAGAGGACCAGGGTGAATTGATCTAGACAGCATCTATGGCCCTAGAAAGTGGGAATTCAAGAAACTTGTCTTCATTTCATTACAAAACAAATTTGTTTTCTATAGAGAATGAAATCGTGGTGGCTTTGTTTCTCAGGGGAAACATGAAAAAGAACTGTTATAAATTAATCTCTCAACCTCTATGTCTCAGTTGCACGGATCAGAACTGGAGAAGGCGTGGCATGGGGTGCCTGCCAGCCATTTCTCCTCTCCATAGCCATCTTCCCATCTCCAGTGTGACTATAATCTTGGGAAGTCACTTTCCTGTCCTTTGAGGAACAAGGGGGGGCTCACACAAAGAAGACACGAGCAGCAACAGGGGCCTCATGAAGACACATGAAGGCAGATGAGTAACCTCCCTGGGGACTCACCAGCCCAGGAAGATTATGTTCTTGGCCCTTATTACCAGGATTGACTGCTTATGAGAACCTCAGTTGGTCTTTCTGCTTTCTCTACTGAGTTCTCTTGTTCTGGCTGGTTTATGTCAACTTGACACAAGCTATAAAGTCACTGGAAAGGAGGAAACCTCAGTTGAGAAAATACCTTCAGAATATCCAGCTATAAGGCATTTTCTTAACCAGTGATGGATGGGGAAGGGCCTAGCCCAACCTGGGTGGGGTCATCTCTGGGCTGATGATATTGCAGGGCTTTTTCCATGGAGATATCTGTATAGTACAAGGCTGTTGGCCTGTTTGTGGGGGGTGGGGTCGGGGGTTAGGGAGCAGTCTCTCGGCTAGCTTCTAACTTAACCCAGACTTCTCTGCTATTGTGTCCCTCCATGAGATTCTCACAGGATCTCACAGGATTCTCTGCCTCCCTGCTCCATTCTGTTCTTCCTTCTGTCTCTCTGTGTCTTTGCCTGGTTGGTCTTCCTGCTGGTCTTTCCGCCCCAGTTCCAGCTGCCAGCTTTTTATTATGCAAAAAGCCACACTCCTTACTCATCCAGTTGGCACTGGGTGCTAAATGACCTTCCCTAGGGCAGCTTGCCTTTCTTTTTGGGCAGATGAGGAATCAACAAACATTTACATATCCTGTTAGCTAGGGCCACTGGCCCAGCAATTAACAACCGAGAACACACTTTTCATAGCTAGTAAATACAGAATTTGTGGGTTATCTCAACATGGTGGTCCTGGATTTTTATAAGAAAGCAGGATGAGTCAACCCTGAGGAGCAAGCCAGAAAGCAGCACCCCTCCATGGCCTCTGCATTATTAGTTCCTGCTTACAGGTTCCTGCCCTGTTTGAATTCCTATCCTAACTTTCTTTGATGATGTTCTGTGATGTGGAAACTAAGCTAAATAAACTTTTTTCCCCCAAGTTACTTTGGTCATTGTGTGTTCATCTCAGTAATAGTGAGCCTACCTAGTCTACTCACACAAGTAAGAAAATTAATTGTATCCAGAAGCCTAAGGATAGGATGTGGTCAACAATTCCAGTCAAATCCTTTAGTCAGATGTTTCACTCAAAGAACACAAATAAATATTTAACACTTTTTCAGGGCATACCATTACAAAAATAATTCAATTTTTCTAAATCTGTGGTTTTTTGAAAAAAAAAAAAAAGTAAGTAGAAAAAAACTGTATAATTTCAACTCTCAATTCTTTTAGGCAACTAAATGCCACAGTATCAATGGGTTTAAAGCATAAAACTATAGTTTGTTGGGTAGTTTTCTTTGAACAGAA
This sequence comes from Rhabdomys pumilio, assembly GCA_030674055.1. NCBI lineage: Eukaryota > Metazoa > Chordata > Mammalia > Rodentia > Muridae > Rhabdomys > Rhabdomys pumilio. The sequence continues at coordinate 33,616,083 of JANHMN010000011.1, read as the reverse complement.
ATGTGAAGATGCACAAAATTATTATTTTTGGAAGCTTCAAAATATTCACACTTAGGATCCAGGAGGCTTTTTAACTGAACCCCAAGAGTTTGCACATTGTGGTCTGAAGGCTGATTTAAGATAATCTGTTCTCTGACATTTATTACTAGTTGCTACTAGAACCACTTTCAGATATACGCATATGATAAAAGACATGGCACTACTGAATCCACGATTATCAAACTAAAAATAATAATGTTATAAATGTATTTACTTATAATATATATTGTCTTTAAATGTATTTATTTATAATATATATTATCTTTAGATAATATAAAGATAATGTATATATATATATATATACACATATACATACACATGCAGACATATATACATACACATATACACACATACACACATATACACATATACACACATACACACATGTATGTATACATATACATGCATACATACATACATACATACATACAAACATACATATCCATCCCATCCATCTGTGAGAGGAACACTTTATGACCCTGGAGAAAAGGTTTCTTCAGGTGACTAAATATATGCTTCTGCTAACTTGCAAATAGGAGGCTTATAAACACCTTCTAAAAATCCCAGTTGAGCTGGGGGTGGAACTCCCTGGAGAGCATATGAAACTGTCCTAGAAAGAGCTGCCTAGGAGGTTAGAGGCCAGCCCACACAAGACTGTAGCCTAAGGTGATGTGGGGTAGCTATTCCCACAGAGAGGTGTAGGGAAACCAAAGGCCTGTGGACTGACCAGCTGCTCTTAGAAATATGTGAGTTCTCTTACCCTTTATTTTAAAAGCCTGGTAGCATCTAGGCTGTCATGTTAATCTGGAGAAATTTCTCCAGTACTTATGACAATTTGAAAGAAACCTATAGTAATTAGCTGGGTGGGATATTCAATTCTAGCACTTGGAAGGATGAAGCAGAAAGACCATGAGGATTGAGGTCAGCCTGGTTTACATAGCAAGTTTGATGGTGAGATTCTGTATCAAAGAACAAAGTGTGTGCGTGCACGCATGAGAGCACACTCATGCACACATGCATGGTGTTTGGAAGAAGGGTCTGTGAGCCAATATGTTTGCTTTAAGTAGAGGCTCTCAGAAGCCTACTACCATGCTATGGTATTCACCATCTGTCCACAGAGAGCAAGTACACGTAGTAGCACAAAAACTGCAAAATCAGCATGCTGTCACCGAGACTGGCACCACATTGCAGTGTTCAGATTTGCAGAATCTTAATCTCCAAATTTGAGAAATGCATATCGTCACCCAAATTGGGTAAAGATATTTGGTACCCTGCATCTGGCTACTACGAAGTGGAAGAATTGTTGCCTTCGCGTCAAATGTCTAAATATGTACCCTACCTATTCATGGCTAGAGTTCTGATCACTTATGTAGTCTATAGGGCTGTCCTCCACGTTAAATAAGCAGCCCAATTATCTATACCTTAGGGTTGAATCCTTCATTCCTCTCTGCTGTGGTGGGTGAGTACCTGAATCTAAAGCTTACAAACAGCCTGCTGTGTGAGTTCCCATAAGGCAAATGCTGTCAACTGGGCAACTTCAGATATTACCCTAATCCATTGTTTTGTAAAGTTGTCAAACCTGAGACTTTGGGTGGAAAGGTGCCATACAAAAGTGGAACCCAGTTGCACTCGAAGCCTATACCTCAGTGGGAGTTCTAATCAGGTTGAGTACAGTTCTGTGCTACACCAAGCAGCTTTCAGTGCAGGAGGCAAGCCATTAAATGCTCTCTGAATTCCATTAGTCACTCCTGCTGTGAATGAAAGTCCTCCTAAGTGCATAAAAATTAAATTGCCTATGATGTAGGGAACAAGATGGTACTCTGCCGCCAAACATTGTTTTCCATTGAAAGGGTCGACAATCACACATGTAACATAGCCTTGTAAGAAAGACCTGTAGGGATGTGGTCTGCCTGGGAACCTGTTTTCTCAAATCTAATGACTACAATTGTCTGGTAACTACCCAGTTCTGCTTCAAGAGACTGCCCTTTGTTTTCCAACCCCCAATTGGGTTAATGTGCTGTGGATACAGCCCACAACCTCTGTTCCAGGCTGGATGTAAAGATGGGTCTGGACAAGTGAGAGCGGAAAAGACTTGGCCTCAGAGACTCGGAGACATGTACACTGCTATGGATAATAACACCATCCGGTAGACAAGCCTCTGGGCATGTCTACGAGGGACCATCTGGATTAGGTTGCAGAAGGAAGACCGAGCCTAACTGCTGGACGGAGTATAAGGAGAAAGGAAACTGAGCAATAGCAGGCACCCATTTATCTCTGCTTCCTGACTACGGATACAATATGGACTGTAAACTTCAAACTATGAGCCAAAATCTGCCCTTTCTTCCTTAAATTGCTTTTGTCATGCTACTGCATCACAGCAGAGAGACAGGTAACTAGAATGTACATTTCTTTCAACTCTCTGTGTTAGGCCTTCTCGTGTGAAATGAACAGAGAAGGCAGGGTCCAAGGGTCCATGAAGAGAAAAGCTGAAAGCTGGCAGGACAGGACCCTCAACTCCTTGACTAGCTCAGAGGCCAGAGTCCAGCTGTTAACAGCTGTACTTTCAGATTACGTTGATCAAGGGATCTACATGTCCCCCACCTTAGATCTGAGTTTTCTTTAACTGCAGTCAAAGTAGTTTAAACAAGGACAAATTACAAAGGAGACACATATGCTTCAGTTTGGGAAGAGGCTAACCTCACCCTTCTTCAGAGCTACAGGTTAAGTGCTTTGCCAGGGTCTTTGGCTAGGGAGCAGTACTGTCAGGACTAGAACCCAGGACCTCTGTTTTCTCCTGATGCGTATTCTCTACTTTGGAAAAAAAATTATGAAAACTCACCTATAACAGACACTGCCTATGTTTCAAACTCCTAATTAAAATTCTAAGAGTCACATACTGAATTTACTTAAACTATTAAGTAAAAATTCTTTTACAGAATCACCCTCTCCATTACATAGAATTTTAAAGACTAGATAAACGTATTAAAAAACAAAATTTCTCAGAAATATGCTTGTGGTCGGCTGTCGCAGCAACAGAAATAGCTCAACAAAATAGCTTAAAATGTTTTATTAAGTATATATAATATTACAGGGTAATATTTACACAGTTATTTTTTTTAAATAAAAAAGTATCTTGGCAAAGATTGCAGGTATTCAAAGCTTCAAACAGTGATAAATTGATTTAATACATTAAAAAAAAAAACCTTTAAGGGTAACACAGCTGTAAAACAACTTTGGTCTTTAAATCACTGCAAAAAAATGGCTACCGACAAATAGCATACCTTTAATTGCTATGCAAAAAGGCCCCCAGGAGAGTCCCTTGTGCATAGCAACACTGGAGTTCTCTTACAATTTAGAATGGTTAATGGATATTTATATAATGTGGGAACTAATTCTCAACAATGGCTTTCTGTAAATAATGCTCTGTTTAATAAAAATTAAAAAAAAAAATGTTTCCCTCTTTCATCCGTGATAACAACACGGAAGATCCCACCAATGCCGTCTTACAGAAATGCTTGTTAAAAATGCTTTTTCTTTCCCCTCAAACACTAGATTTATGGAAAATTCAGCATTCAACAGTCATCATTAAGGGCAGTCAAAGGTAAAGGCAGGACAATCTCCTGGCTACTGCTCATTTTAAAGTTAACTTGGATCATGATGTTGAAATAAGACCCCCAGTGGGGTGTGGCAGTTAAAGAGATTTTTGAAAACTCCTTTCTCTAAATAAACTGTCAATTAATTACAGTAAAAAGGCAAAGGGGTGCCAGACATTTTTTCCCTCCAGTTCTCAACAACAGGCAAACACAGGCGCTTATATTTACACATAACCTCTGGTGGCCATATTTGAATACCCACTGTAAGACAAGATAAACCGAGACGATGATACACAGCTGAACTCTCACTAACGCGATAACAGCAGAGTGAACACATCGCTTTTTAAGTTTTATAAACTCAAGCACGATTTGGCCACTCTATTGACTACAACATCCTGAAAGAAAGCCTACTATGATACAGCCCCGTGACTTTTAATCGGATATTTCTCAATGATTTAAACAGACCAGACCTGCAATGTTTCAGGTGAACTCTCACCTTTTGTAATTTTCAAAGCACGTGAGACTTGTCAAAAGAAAGAAAAAAGAGAAAAGAGAAGAAAAAAAACACCTCTAGCTTACCCCACTAAAAAGAGAAATTTAAGTGGAGGCAACTTTGCCACCAAACTTCAGCACTGAGTAGTATCTAAAGTATGCAGAACACACCGCGGGCAGAAAAGGGAGGCGGTGCTTTTCCTGTGGAAGGAATCTTGACGTCCAGTGAGAAGAATAAGACAAAAAAAAAAAAAAAAAAAAAAAAAAAAAAAACCCACAGAGCTAAGCAGAGATCCATTAAGCACCAGGAAGGGTAAGTGAGAGATGAAAGAGACCCCCAGATGGATGGGGTGCCCATGCAGGAAGAGGGCTGGAGCAAACAGTTTGAAAGAGAAGAAAAATAGGATTCAGCCATAAAGGCTCGAAAAACTGTTGCAGAAAGTGACAAATGGCACTGCTCTCTAGTATTGTATAAATGGAGAGCAGACAATAAATAAAAATTGAATAGAGGATATGACAGCAGAAATCGAGATCAGGGACAGAAAAGCACATCCTGGGACAAAATAGATGGGTGGTGCCCACCATACTGTTAGCAATTTAAATCGGGTGGGACAAGAACTGGGAGCCACTGCGGGGTTTGATTTAAAGAGAGTGAACTGGCCCAATAATGCCCAGGCAGGAGGACTCTTACAGCTGCCATCCTTCATACAGAGAAGCTGATTATTGGGAGCAAGAGTTGAGTTCGTCTCGTGTTTCCCTGGCTACCACCGATGGGACTGTCTAGGGCACTCAGTGCCTCAAGTGGCAGGCAGCATAGAGAACATGACAGCTGATTAAGAACCAAGACGGAACCCCGAGCAGAGGGGCGTTGGCTACATATTAAAAGGTGTAACTTTAGTTGGTAAAAAAATTTGACTATAAAGATTTTCACACCTAACTTTCCTAAATAGAGAACAGGAAAAAAATGAAACTGTTCCGAGTCCGAGTCCATCTGCATTTTTGCTGTCTCCATCAAAACCGAGTTTAAGTACTCAACAGTATGAGCAGAGTGTAAATATTTTCAGAAGGAGAGCTGAAAGCATCAGGAGCCATCAGATTTGTATAAAGGCATTCAGCTCCTCCGCACGTTACGCTAATATCTGCAACAGCTACGAAACCAGGGAGAAAACCTACTTTTCTTTGAGAAGCACTATCTTGGTACTGTGGTCAGTTTTCTGAGAGGCCTCAGCAGGTCATAGGTTTACGTTTGCCAAAGACAAACCATTTGGTCCCCACATGAAAGATGACAAAAAATTTGGCATACGAGAGGCACATGGAAACATTCATGGAAATAACCATTAGCAATGCAAACACAAATACGAAGGCCTTCATTACACAAACAGGAAGAAGTACTGGTGTTGTGTCAGAGGGCACTGCTGAGCAGTCATGAAAGCTTGGCACATTACCTAGTTTTAAAGTTTTAAAGAGCTCAAATAGTTGCATCAAATATAATTCCACCCAATAAGGACCTTTGTTTTTTTTAAATGTATTCACTAAAAAGCACAAAGTTAGCATCTGCTCTTCTGTAGATGCCTCGCTTTTGCCCATACAGAAGATGCATGTGCCTACTTTATACATGTGCACATACAAACACGCCCACGAACGAGGTAAAAACAAGTGCTAATAATCTAAAAGTTCTCCATGCGATCACAACTGTCAGGACGTTGGTTTTCTTCTAACTGGGTAGGGAATGTGGTAGTTTTACGTTTCAAACTTAGGGGAGGAGGAGGAAGAGGGGCAGAAAGGGGAGGAGGGGGAGGGGGAGGAAGGGGAGGAGGCAGGAGGCAGGAAGCAGGATACAGGAGGAAGGGAATGAGTGTTCAGCATGCAACATAGAGACAACAGGCGGAAAACCCCTCCCCCGGCCCTGCAAAGGCCTGACGAAGACACATGTTGCCATGCAGGAGACACATAGTTCAGATTTCAGTCTTGCTTTGTCATGCCTCCGATCAGAAAACATGGGAAGAAACATTGTAGATTTTTTTTTTTTTTTTTTTTGCCTTTAAACCAGAGGTCTGGAATACATATGTTACAACCATAGCTATTTTATTTTTTTCTGAGCACAGTGCTTTGAGAATAAGTCTGGCTCCTTTCTGCAACTGACACGACTGTGTCACAGGACCATGTTTAAAGAGGAGAAAAGGTATTATATCTTGTAACGCAAATGAAAGTAGCAGGACGGGACAGGGAGCAAAGGGTCATGTGCAAAAAGGAAAACCACATCTATTAAAAAAAAAGTATTCAAAATCTGGGTGCATTGTATGTCAAAGGGGGTGTGTGTGAATGATGGCAACCCCCAAGAATGAAGACATTAGTGCCACCCATATCATAGCACAGAGAGGGGCCACAAGGGATTTGCCCAACCACATTCCTCTTCCCACTCCAGTCTCTAACACTATGACCCAGAAGTGGCAGTCTTGTTATTCAGCTAGCAGCATAAGTGGCAAAGCTGCTGGGAACCTGAGTTTACTAAGGCTTGCTGGATACCACTGTTTTTCCATAGGTATCTCTGGGTGACTAACCCTCAGGTTAGTGCTTGGTGAGTCTCACTCGGAATCGATTTTAAACTCAGTGTTCAGAGACTCAAGGATCTAACAAGCATCATTCTTGGAAGTTGCCCCTGAAACATTTGCCCCTAGTTGAGTAGAAACAATAGAAAAATGGATTTCAATTGGTTACACAGCACATCATAATTTTTTTTATTACATAAATTACAGCTGCTTTGAATATAAACTTAACTGTAATAATCATTTATGGTTCAATGACATTTTTCATGGATGAAAGTCAGTTACTGTTGTCTGTTCCTTCCATCAGTAAGTCATGAAGGCCATGGTGCTTAGACAACTGTATTCTTGCACTTCTGACTTCCAAGTTACAGTCTGTCACTTCCCTTCACTTATTCTGGAAAACAGAAACATCGGCATTTCGTCACTACTCACGCCTACTTCCTATGCATTAAGACATGATCTGTTTCTAAAGCTTGAAACCGTTTCAGATATATTATATCAAAAGTAATGAAAATGTATCTGTAAAGGTCACAGACAGAAATCAGGCAAATCATTAGCTTTCCCAGTTTGGTAAGTAAAATGCCAACGACACAGGAAAATAAAATCGACACAGACCGATAACCTTGGGTTTTGGGGTAAGCTCAACAAAAGGCAAGAGATGCTGATTTCTCAAAGCAGAAGTTATTGATCCAAGAATAATACTCCATCATGTTCGCTTTAGGTTTACAGATTTCGGTTAATATAAGTGAAACAGACTTTTGATCTGGCATACGTGAAGAGGAAGGCATCTTGAACTTTGTTCAGGGTGACATGCATGCCGTGAGTCCAGCGTGGACTTCGGAAGCCACAACCCATAACAAACATTTAAAAGCCAAATTGTGATCAGCTAAATGTGGACAAAATTCAGGGTGTTTTCAAGACCTCTTGTGCTACACAAACAAGTGAAAAACCAAACCAAAGTAGTAAATAGTTCTTTATGGCATCTCCTAAAACCGTGACTTTAAAAAAAAAAAAAAAAAAAAAGTCGCATTTTAAAGAAAATTAACCAAGGGACACTGAAGGTTTTCACACTGGTTTTTTGCAAATGGAGAATAGCTTATTATTTATTTATTTATTTTTCTCTACTCACAGAAACGTGATACCTCAGTAGGTAGAAGAAAGAACACAACAGTTGAAAAACAAGGCCCAGAGAGAGTAAACATGACAAAACCATGCTAGGAATCCTGGCATGGTTAACACTGGTTCCCACTATAAACAATATTTTTAGGTAGCAGTAGCTTGTATAGCAAAACGTACATTTAAAAGCTACGACAAAAGCCTGTAACCATGGGACCATTCTGGACTTCCCGTTAAGCAGGAGCCTGTTTTAAATTTAGCTCAGAGAACACATGAAGTGTTTTTAATCTTATGCAGAAGTTAATTGTGCTCTAGGGAAGGCTTCTGTTACCTGCAATGCTTTGTTATGAGGGTGAGCAGGCAGGTCACAGGCTTTACAGCTGGCAAATATAAAGCAAAGCCTACGTGAGAAAGGATCGGCTGCTAGCACGGATGGCATAAAGACATTTTCGAAAAGAGACTATAAATACAAGTGGGATTACTAAATGCCAATGGGGCTGGAGAATCATGGCATATTAAGGTTAAAGAATATATTAAGGTGGAAACATCACAGACGTCTTTGGGAAGAATTAGCAAGTACATGTGTACGTCATATTCAGGAAACATGTGTTGTCGTTGATCTGGAGTTCAGAAAAGAGGGAAAAGCTGGGGTGAATAAAGAAGTCTCTTTCCTTTTAATCCTTTCCCACATGGTTGGGACTAAGTTCCTGCATGGAAAAGTAGATATGTCACCCCCAGTGTGACATGCAACAAAATCTCTCCACGAGTATAAAACTCTGTCAAGGTGAGACAAACGTATGCCATAATGTCTGCACGTTTTATGCAAGGCATTTTAAACATTCAATCAACAGTTCCCATCCATAAGACCCTACGAAGTCTCTTTTTTATCTACCTACAGAAAAGTGACACTGTCACAGGTAAAAGAAAGAACACAATACCAAACTAGATCTAAGGTGTAAACCTCACAAAACTTGGACATTCACGATTCACAGTATCCCTGTCATTTTCCAAAAGTTGTAATTTCAAGAAGCTCGTTGCTTTCCTTGTAAATGTCCATGTGTCAACCAGCACCCAGTCACAGGTGAGCTTTAAACTTTAACTGTCCATGCATGGAGCAGTGCACAATCACATGCAGACTTTGTACTTACCGTCGTTCATCATTCCTTTTGACTCTTTAAATGCTGAGGATTAGTAACAAGCAGGCAGTTAGTCAGAAGGCAAGTTAGTAAGATTTCACAGTTAGAAACAGTCTCAGCATAAACAGATATGCAACAACACAATGCCAAGTATCCCTTAACTAGACAGCTAGTCTCATTTGAGGCTATCAAAGCAATTTCTATGGCTCACACCCACAGCACCCACAAAAGCAAACAGACTTGCTGGGGAATACAGATCCAGATTTACACAGAAAGTAACTGACACATTTTGGTATCACTCCATAGTGGCAGCCTGTATTTTTCTAAAATTGACAAATTAGAAATCAGAAGCCACAGAGATGTTTCTTTACTGAGGGTGTGACTCTTCATCCTGTCCAGTTTATACTGGCTCAGTGGTCCTCTTGTCCAAATGTCACTTGGGATAGCACAGGACAGTAAGAATATTACAAAAGCAATACTACCAATTTCTGATTTGGAGTCAAGAAAGAATCAAGAGATCAAAGCAAGAGAACATATGAACGAAAAAGCAATCAAACAAATATACCCCCAAACTAGATTCTTCCCAAGGGATTGATGGGTATTCTAATGTCTTTGAGGATCAGTTTAAATTATTATCTACTAATAGACCCAGACTACTAAGCTTATAATAATCACATACCGTTAAGGGGTTCCTCTACAGCTTTCTGGAAAATATTTAAAATATATGTATAAAATATATGTTACTTTATGTCTTTTATGCTAAAACTTACACTATCATTGAACCTGTATTATAAGTGGAGAATCCAATGGTCTAAAAGCAAAATAAGACAGCAAAAGCTAATGAAACAAAGCTTTCCAAGGCTAGTTAATAGTTTAATAATAACCGTATTATTCTCTTGGTATTTTTTTCCTGTGAATAATTCCCCACTCCACCCACCATTCTCAGTTCAAGAAATCCTTATAAAAGTATTAATGTACAAACATGCAAATTGCAGTAACAGATAGAAAATACAGTTAAATAAGAGATGGTAGCGAAGCAGAATCATTTTCACATCATGCAAATTGAACTCTGTAACAGCAAGAAAATTGTTAGGATTTAATGGTCCATTGCTTAGGTTATCTCTAAGAGGCACTAGAAAAACTGCTAGCTGCTTGTGGCTAACACAGCTGTGACACCAGTCTCCTCAGAATAAAAGGCAGAGGTGAATTAACACTCTCTGCCCAAGCCCGCCTTTTGGGCGTGTCCTTAGAGGCTGCCAGATTTATCTGTCAATCACTAAGGACAGGAAACTAAGTACAATACAGTCCCCTTAAGATCTTAATTCCACATAAGAACTCTCAGGCAGGCCTATCACCATGGTGAGTTTATATGGTAATTTTTTTCTCATACATTTCCTCTTGAATTTGCTCTTTTTCTTAGAATTTTCCCAAAGACCTTATGAAGCTATTCACATACAATGAAACCATTAGGAGGGAAAAATACTGGTAAAATGCTAGGTCATTATTTGGAATGGATCTTTTCAACAACATATACCTTACAGACTACACTTTTTAGCGAAGTCAGTTTAGCACAAACTTCTCTTCCTTAATGTCATCCTTGGAACTGTCACTCTATGAACTCACAAACTCACATCGCACAAATTCAACAAATGAGGAGCCATAGTGGAATCAGCTTCCTTCTGATGGAAGAGATAACTGTATTCCTCCTCATAGATTCTGGATGTATAAAGGGAGTACAACCTTACAGGGACACTTCTCCTACCTCAACAGTACTTAAATGCCTCAAGGTAAGTCTTATGACAATCAGACCTATTCATGCACAGGCCCTGAAATGACTTCAGCATTGTCTTAATTTAGTGTCGCATTAAGCAGAGAACAAAACAGTCCAATGTTCCAATCACCAACCCATCATTTTAATCCACCAAACAATTGCTCTTAATTCATTTAATAAACTTGAACTTACCCTAGGTGGTTGTATAGTCCTCTGGTTGGAAGCTGGTATAAATAAAAATATAAATGCAATCAATAAATACATGAAGCAATGTAATACTTAATTTTAAGGCAACAGGACTAACACCAGAAGGTGCTAGGTACTCCAATGCAGGAGTCCTAGCTTTGACAGTTTATTCAAAACTACGGAGGAGTCTAGATTAAATGCACTGGCAGGAGAAAAGGAAGCAAAAAAGGATGCCTACTGCAAATAATAAACACAGACTCAGTCCCTTTACAGGGAACACATTAGCTAATGAAGATGCAAGAATAGAGGGCAGAAACCAAAGACAAGAAGGAAAAGAACAACATTAGATTGGTTTAAAAAAAAAAGAAAGAAAGAAAACTTCCTTGTAAAAACCATTTCAGGAAGCCATAGAGCAAGCAAAGCAAGTCTTAACACACAGCCAGTGTCCCAAAGACGGAAAACATAACTGGAAACAGTCTCTCAACAACTCAGGATTCTTTCCTAGGCGCAATTTCCTACCCCACCCATCTCAGTTTAAGAAGTCCAATCGGCTCAATTTTATAAACAGTGTAAGCATTCTGAGAGCCACAGCAGAATGCACAATGTAGTTTAAAGACAGGAGCAAAGCAGAATAATTTCCAAGTCATTTTGGACTGCGGAGAAACAATGTTAGGGCTTATAGGATTCCACAGAACCCCAACTGGCTAGCATCCAAAGGCACGCCCCAGACAGCCAAGTTCCCATACCCCACCCACCCAGACTCAGAGGGCTTCTAAAGCTAATGAAGATCAGGCTTTCTCAAACAGGGCAACTGCAGCCAATAGGCCATACACATCACATTTGCACTAGAATTAGAGGAGGTTAAATAAAAACATCTAGAAGCTCAGGGATAGGAGGAACAGGGTTAGAAAGAAAACAGAAAGTAGGTAAGAAAGAATCAAGATTGTAGATCTCTAGGTAGGAAAGAAGAAGGAAGCAGCTATGGAATGTATCCCAGTTAAGCAGGAGACTGGGGGCAAAGCACTGTCATTCTTAAGTTATGTAAACTGAGCTCAAGACACAGAGATAAGTTAAGTGCTCAGCTATAAATGAGGCATTTACACCATCCCCCACTGAGGCTCGGGAACACTGGGGAAGAGAGGGCAGAAGGAATACAAGGTGTGGATAGAAAATGGAGCTACATGACTGCTATCTTCAGGACATGCTGCACACATTCTAACCATGAACCCAATGCAACTACAGTTGTCTACAATACACCTCAACAAGAATAGGCCTGTCAGAAGCTAGGCGTTAACCCAAGGGGCCTGGGTCCCTACCATCGAAGGAATGGCCAATGATGGATTCTGAGCACTGGAGAGGCATTCCCTCAGTTGAATAAATACTCCCGAACTTGTCAGGCTCCAGTAGACAGTTCCAAACTCACAGTTACATAGATGGCCCTGGTTAAACCAACTATGACTTAACACATAAGAGTAACTCATGAATACAGCAAAGAGATTTGCAGGGAGGAGAGTGTGTTGACGGGGTGCTGAGGAAAGGGCATGTGGAGAGTGACAGTAATCAGAATGTATTGTATACATACGTGTATGAGAATGTTGAAGAACACATTCAATGATAAAAGACTGAAAAGGCAGAGTAGAGTGTGCACCAATTCAAAATAGAAAAAAAAAATAGGTGTTTAACTGAAACTCACATGGGGAAGCCAGATTTGTGCTGCTCTCAACCTTACTCAGAGAAGTTTCTGTTTGTGGTGGTTGTTTGTTAGTGGTGAATGCAGATTCATCAGGAGCCAAAGTGCTGAGTGACCGGATGCTTAGCCACAGATGGTCCCTCTATCTCCACCCATGGCCCTGTAAACATCTCAGAAGACAGAACTGAAAGAGCTGGAGGGTGGAGACGAGAGCTGAGAAATGCTGCCTTCAGGACACGAAGTCATTCATGGACACACCCAACTCACAGCAGCTGTAGTTGGTTGCACAAGAACTGCACAAGATCCAGCTAATCAAGATTCCAGCATGGCTGGAGGTGGGCTCAAAGAACACCTCTAGATAATGAGCTATTGGCAGGTGATGGCTGCTGAGGAGGAGAGAAATCAGTTTTCTCTGGAGATGTGGCTCCACTAATTGGACTCAGGAGACTATCATTATCATCATTATGATTATTGGCAAAATATTGCCATGCACATGTGGTCAGCGTTATTTGAACTAGGAAGAATATCAATAATAATAATAATAATAATAATAATAATAATAATAATAATAATTTTAAGTGATTAAAAAGGGAAGACATAGAATCAGAAGGAAAATGGTAATGAGTTCCAGGGAGAGTTGGAGGGAAACAATTGGGGGGTCTATATGATCAACACTATATATATATATTTTCCCCCCAAAGGATAAATAAAAATCAGTAACCATAAAGATTTTTAGAAAATTGGGAGTCATTATTTTATGTTTATTAGAATTGTGTGTGTGTGTGTGTGTGTGTGTATACACACACATGTAATCTAAATAAAGTTATGCTACTTGGGGTGACAATACTCCCCCCAAACGCAATAGACCATGTACCAAAAACCCCACTTCAAGGCATGAGAAACCTTTCAAGGTTTCTCATCAGGAGAGTTCAAGGACTCCCAGAACAATATAGGCTATTGCCATGGCCCCTAGTAATCTTCTCAAAATAAAAGTTAAGACCCTATTGCTGAAGACACCACACACTTTGGACTCGGGACTTGGAGGAATAAAGCTATATCAACCTGGAAGTCTCTCTTTTTAAAGACTCAATCTCAGGGTACAGCAAGGAAGTATGAATGCTGCCAATGCAGAAAACCACTCAGTGACACTGCCCAGCTGTAACACTCACGAATCATGACAATGACCATAACAGCAAGACATACTCAAAGGCATGGCAGTGGCACTTCTCTACTGAGGGTAACTAGCAGCTGTCTAATTAGATATAAGGCCTGATCCATAGAAGGGAATTCATACTTGACACGGTTAATCCTAGCCAATTACTTGTGACTGGTGAGGCCAAGGACCCAGAAGAGAACCTACTCTTGCTACTTCACCTAAAGCAGACCTGTGCTCTAAAAACTTATCTTTATGCTCACAGATAAGTGAGGTTCCTACTTTCTTTCTGAAACAAATGGAGACGATCACAGAAACAACTGGTCAATATGCTGAGGACAACCGACCATGTGTGCCTCACCCAAACTCATTAAGCTACAGAATAACCCCTATACCTATAGGTAAGCATACAGGCTGGCAACTCTACAGAAGGGGGCAGAAAGCATGTTAAAACCAGACAACCAGGATGTTTGCTGCAGGATTTTATGTAATGGACATGACTTCGCTAGAGTGTCTTTTATAGGACAGGCAAGCTGCACTCATGAAAACTCAACAACAGGGTTGCCTAAACAAGACCTGCGTAACAACAGCACGAGTTGGCATGACAACATGGGTGGGGAAAGTCTCATTGTCATCGTTAGTTTCCTGATTTTATTTTTCAAAATTTGATTTTTATTTCACTTTTAGTAGTTAAGCATGTACATTATACAAAGCACAGGACTTGGCAGTAATACACAGTATGTTTGCCCTGGGATATACCCATTGCTAGCGGTGACTGAGTTAACCTAGAACAGCCTGGGAAGTATCTCTACTGAAATATTTATATATTTATCAGAGTCAAACACTATTGTCTGTGGGGGGTGGTTTACTTCTTCATTTTTTTCTAAACAGTGAACTTTAATTTAATTGTCCTTCTTATATCAACAAACAAATTTCTTGAGGAAAACTGATACTCTGAAATCTTCCAGTTAGCAGTGATTTTTTTTTTTTAAGAAAAAGAAGTTTCAACTGATTTAATTCTCAAAGATGGCAGTAGGAAAGATTAATTGCTATTTAGTCATCCTCAGATCAGAACATTTTAGTGGTATGATTTTAGCAGTACAGACCACCAAAATCCAAGGAGTTACCTTTTTAGGATGCATTCCTCTCTCTTTAAATAATATTCTTATTTTATATGAATACTGTATTTATATCATTTCTGCCCAGCCTGTCCTCCCTACTACTCCTCTGGTGCCCTGCCTCAAGTTCATGGCCTCATATTCTTTAATTATTTTACATACAGGTAATGTAATGTATGGGGTGTGTGTGTATATATGTATATATACACACACACACATACATATATATATGTGTGTGTGTGTGATATATGTGATATATATAAATCTATATATGTGATATATACATCTATATATATACATGTGATATATACATATATGCATATACATATGATATATACATTTATACATATACATGTGATATAAACATTTATACCTATACACATGTGATATATATATTTATACATATACATGTGATATCTATATATACACACATAAAGATATATGTATATACACACATATATAATGTAATTGTGTAAGCACAACCTGCTGAGTTCATTAAGGGTTGCCCATATGTATGTGTCTGTGACTGGGTCCTTGGGGTTCATTCATGTACAGGAGGCTCATCCCCAGAGAAGACTGACTGATCCTCTTCTCAGTCGTCATGAGTTGCCTGTAGCTCTTCATTGAGGAGCTTTAAATGAGTGACCTTCATTGTGGTGGCACTCAGGGAAGGTTTGTTCCTCGAATCCAAGCAAAAAGGTAAGCTCTATTTGAAGTGGCAGATAGTGGTAGAGATATACCACACCCAGTTGGTTCCCCAGTAAACTAAGCTGAGTTAGAGCATGTAGCCATTAACACACTGTCTCTACAACTCACCTCAACCATTACATGTAAGTAAAGCAAAGGAGCTATGTAAATTTTTGATTGGCAATCAAAGCATTCTTGTGTAGCACTTTCCTCTCAGAGTAGAATCTCCTCCATCTACAGGGAAGTTCCCTAGGCTCAGAAAGTTTTTTTTTTTTTTTTTAAAGTTATTTCTGGAAGTCCTTGAAACTGACCAGATTGACCAGGCTCCTCCCTCTCCCAGCTCCTAGGAGCAATAAAGGCTACTGCTAGTCACTCTCAGACTAGCTGTGCTGCCTAAAAGAGACTCAGACCAGTCAAGCTACCAGGAAAAATAGATCATCCACGCTGCCTGGGAGAAGCTCAGAGCAACTGAACTGTCTGCACAGGACCCCCCAACCTACTGAGCTGCCTGCAGGCTGGGTAGGGTTCCAGTTTTCATGGGCCTTTTGCCACCTATGCTTGAGTGGGCTTTTGGGAATGCCAGTGGTTTTTTTGTTTTGTTTTGTTTTGTTCGGTTTTTTTTTTTTTTTTTTTTTTTTTTTTTTAAGATATTCCTGCTCCTGTAAGTAACCCCAATAGAACTCACTAGATCCTCAAATTGGATTTTGGGATTATCCGTGTTTTGACCTGCCATTGTTTCCCTATGTGGGAAATCTTTTCAACCCCCTCAGGAATACATACAAGGGTCAGAGATAACATTTCAGAGTTCTATTCGTGTTCATAAATGTGTTCATCCTAAGTAATTCTTAGGGTGCGCTCTGTCGTGCTAGCCTCCTATCCACTATCACTAGATGGCTGCTAAGTTCTCCCTTTCAAGTCTAATTCGGCGAGCTCTTCCTGAAACAGAACTCTAGGAACGGTGGTTATGAGGGACACTAGTCAGTCACAATCCTCGGATGTTGTAAAACTAACTGTGAGGGATTTATTTTACCTGGGTTAATTCTCTCTAATGGCGATATAAGCCGTGTGATAAATAAAGGTGACAATGCGTCTGTTGCTCTCACGTGTCAGGAGCCTGGGCATTGGTAGTCTTTTTTTTTTTTTAGCTCAAAAGCTTTAAGCATTCCACACGTGCTCACTTGCAGTCTTGCAATGATTCTTGCTGTGTGGCTCTCA
The DNA here is from genome assembly GCA_030674055.1 of Rhabdomys pumilio. Lineage (NCBI taxonomy): Eukaryota > Metazoa > Chordata > Mammalia > Rodentia > Muridae > Rhabdomys > Rhabdomys pumilio. The sequence goes on along the minus strand of JANHMN010000011.1, from coordinate 33,599,341 downwards.
CTCTTAAAATACCTGACTACACTCCATAAATATGCTTTCTGGCTTTCAATTCTTCGGGAATAATTTTTCTAGTGATTTATATACGGCTTGTAAAAAACAGACGACCAAAGCTATGTGAATAATTATACACACAATATATGTGTGCTTCTGTATCATTTTCAGAATACCTGAGACGTTGTGGCAGGCACAGTTCTGACTCCTACCAAGTGGATTTGAATCAGAACAGCTGTACCTGCCCTTATACTGCACTGAATAGTAAAGGCTTTAAAAAAGAAAAACAACTCTTGTTCTACACACACAAATAACAACTACGGCTGCCCTATACAAAAACGAGTTCTCATATAGTGAGCACAGTTAGTTTCTATTAATCTTATGTGCTAATATGAAGTTATAATTTCCCAACTTCATACCATTGAAATTCTTCTCATAAAAAAAGTACAAAATTTAAAAATTATATTTTGCTATAGAAAGCAAACGTTAAAATTGCAGTTAAGGCTACAAATTTAAGCTCAGAAATAATAAAAAATATAAAAGTTATGATTATCACACGGATATTTACTAACTTTAGAAAGAGAACTTTTCAGAAAGGTATTTGAAGATTTTATTGAATTCAAATCAAAAGTCACCCATGTCTACAATGGTGTCTGGCAGCAGGAATTATTTTGGAAACATGACTTTCACTTTCCGATAAGAATGCTCAAATTTGCAGCCTTTAATGCTACGCGTGTTTAGATTTAAGCCGTCAGAACAAATAAGCAAAACACATTCACTATCCCAGTCTACCACGGTATCTAAAGAGCAGTCATCCTGTACCTTTTCTTCTTGCCTTTCAATTGACTGAAGGTGTCTCTCTCCACTCTGGTATCAGACAAGTTGATTTAAAAAGTTATTTGAGGATAGGCTCCAAGTGTCAATAAAACTGTACTAAATTCCTATATTACATATAGTATAATTATCTAGGAAATCATCATAAAAACACTTTGGGTACTTTGACTTCACTTTCATTTAACACAGTAATATGGACAATTACCGTGGCTTTATGATCTTCATAGAGCTATAAGCCATGGAGAAGGTTTGAGATCAGAGGGAGAAGGCAGCCACTGGATAATGGCAATGCTCATGGCAGCTACATGCAACAGAACTCTGATCAGACATGGAGGCCTGAGAGCAAAAGGATGCATTCCAGATAGAGAAGAAAAACGTAAGAGCGTAGAGCTGACCACCAGCCGGAGACACCTAAGCCCATGGCGTCGGAGCTGTGTGAATATTGCAGGTCACATACTGTTCTTAGCATTCAAGGGAGCAGCCAAATCAGCGGTGTCAGCTCGCAAGTCCAGACACAGACTGATTGGAAGACTAACAAAAATAGAATATGCATCCAAATTCAAGGCATCAGAGTCAGCTCTGGAACGCCAGCCGGCTACAGATGTCTTAGCTGTGCTTGATGTGGCCTGAAGTCGGGAAGACTCAGCAAGGAACAACTAATACTTACAAACACACAAACTAAAGGCAGGTAGACTTTGGAGTTGTTTACATAAAAATATTAAGGAGAAAAGAATATATATATATATATATATATATATATATATATATATATATCTCAGATCAAATTTCATGATCAGAGATTAAGAAATAAAGTTCAGAAATAAAGGTGAAAAACTTTTTGAAAATCTTACGTAAATACTCTAAAAAGTTTACTGACTATAGTATTCACCTTTTTGTATTCATTTTTAGAAGTTCTTCTAAGAGCACATCAGAAATACTGATTTGTTTCAATGACATAACTATTGAGTTTCTTGTCCCATGGTGAAAAGTGTGCTCTATTGCATAAAAATAACAAACTACGTCTTTTAAGGGAGACTCAAATTCTACAGCTGGGGTCAGGTGTGGCTTACACAAGGCATATCTAGCTCAGACACCACTAAAAGCACCTACCCGTGCCTATACACGTTCATAATAAGAATGCAGAATTCCTGCATTTGAGATCGACAGATTAAGCACCAAATAGTGAACCCAAGCCGACACTTCCTAGAAGCTGATTTTAAAGGCAGTAAAATCTTGAATTTAAAGATCTCTTTTTAATATACTGGTTTTTCACTAGAAGCGTTTTAGAGTAGTGCACTGGAAGTCATCGCATATTAAATATAGATGTGACAGGCTTTAATTTTCAGTCCCTTTCTCTGGAGGGGTGTCTGTGTATGTAAGCAGTGTATATAGAGACCAGAGGAACAGACAAAGCACTCCGCAAGAGGAACCTGGAACGTGGACAGGTTTCATACTAATTAAAATGGAGCCTCCGAAGGTAGCCTCTTTTGCTTATAAAAATAAATTTTATTCCTCCTAATACACTGAACCATTTTTTTTCTTATTTTGTAACTCCAACTTCATAAATCTGCACGCCTTCTCCCTCTTTAATTGGCATCTCTCCAATTATATTTTCTCATTTTTGGAGACATCAATATGTTTCTACCCTCAGCTGGAGGGATGCACTCAATCCATATTCTAAATATCTGAAATTCCTTGTGAAGGCTTAAAGAGTAAGACTCACTTACCGACAAACTTCATGTAAACTAGTCCAAGTAGTTCTGCTAGAGCGATGATACCCAAACCTGAAATCAAGAGGGGGCCGTGCACTGGCTCACAAGCTGGAGAAACAAGAGAAATATCGGTAGAAATGCATATAAAGTAAAGAGATCTCAACTTAAAGAAACCAACAATAACTAATAAGATCAAGTATATTTTTTCTTTAGGTGTAGTTGCAGATTCCCAATTCTAGATTTACACACTAGGCAAATAGTACTACCACTCAGCTACATCCCAGAATATGTCAGCTTGAAGGGTACTATGTTTTATTCTAATGACCAGTAAAACCTTTATCTACATGTACACAATATACAAATATCTTTATTACTAGTTCACTAAAATAACTTAATAGGATAAAAAGCATTTTTAACATAGTGTATTCTTATTGTACCAAGATTAGTGAAAAATAAAGTCAAGGTAAAGCGAAGGAAAAGTAAAGTCAAAAACGCCATTCATGTAGAGCCTGGTTATTTGACAAGCTCTTCTACGAATACAGGCACCATCATTGGCTAGGAGAGCGGTCATCTCATAAGCCATATCCAGGCAACATTCTTGTAGCAATGGGAAAAATACTATTTATACTGGTGTGTGTGTGAGTGTGTGTGTGTGTGTGTGTGTGTGTGTGTGTGTGTGTGTGTGTGTCCACATATGGTTGTGTGTGACAGGGGTATTGAAAAAGAAATGCTGAAAATTCTAAACGCTGAAAAACACGCAGAGAAGCAAGATATCTCTCCCTGATGGTGTTACCAAACACTGTTTGCCAGTTTACTACAAAAATTAACTGTACCTTACCACACAATGCAAAAATTACAGTCCTTGGTATTTAGCCAAATAGAGCTGAAAATTTATACCCACAAAAACACATGCTCATTGATGTTTACAGTAGCTTTATTCATCTGTCATAAAAAGAGGAAAACGACCAGGATGGCCCCCTCAGTAGGTGAATGCAAAATACTAAACACATTATGGCAACAATATTTTCCAGCACTAATGAGCACTATTAAGCTATAAAAAGACACAGATGAAACTTGAGATTTCTATCTAAAAATGAAGGAAGCCCACATGAAAAGGCACACACGTAACCTCTCTATTGTGTGTAGGCAAGATCTGTGCTTTCCTCACAGTAAAAACCCAGCTCTAAAGCATTTTGAAAAAAAAATGCAAAACTACGTGGAAAGTTAAAAAGGTTAGTGGTGTCAGAAGTCGGGAGAGACAGATGAACAAGAAGTACATGGGGGAGGTTATTCCATGTGACATCATAAGGGGTATCATACATGTCACTGCACATCTGTCACAGCCACGGACTGTATGTACAACACCAGTTACCAATCGTGATATAAGCTATTAATGTGTAGTGGGAATGACTGTCTCCATGATGTTTCATCCACTGCACCATTGTGAAATGCTTAGGGAAACTGTCAGTCTATGGGGAATAGAAAAAAGGGTAGAATATATGGTAACTCTCTGTACTTTCTACTAGGTTTTTCTATGAACCCACAGCTATTCTAAAAGAAAAATCCATGTAGGAGGAAGAAGAAAAAGAAGAGGAAGAGGAAGAAGAAGAGGAGAGAGAAATAAGAGTGCTAACCTAACTGAAACCCAGCTCATTAACAGTATGACTCACCCATGATGCAGAGACACAGCCCGACCACAGCAAGGACATAGCCCAGCACTTGAGTGATCAATATGGCAATGGTGAAAGAGGTCATTCCAAAAGCTGAGGGAGGGACAGGAAATAACAGAAACGTGTTGAGAACTCTGATGTAGCAATCAGTCCTGTGGACTTTTGACATACTCAAAGATGGACTGCAGTCCCTCGTCAGACGACATGTTTCCCAGTTAACCTTTGCATAGGTCTGTCAGCTCCAGACTCCACATTCTGCAAGCTTTTACTGCCAGACATCTGACAGGGACTGGTCGTTTTTACTAAAATCCTGACGCAATGCTGTAGTTACATTTATACATTGTGCGGTATGAACGGCTTGTTACGCATGGCTTCTGCACATGCACACAACTGTTCTGAGGGGGAGAAAAAACAAACACACAAACATAACCTCTATACTCTGTGGGTGGACAAGAGCTGTGCCTTTCTTAATGAACCTTTAAATGCAGCCTCGGGATTCAGTGCTAAATGAGACTCCTTAACAGTAACAAAAATATGACCTTGACTTATTTTTAAATGCACGAAAAAGATATTGATTACGTTTAGAATAGCTATACAATTCAGTGTTACCAATGCTTCTGAAATTCATGACTTATAATCCCACCTCACAGAATCAGTCTTTCTACTGCAAAGGTTTACTAAAAGAGGAAAGAGAATCCTTCTAATACCGACGTATGGCTACAAAAAGCCCCCAAATTAGAACATGCAATCGTCATTAAAAATTATACGCCACACTTTAAAATTACACCAATGCCATCAGATATGCAAGAAAATTGCTTTGTACAACATAATTTTTGAGAAGACCTAGCAACCTGAAGATTAATCTGTATGGGAAATGTCACTAAGAACATAATGGACAATGGAATAATGCAGCTTTTACTGAACTGTTAAAACCATACAAGAATATTTTCACCAACGTTTTTTTTTTGTGTGTGTGAAGAAAAAAGGTAAAAACCAGACTGTGAGAACAAAGACTCACCTGTCATAAACACATTGTATTGAAGCAGTATTAATATTCCTGTAGAGATTACAATGAGGCCAAGTCCAGAGGCATTCTTCACGGGCTTTTCTCCTGTTGAACAATACTTAGATTTAAGGTATTTTCTTATGGACTTCTTTGTGAAGTTATATACTTACTCTGCTAAATGTTTTAACCTTAGTGCTACCTTATAAAGTGTAAAAGGCTTAAAAGGGTTTCCACAAGTCCATACAAAGTAAGCAATTCTTATTTTACCATTTAAGGCCAAACTAAAGGATCCATGTCACAACTTGTTGAATCTTTCATTTGGCTTTAACTCTTTAACTGCCTTACAGGATTCCAGATGATAAACTTGCCCGAAGCTTGTACCATACACTCTCAGGATTCAGCCTGTCCTCCAAGCCAAATCAGCTACTGTTTCCTGATTTCTTCACCTCCCCAGGCCTGGATGCAAACACAGTCACCAAATCTGTTCCTAAGATCCTCCTGTGCCACAGTGTCCCCAAGAGAGCAGAGGCATGCTATGGTCTGCCATGGTGAGCCCAGGCTTTGCTTTCCTTCCCATCTTCTCCCTGCCTCTATTTCCCACTCACACTTCCCCCTCTCAGCTATAATGAGCATTTCAGACAGACACAGCTCCAGGTGTATGCCCATTTCCACATCTTAGCCAGGGAGCTGTACCTCCAGAGTGGGTTGAACGAAGGCTCTGGTTATATTCCCCCCTTTCTGTCCCTAGGAACCATGAATACAACCTCATGTGTCAGAATAAATACTGAATGGGAAAAGAAATGCTACTAAGTTAAGGATGCAGAATGAAGATCTGACCTGAATTGAATGGGTGCCTGAATACCTAGCTAGTGTCCTTGTAGAGGGATCAGGGAGGTGGATCTCATACAGACACAGAGGTCACAGAGGTCACGAGGAAGCAGTGGTGGGAGCCACTCTACTAGGGAACGAATTCTAAGCACTGTCTGTCAACACCAGAAGCTAGGAGAACAAGGACAAGAATTCTTCCCGGGATTCCTCAGAGGGAGAAACAGCCCTTGAGAGAGAGTTTAGACCACATCACTTGCCACAATCTGTCACAGAAGCCCTAAAATCCAATACACGCCCCCCTTGGGTTGCTGCCTCACCTCAGCCCACAGCCCTAATCCTGGTACCCATGCATCTTACCTGGGATGAGAAGGATGGCTCCAACAACCACGATGACTGTGAGCACCAGCCCAGCGACGAGCAGCAGAATGATTCTCTTATTCGTACGGCTGGATTTATATTTGAGTGCTTTAAGAGAAAAACAAGGAATTATATAACTCAAGTCGCAAGCGATGCCGTTTCTGTAGCATATAATGTGAGAGAGAAACGGACAACCCTCCGTATGTGAGAAACCTCTGAAGCACCACTCCTCAGCCCCTACCCCCTACCTCCATGCATTTTTATAAGTCATGGCCATGTGAATGTAGATATTGAAGGGGTAGGTGACATTTTATCCCCTGCACTTTATACAATCAAACTACACATAAAAGGCCTTCTAAATTGAAGCATCATTAAGCCTTTTCACATTTTTTCACCGAGCAGTGGATCTGTGCGTAGAATATGGCAGAATACCTGGACCCTACATATTACCAATGTGCTCCCAGACACTTTCAACTCTCTCCACCCCGAGAGGCAAAATCACCCCAAATTCATGACACAGCAGAGCCACACACAATGCTGGTAAGACACAGCTACACAAAGAGAGACACTGAAAAAACAAATGTCCCTTTTAAAGACTTTGCAAGACACCTAGAAATCTAGGAGACGCAATGTGAAAATGAGAATAGAACAATAAAGAAATCATATCCTTAGAATCCCAACAAAGAAAAAATCCTAAAACGTTCAACTAAGACACTGGAATAAGAACACTGACAGGGTTCAAGAGGCTCCATGGTGGGCATCACTAGTCCTGATGATGCAGACTCAGTCTCAGGTGCTATTTTCCTCGCTGACACAAAATGTTTCAAATGATAGGTCGCACAACATTTTATTTTGTTTTCTATTGATCTTTTTGTTTTGTTAATGATGAAGGTTTTTTCATAAAAAAGAAGGAGGGAGGGAGGAAAGGAAGGAAGGAAGGAAGAAAGGAAAGAAAAAACCATTAAAGGCCACCAGAAATAAGACTGAGGAACAGAGAGCTGTAGGATGAGAGACTGACATGCTTCTAGTGCCACCTGTAAACTGATATCCTGTTGCTGGCAACCAAAGGGGTGTGATGGTGTCAATCAGAAAAGTCCCTCAAAGGCTCAGGCATTTGAACACCTGATGGCACTGTTTGGGGGAGGTAATGCATCTTTTAGGTCATGATTTTATATATTCCTCCCTTGCCCCAGTTCATATTCTCTCTCTCTCTCTCTCTCTCTCTCTCTCTCTCTCTCTCTCTCTCTTGTGTTTAAAGCTGAAGATGTGATCTCTCTGCTTCATGGCTGCCATATATTTCTAGCATTTATGAACTTTCCCTTTAGAACCATAAGCTAAAACAAATATCTCTTTCATCTTTAAATTGTTTTTGGTCACAATATTTTATCACAGCAACAAAAAGCAACTAATACAGGGGGGAATTGTTTTAAACGTTGTATTTGGTTTTAATTTTCTTTTACTGAAATGACGAACAGACTAAATACAATAAAATCGGGAAAGAACTTAATGACCATAATAAAAATCTATCATGAAAACACCTGAAGACTTTTATTACTCTACTGTTCTAGTTCCTTTCCTGTTGTTGTGATAAACACTCTTACTAAGAACAACTTAGGAGAGGAAAGGGCTTATTTCAGCTTACTAATTACAGTCTACCATTGAGGAGCATCAGAGAAGGAACTCAACTTGAAGCAGAAACCAGGGAGGAACGCTGATTGCTGGCTCCTCATGCTTAGCTAAATGTCTTATAACGCCACCGAGGACCACATCTGTACAGGGAATAGTGCTGCCCACAGTGGGCTTGGCCCTCCTCCATGAATTATCAATCAAGACCAATCTGATCTGGGCAATCCGTCAACTGTCCCTTCTCAGGTGACTTTAGGCTGTGTCAAGCTGACAGTTAAAGCTAGCTAGGAGAGCCTTCTACTCATTCTTTTGACTAGAATCTCAGTTCTAGTCACTTTCAGAGGAGACAGTGGTCCACAATTCTGAGTAACTGACACTCTTAGGAACCAGAGCATATCATGTGGCAAGATCCCTGGGCTTTGTTCGGTTGGTTACCTCTATCAGGCCCTGATGCTCACAAGATAACTGCTCAGTCCCATCTCTGTCTCCTTAGAAGTCTTCAGTTTCCCTACTTTCAAAGCTCAAACACCAGCTAGAAAGAAACTGAGGATTTGGGTCACAAAAGACAAAGACCTATTCCAGAAAGGCAGAAATAAAGATTCTCTAGGCGTGTGTTTTACTTGCCATTTAATTCCATATATACTGCCATCTAAATATAGTATGAAAACTCTGTAAAAGTTGCAATATAAAAGCTGTTTCAAATGAACCACAATCAATCAAGCATTCATTAGTGACTCTTCCAAGTTTAATACAAAAATATGAGCAATTAAAATAAAGTAACGGGAATGAAGAATACAGTCTAATTTCATGCAGAAACACTGGCTGGTATCATTCTTAGTAAAAATATAAGTCTGAACAGCACATAAACTTCATCCTCTTCAGGCTCAGTAGGCAGAGCAAATGATGCCAACAACAGCACACACACACACACACACACACACACACACACACACACACACACACACACTACAAAATATTACATCAGAAAGTCTTTCAGGCAATCTATGTGTTGAAGGTTTGTTAGTTTCTGGTGACTGTTTCAACTACTAATTTGGAGGTTACCTAATCTTCTTAAATTAGATATTTTCTTAAATTAGCTATTGTAGCAAATGTATTACTGAGTCTTAAGTAATCCCAGGCAGTGGAAGAACATCTGTGTTTCTTGAGCAAGCATTCAGAGGGAGGCTCTTCTGGCTCGTAGTCTTTGCTCACAATGGCCACATTCAGCTGCTCTCCACAGCAGGGAAGGAAGGTTATCTACTTAGTCAAGTTACCAGTGCTCTCAGCTACAATGACATTCCATAGAACCCAATCATCTCAAGGGCTTCTACTGGTGATCTCTTCTTGTTCCTTAACCAGTAGATTTATCCCTACTTATGCAATTTATCAAGATGTTAAAACACAACAGAGACAACATGAATTAAAGCAATTTACCAAATGTTTAGGATAGAAATAATTTTAGTATATTCTTCTTCCTTTCATTTTCTTCCTGTTTTTCAAGACAGGGCTTCTCTATGTTGCCCTGGCTATCCTAGAACTCACTATGTAGACCAAGTTGGCCTCGAACTCACGCCAGTCTTTGCCTCCTAAGTGCTGGGATTAAAGCTGTATACCAACACACCCAGCTTAATTTACTGTTTTCTTAACAGCCGGTTCTTAGCAAACTTTCTATTATAATTTTGTAGTGTAGCCGAATAATCGGTGTGATTTCAACAATGTACATGCTTTTAAAGACTTCCCCTCAGCCAAACCTCCTGAAATCAACATTTAAAATACGTAAGATATAATGGCATTTACGGCCTTGCTTTGTTTCTGGAGACACTGCCATACTATGTAACCCTGGATGGCTTGGAACTCAATTTGCAGACCAGCCTGGGATTAAAGTATGTGCCGCCATGCCTCTCCCAGAATTTATATATTTTTAAAAAAGTTTCTAACATTACTACTGACAGATACAGGAAAAGCAACTATCAGGGGAAACCATATGACATGACTTTTTGCTTTGTGATGCAGTCTCTCTGTATAACCCATGCTGACCCTGAATCTCCATCCCTCCTGCCTCTGCCTCTCAAGTGCTGGGATCCCAGGAGTGTACCACTGTGCCTGGCACAATGTGACAGTATTAACCATAACATTAGATATTCTTCTAATTCAAATACATACTTTATAATCTCATGTCATATGTACTATAGGATAGGTGGGACCATTCGAAAATTTTTACTGTGTATGCTGTAACATACCTTTATATTAGTCAGAATCAAGGAACAAGTAACACATTGCTTTATTCAACAAAAATTAAGTACTGTCAAGCCACAGAAGACATAGGTCTAGTCTAGTCTTAGTTCCTTGCATACCAAACCTTTGAAATCCCAGTGAACAAAGAAGCTGTGCTCTCTTCTAGCAACCTGAATGAGGGGTTCATCTTATGAACAAACATGATTTTTCAGGTCTCTGCCACTGACACAGAGCACATATTGAGACAGCACGTGAGTTGTGGCTGAGGAAATCTAGTAAAATAATCAAGCCAATCTGGGGTTAAATCAAATCTATCATGTTAAATTTTTATGATCCTCTAAAAATGAGATACAAACCAGCCACTAAGGCCCACACAGACTGTAGGCTACCAAGAAAAATCTAACACTTGCTCAAAAGACATGACATTCAAATAGTCCCCAGCCGCATGACTATTGAGAAGAGACAGAAGGTATACTATGGAGATAAAATTTATATCAGATTAAGAGTAAATCATAAAGGGAGACAAACCATCGATTTAATTATTATACTGTTCTTTTCTGATAACTCTGGCAAAGTAATTTAGACTCCTTTGGCATCCGTTGGGAAGAAACCAATAATATTTTCAATATAATTTGATAAAGTCCATAGGATAACTTTTAAAATCAGAGTACAATTTCATTATTTAAACACACACATAGATGAAGGCCTTGTGGAAATGGTGCTGGAGAAAAAAGAACTGCCACGTGTACAGTGTTTATTTGCCGTAAGATAACTAATGAATTCCACATCCTAGCCAACTTCTCTGATGAAATAAGTTTATCAGCATGAACATTACGAAAGATCACATTCCTTGTTCACAGGCCTAGAAAAAAAAAACAGGTTTTTTTTTTAAAATGGCAAATATATGAGCACAACAGAAGGGAATGTCCAGCTGACATCTCCCAATGACAAATTATTCTGGTCTAATGGAAGGTTCCAGAATTACAGAGGATATTCAGGGGCAGTGTTGTCCAGACTTTGAAAGTGTAAAGGAATTGGTGACTACATTTCTGTAAGAGTAGAATGCTGTGTTAGAGCAGTTTGGCCTAGTTTTTCCTACAGGAAAGTCAGTGAGTAACTACGTGGCTTAGTGATCATATGAGCACTACAGGGAAGGACACAGCTTAACACTGTTGAATAAAATTCACATTAAACTTAGCATAAATACACATTATGATTAGGGGTCTCCAAGCAGGCCACAGACTTGACTTTCTGTAATAATATTTGTCCAAATGATATTTTTACCTTCTTGTTTGAGTAGAACTCTCCCCTGCAATGTAGTGTTTGTCCTCATTTCTCCTGAATTATTTTTCCTATTCAATAAGAAAAATTCCTATCACACCTCTTCATTTACAAGTGTGTTTGAAGGCCTTGTTACCTTTGTTAGTCTTGGCTTTGAGGACTTAAGTGAGACCTCAAGGCTCTTGTGATGGAGAATTGCTTTCCTCAAATTTTCCAACAATGATGGTAACAACGTTTTCCCAAATAGCACCAAGTGATAACCAAATTCCTTGTGGGGCAATTTTGAGTGGGTATCAGAAGGAAAAGTAAATGAACTGTGTCTAGAATACACAGAAATAAACCCCAGCTGCTCTCACGTTACACACTTCTGGCATGCGTGGGTCCCATGGTTTACTTAAGGAACTCAGCCTGAGGTTTCATGACCAAAGTGAAACAAGAGAGTAGTCCATGAAGTATGCTTCATGAGACATCTTTGATGCACAACTCACAATATGACATAAATAGAAGTGTCATCATGTCACAGCTACTGAAGACCAGCCATTGCATGGTTATACCCAGTTTGGGCAGACAGCCAAGCGCCTGGTTATGATATCTCCTTGTCTCCCAGTGATAAGTCCACAGGCACTCAGTGTATCATCATAAAAGGAAACTGGGCAAGAAGAGTGAACAAGCCAGGAAATGACAAGTGTGAACACTGAGTGTGACATCCAAATAGACCATAAGCAGAGTTACAGAAGAGCTACTGGGGCGATGCTGACACTGCCACCACAGAGAGCCACTCCAGAGACAGGCAGGCGGCTCAGGGAAGGCGAACTCACTAACGTGAATGAAGTAAGGACCATGTGACAATGAGAATGTCCCTGAGGATGTGACTCTGGAAAACAAATGACAAAACAAACAAACAATGAAAACCAAAAGCAAACTCAAACCACAAAAACATCAAATGAAAAAAAAAAACCCACACTACAGAATTATGAAACCTGAAACTAAAACTAAAGTACCAAGCTGCCATGCTGCAGGCTGATATGAACCAACAAGGGAGCCTGACAGTTTACCAGAGGATGTTTGCTCTGGTTCCAAAGTCACAGAGCAATACTAAAAGCTTCAAGCTGTGCTTAACACAACATCTTAAATTCTGACTTTTTAGCAGTCTGATTTGCCATGCATTAATTTCAACATTACTGTTAGTTTCGTTCTCTAATACAGCTATAGTAGGGAAGCTTTAATGTTTTCAAAGATTTTTTTTCCTGTATTTTTAATTTTTGTACAGACTCTTGCTATGTCACTCTGGTGTTTGTTCTGTAATGCTAGGATCACAGGCCCGCACCACCAACATAGCTTGTTTTGACATGTTTTGAAGGCCACTGTATGACAGTGATTTTCCTATCTATTATCAAGACTGTTTGCAGAGCTCGGCTTCCATAGCCAGGTTCATGGTCATATGTGACTGAGTGCAAACTAAAGATCATCTATCTATATAGGACACGGGTTAGAGGAAAAGAAAACAGAGAACCAATAGCCAGCGTTTTATGTATAGCTGGGCCTTCAGCCTGAAAGAACTACAATACCATGCAGTACTTGAAAGCACCTATCAGCCATCAAAATGTAGGAAGGAACTTACATTTTCACAGTACAGATGAAGAACTCTGAAAATCAGCCAGGACATTAGCTGGTTAACAGCATGACTAACTCTTGAGTTGATCCAAGACAATAGGTCTGTCTTAAGGTTTCTATTGCTGTGATAAACACCGTGACCAAGAGTAGCTCAAGGAGGAAAGGGTTTACTTCAGCTTAGAGCTCTCAGGTCACTCATCACCGAGGAAAGGATACAGGTGCCCTGAGCTGAGCTTCAAGACACAGCTTTCTGTAAACAAACTGTCCTCAATGGTGTAGGGCTTCTACTTGCAATGTTGTCACAGACATGCAGAGCCAGCAAGATCACTGAGAGAAATGTCCTATGGTCCACTACAGACCAGAATGAAAGGTGAAAACGAACTAGAAATCCAGAAAATAAAAGCCTTGGGTCTGTGTTAACATAAATGCATGACCACACAGGTGGGACAGCATGTCAGAACCAAGGAGCATTTGACAGGGTGGAGGGGAATGGTGATTGGCTGTTCAATCAACTGATTGATTGCTTAATTGATTTGGGCCAAATACAAGATAGGTAGACATACCATCTTGACAGCAACAGGCATGGGCACACACTGCCACACCTCAAACCTTTAGCTCCGTGCCCAGCAGTCCCCAGGGGTACGGGTAGAATAAACCAGCATATGAGACCAACATTCTTCTCTCTCACTAAAAGTTTCACAGGCTCAGAGTGGTATACTAGATACCCATCCATCCTTCCTGCAGACATTCAAGACAAGCACACAATCTGGTGGTTAACAGCACTGTCCAAATCCAGGATTACCAGGAAACAGCTGGGTGACTGTGGACAAACTGCCTGTCTCTTATCTACAAAATACAAACAATAGCCACACACTGGCAGAGTCCCTGTAGGAAAATAAATGGTTTCGGTGGAGAGAACTTGGCACAGTGTGTGACTGCTCCTCAGAGCAAGAGCTCCTCAAATATTCAGCTGCTATTATAACTACTTAACTTTTAATGTGAGGCCAAGCCGGGTGAGTCAACTCCAGGGGTTTGTCTTCCACATACCACTCTATCTCCTCTATCCCTCAGGTTCCTCCCTTGTTTAAGATGAACCAGAATCAAACATTTCCCATAAATATTTCTTTAGGTTCATATATATACTCTTTAAAATGCAACTGGTATAATAAAAATACTAAAAAAAAAAATATATCCAATATAACACATATAGAACACTGAAATTTTTTTTTTACCCACATATCAAATTAGCGGATGGGTTTTTAGAAGTATAACAGTGTCAGGACCCTGAGATGAATGATGGACAGCAGTATTCGTCAGAGGTAGCTGTAATTGACAGGGTGGATCTGCAACACATGTTGGCAGAGTTTATCTGCAGGCTTAAAATATCCCTGCTGTCCAAAAGCTCATACACTTTTATCAGAGTTTCACGGTATAAAAATTTGGAAACTTCCTTAATACCCATTAAGATGAAAGTTCAATAAAACATTACATAGCCATGGCAGGAAAGTACGAGCAGCCATGGTGACACTCTGAAGACACCAGGACATGGGGATGTACAAATACATAAGCCGTATGAGCCAATTTACCATTTCCTTTTATAGAAGAAAAACACCAAAGAAACAAAGACAGACAGAAATGGAAGATGGAAAGAAAAAAACCCTTATTTCTAGATACGTGGCCAACTGACGATTTGATGACTTCTTACATAACGTATTGCACAGCCAGAAAATAATCATAAGTCTTATTCTGTACAAATATGGATGATCATAAATGGATTCATTCCTGATCCATTCCACTGAGAATGGTGTTGCTAATGATAATGTCATAACCAGAAAACTTCTGTCAACCCAAATTCAACAGCATTGCAGTGAAATCACTGTATGATCCTTAAAAGACTGCTTCCTGCCTGAATCACAAGACAGCCCTGAAAGCTTGGGTCTGCCAATGTGGCTGAAAGCTTTCCCTAAAACTAGTGATTATGGAGTAGGGCCTGAGGCCCTTTCCTTAAAATAAGAGGCTTACTGAAATTCTAAGATGACTTCAAATAGTGTCTGCAGTTTTGGAGGTAAGGACTATGGTGTCTTGACAGTTGCCACAGTCAGGTCTTGTTCCCCTCTTTTTCCATTTAGACATAACCTGGGGACATTTCTGAAACCACTAAGCATTTCCACAGCCCCGCACATTGTGCAAAACTTTTCAAATAAACCGCAAGTCATATCACATCTATTTTTATGTCTCACGGAGGACACACAGGCTCACATTCCAAGGAGGGCACTTCATGAACCATCTACCCAGAGCAGGCATCCTCTGCGGTAACTCACTAGCATTCACCTCTCCAGAGGCTGTGGAGTAAGTTTAATTAGCACCATTTGCTCCTTACCTGAATAGGTGTTTGGTGGTCCTCAGTGACTATACTCGGGGGGCTTATAGGGCAAATAGATCTTATATTTTTAAAGCTTGAAAGTTTAATGTGTCACCTCAGAACTTCACAAATGTAGTCAATTTCTCTTACTACATAGTATGGAAATACCGAGGAAATGGAGCACGTTCCTGGAGGAACGGCCAAAGGCTGGTATGTGGATCCTATTACGTATCAGCCTGAAGGAGAATGCGTGTAACTGGCTACGCTGTGATGACAATTCTGTACTACTGATGGCAAATCAGTCACAGCATTGAGTTTGGCCTTCAGAGATTCGGTTATTCAAAGCAAGACCACAGAGCCCAGCTCTTTCCATCAGGGGCTGCAAACAGACATAAACAGGGCTCTGTCTACAGGCAAGCTCAAACTGGGGAAATGAGGCACAGCATCCTAGGTCCCCAGAGCACAGCGGCCCTTTTCTACAGGCTAGTTAGATAAAGCTAGTTAGAGCACTGATCATACCCTAGAACCTCCCTAAGTCTGCAACACTTAATACAGTTCCTCACATTATGGTGACCCCAATATAAAAAGTATTTCATTGATACTTCATAAGTAGAGTGATGGTTGCAAATCCTAATGTAAACATCTGATATGTAGGATATTTGATATGTGACCCCAAAAGGGGTCACGGTCTATAGGTTGAGAATCACTGCCCTAGAAATACACATTATATCACTAATGCATAAATGGGAAAAATGCATTGAAATACTTACTTAAAATACCAAACTTTCCCCAGAACAGCAGTATAGCCAAAATTGGGAAAATAACAATGAGGATCTTTTCATTTGGAGAAAACCACGAAACTGTGGAGAAAGAAAACAGAAATCATAATTAGTGTTTACTATACTCACTGCTAATGGTCTCAAATATATCCTTATTACTCTAGTAGAAGATAGAAATAACTAGAGATATGGGCCATGGTTTACACACACACACACACACACACACACACACACACACACACACAGGCAAACATATTGCATGTATAACTTACTCACTAACAATTTCTTTGACTGTATGTAGGATGTGTGCACCCATGTGGAGCCCCGAGGTTAATGTCTGATGTCTTTCTCAATAGCTTTCCAACGTGTTTTATGAGTCAGGGTCTTTTGCACACCTGAAGATCATTGATTAGACTAGGTTGTGGCCATCAAGGTTCAGGGGTCTAGCTGTCTCTGAGTCTCCAGTGCTGTGCCTCAGCCTCTGTGGATGCTGGGGATCTGAACTCAGACCCTCAAATTTGTATCACAATCACTTTATCCACTGACCCAGGCCCCCAGGCCCATAGAACAACATATTTTCTTCAGGAATCCTACAGTTCTGGTTACTTGGGTATGCATCATCACACTCCCTGTCCTATGTTCTGAGGAAGGGCAGGAAGCAGTGGACAACAGGCTCTGGCCCCATTGCCAGGTGTGAAAATCAACTCTGATTCAAAGTCTGTGTGACTGTAGACAATGTCTGAATTCCTACATTCTTCAGTCCCCTTGAATGACATAGATTCTGTTTGCTGAAGAATTTCTACTACTACCGAAGATTATATATGCACAGGGCACAAGGCAGAGGCTGCTGCTTACCACTTGCTCAGTGACTGTGAACTTCGGTTATTGTGTTGGTTTTTTTTTTTTGAATACCTGTGTGTGCCCGATAGTCATCAGGAGTATAGATCACAGTAAGTGATCCTATAAAGCCTGACTTGGAGAACGAGGTAAAGGATCTCCAGGACCACTAGGCCCTTCTGTGACTAACACCAACACAGGTGTCCCTAGCCTTTTCTCAAACTGGCTCTGGGAGAGAAGACTTAACTTATAAACTGCTGACTTCAAAAAGATAGTTTAATGTGAACACAAGGAATTTTAGGGTATTAAGAAAGCTGTTTAAGTGTATTATAGGTCGCATAGTGAAAATCTATCCTATCCCATCATCCTATATGTATGGAGCTTAGATACTACGATTACAAATAAGACTTACTCAGAACTTGTAGAATGTTATGCTTTACTTCAACTGATAATCCCATTGGACTGAAATTTTATGTATGAATTCTGTTTCTCTCTAACAATGAAATCAAGTAAACTCACTGAAAGATTTCAAAGTTGCCTGTACAGAGGTGTGTGCTAGAGGAAGGGCCCCTTTGCTCCTGACTCCTGTCCCAAGAGAGAACTGGCATTCCTGAGATCAACGCCATGCATTCCTTCTGCCCTTAGTATCAATGCGGAAGTCCACGAGCTTTCATTCACAATGACAGCCATGTGTTTCTTTTATTAAACTTACATACTAAATACTGATGAAAGAAAGGTTTATATTAATCCCTATAATGAAACTGTAAATTCTACCTTGGAAGTACCAGTGCTTCAGAATCTAGTGTTCTGCACTATTCACAGTAGACACAAGATATTTGCTGTTGAAAATAACAAATATTCCAAATTAGTGAAGTAACCGTGTGCTGACTGGGATTATGTCACTTTGACACAAGCTAGAGTCATTTTGGAAGAGGGAACCTCAATTAAGAAAATGGTTCTACCATATTGGTCTATGGGTGAGCCTGTGGTGTTATTTTCTTGGTTGACAATTGCAGTCCCAGATAACTGTGGCCAGCGCCATGCTGAGGCTGATGGTCCTGGGTACTATCAGAAAGCAGGGAGAGCAAGGCATGGGGAATAAGCCAGTAAGCAGCACTCACCCATGACTTCTGCTCAGTTCCTGCCCTGAACTCCTGCTCCAACTTCCCTCAATGAAGGAAATGAAACGCACATTGCTTTTGATAATGGTGTTGTAATCAGAGCAGTAGAAATTCTAACTATGACAAAGGGGATGCCAGTCTTTGTTGCTCATTGGTTGCAGATCTCTGAGAGAAATGGTCATAGATATCCTGAATGTCCAACTGTGTCACTCAATATCCTTTTATACCACTTCATACGGTATCAAATCCTAGCAGCAAAGAAATAAGGTACTATTCTTCTGCAAAGATGTGAGTGAGCAAAACCTTATGGCTCGATAAGTATGCTCAGTCAATTCATTTTTCCTAATCAAGACCTTCTATTACTCTGCTTTGAGTTGTATAGGTTAGCTATTCATTTCTGTATGATATATAAAATTATCAACTTAAAGAAAAAGAAGCACAGTAAATTAAGGAGCTAAGTACCTTCTGTTTTCAAATCCCTCCTCCTCTCCAGTATTCCCACCGTCCTAAACCTTCTCACCAGGCTTCCTCATTCCAGCCATGGTCACTCCATGTATTTTAATTTTACTTGACTCATGTCTCTCTCACATCCCACATCTGTGTAGACAGAAACCTGCTAGCTCTTACGCTAAAATATAGTCAGATGTAATCTTTTGGTGGATAGCCCTGGTCTTGTATTTTGATATTAATCCCACTTTGCTGGGAGTGGCTGTAGATGAAAAGTGAATCAGTACACAGGTGACTTCTTGTGAACTTTCTGCTCACCTTGATTTGTAAAGTAAGGGCTAGAGCCAGTGGCTGGGCAGTAGAAGAGGCAGGCAGAGCTAGGAGTTGGGAAGAGGAGCAACAAAAGAGAGGAGATAGAGGAGAGAGGAGAGAAGATGGCCACAAATGTCCACGTGTCTCTATTCATATCAAAGTTAGGTAATTGGGTTAACAATCCTAATTGTGTGGGCATCTTGTGTATTGAGTATTTGCTGATATATAAATCTATTTGGTTAATCTTAAACATTTAAAAGTCTTATTTCTACCAGGTACTGGAATTGTTATGTCTACCACATGGGGGTGGCAGATGTTCCCTGGGTTTTGGGGGCTGGAGCAGACTGGTGGAGGCAACAGCCATGCCAACATCTCGTGGGTCCCGGCCTGGCACCTTTGGCCAGCTGGTGCCACTGTTAGTGCAGGAACTTAGAGTGGGAACATGGCAGCTGGGAACTAGTTGAACCACACCGCCTTTTCTAATACCTCCCGCTACATAATCTCATGTTTAACTTAAGCTGACAATCCTGTCCCTTCACTGACATTTCCTCCTAAATACCAAACAATCTTAGGACACAGTAGCAGGAATCCATTAGCAAAAACAGGTATTTTCAACAATTTGTTGTCTCTTCATTTTCAGTTATCCTACCAACATTCAAAGAAAGCCCATCATAGATAGCACTTTCTTTGATGCAATAGCAGATTAGCAGTTAACTCTAGGGGACACTGACCCTAAGAAGGAACAAAAGTAGAGGCCAGGCTCCTCTGGGCAGTGGTTTAGGAAGGGCCTCTAGGGAAGGGAACTGATCTGAGTCTTGTGTGGAACAGAGCCTGCCATGGTAAGACTGAGAAGAGGGGACATCGAAGCACAGCAGATCAAGGAATCAAATGGATGACCTCCATGGATGGAATCTAGTGGCATAGACTAGATTGCAAGGGTGTGTGAAGGCACAATCATGATGGGCCTTAACAGCTTGTTAAGGCCTAGAGATTTAATTCCATGAGTGATGGATGACAAGTGACTGAAAGGCTCTTATAAAGGAAAGAAAATAACACGATTTTCTTACCTAATATTCTCATTCTCTCTCTCTCTCTCTCTCTCTCTCTCTCTCTCTCTCTCTCTCTCT